>CM045763.1:45795498-46082601 GCA_025200525.1 Camellia lanceoleosa | reverse complement strand
ATGCATGTCCTTGTTTGGTGTGTCGGTTACTAATCGTTCTCTGCCTAGCCTTATTTTTAAGTAATAATTAAACCCATCGGTCGTGCGACCGACAATATATTGACGCAAGATCTCGGCCCTAGGTTCAAACCAAGATGGTGATTTAGCTCGGCAACACCGTTTATTATTCTGTATGTGTTCGTCAAGACTTGAGTTGGTGCTAGCCCGATCCGTTTTGGGAACTCACAAATTAATGGATACATTGGGAAGCGGAGACCTCCCTCGACTATCAACAGCCCAGTGAAGGGGCATGAATCTAGTCTGCCCCGTGGAGTAGTATTGTCCATACAAAGCTCTAAATGTATCTCGGCTGGGACACCTTACTCCTCTCCAAAGCGTAGACACCGGTTGTGGACTAAATCTTTCGTGCCCCGCCTTTGAAAAAGGGTTTGAAAAGAAGGCCTCCTGTTTGGACTCTCGCATTGAAGTTAGTCTCACAAGTGCAATGTGAAATTGATAAACACCAAATAGTCCAAATCGGCAAACCTTTTTGGAAAAATTGATTTTAAATCAAATAATGCCAAAATTGGTAGTACGCTTTGCCAAATTATAGAGTCGCCACCTAAATATTTTATTTTGAGAAAATTTAAGAAACCTTGACTCGTATCAAAGGCCACGTGTCAAAGTCATCACCAAAAGTTGCCTCGGCTCGGGAACTTAGATGCGAGAGGAAAGGTCTGAAATGAGCACCTCTGCTCTCCGATCAAAGATCGGCCTCGCTAATCATGACATGTCGTTTTATAAACATTATGCATTCTTATTCCGGTTATTAGCTAACTTTACTATGTGATGCGCACGCATACAAGTATAGACTACATCGCAAGAATTGGAACATTTCAAGTCATGTTTGTTTTGCGAAAATGGTTTGAATTTGCCACCCTCAAGTGGGCTTAAAATATGATTTGCCACTTCGCAAAGTAGGCTTAAAACTCACATTCGTTGAACTGTTCCAATTCAAACAATAAGCATTCATCCACAAGCATTCATGCAGTTTAGCAAATAAGCACATAGCCTCATGGCAAACATGCGAAACATGGCAATATGGCAATCACACTCATGCAAGTATGCTAAAGCGTAAAACGTACTGAGTATTCCAAGCCAAAACAAAAACTAGTTAGAAAAATGCATGATCCTAACTATGCAAGATACCTAATAAAACACATGCAATAATGCAATTAATAGGCTCGACTACTAATAGGACATATGCAACACTTTGATAGCATGCTTTGAAACACGTATTCAAAGAAGTATATTGAGATTGACAATGCAATTTGAATGATCTTGAACCTAGATACATGCAAGACAAATGAATGAATGCAATCATGCAAGCATGAGGTATGTTAATTGAAAATGATCCCTAATTTAACCATTGAAAGCGATTAAATAAAAGGGAGAAAGTCGTGGGGTTGGAAGACATACACACACGCACACACACTTATTACAACATTAAGCCCTCGCGAAGGAGATTAGAATGAATAATCACTAACTAACTAGATCGCTAATTATTACAACACAATATAAATTAACTAAGGGTTAATTACACTAATAGTCTATAGTTTGAGACTTGTGTCATTTTGGTCACGACCTTTCAATTGTGACATATTTAACCTGAATTTTGAATCTTGTTTCAAATAAGGACAATTGAAAATGTCATTATATTTTCAAGGTAAAATTGTCAATTTGATAAAATATAAACTAATTTGACAAAAATAAATGTCAAAAAATATTTTCAATTTTAAAAATTATTTTTATCGTGATGATAAAATTATGTAAAATTAATAAAAATTACATGATTAATTTTTAAAATTAATTTTACATGATCATCATCCAAACATATAATAAAAATTAATTTGATAAAAAATAAATAAATGTCTAAAAGATTTATCAATTTTACATAATTTTATTTTTAGTAGGTAGAAATAATTTTAAAAATTTAAAAATATTTGTTTGATATTTATTTTGTCAAATTAGTTTATATTTTATCAAATTGACAATTTTAAAAATCTAATGATATCTTCAATTGTCTAATTTGAAACAAGATTCAAAATTTAGGGTCAAATGAATTAAAAGTCGGGACCAAAGTGACATAAGCTTCAAACTATAGGGACTATTTGTATAATTTACCCATTAACTAACTTATTCTAAGCTAATTAAATATTACAAAACGAATTAATTAGCTAAACACTTTAACTAACTAATTACAAGGCAAGTAAATTAGCTACCAAAATTAACTAAATAAAGCAATTAAATGGCCTTGAGGGGCGAGGGATGCATGCATGCTCGACTTCTCTGCCCGAAAATGCCACCGCCTTGCCATTGTAGCCTCTGTTTGCACATTTCTGACCACTGAAAATTGTGCCAACTCCTGTACCGATCCCCTTTAGGAGCCCACAAAGCAACTTTCTTCATTGATGGTCGGTCTGCTACCAATGGTGGCCGTCGGCCATTGCTGGTGGCTGGTTGGCCACCTCTGCCCTAAACTTTATTTTTTGCTGCAACAAAGAGCAAACAGAGGCAAAACAATGTATTCTCAAAGGTTATATGTACTGTTACCCTCTTATCAAAACACATGTCCAGAAAAGTGCAACCCTTGGCCCTCAAACCATCAACCAAGCATTTTTCATGCATGATGGCTAAGGAGTCAAGCTTGTACAAGCTTAATGAATGCACAATAAGACTCAAAAAGACCACCACTCTATCATGCATAATCAAGGGTGATAGTGACCAAGGAAAGTTGCACATTTCATCACTTTCGAGTATGAAATGTCCTATTTTCCTTGCCTTCGAATTAACATTCGATTCGAATTAATGTCCCATGTTCAAATTAACGTCCAATTCAAACACATGCAATGCAACACGAAAGATGCTTTATCTTTCCTCTTTTACTTGTTCATTTTGTTTACTTATTTTACATTATCGATTCATTCTTTAATCGATTAAGTCCATTGGTGAGTGTCTTCTAAAGCGAAAGAAGTGTCAATCAGGGAGTAGTTTAAGACACGAGGGAAGCTTCATATCGTTGGTAATGAACCCTCAAAAGAGGATTAAACCATTAAGCATGAGCCTAAACCTCAAGCTTAAACAACCCTAAGGTTGAAACAACCCTCAAACAATTGAAAAAGTAAAGCAAAGAGGGAGGTTGCAGAGATGTTAAGTGCTGAAATTAGACATGAAAAAGCATTAAAACATGCAACCAAGACACATAAATGATGCTCAATGCTTAGAAACACTAAGCTAGTGAAGGAAATTACACCACAACTATGCAATACAAAGCTCAAAAGCAATAACCAGCCCAAAACAGATGCAAAACAGCCTAAAATACAGCTTAAAACATTATGAAATTAAGCTAACACAAGCTAGAATAATAGGCTAAAACATAAAGCATGCTAGACTAGTAAGCAAAACACAAGGAAATGAGGCTACCTCCTCCATTTTTGGACTTCAAAACATGTTTTTACCCACTAAAATACCTCTGAAAAATAGTGTTTAAAAGCTTGGAAAAAGATAGCAAAAAGGTGGGAAACATAAGAGCAAAGGCCTCCAAAACAAGATACAAAGATGGGCTATTAACCCCTCAACCTTTAATGGCCTTAGGGCCCAAGCTTCAGCCCAAAAATACAGAGTTTTTATAGTCCAAAATCAATTGGAAAACATGCTGGAATGAAGACAAGAGTAGCTAAAACAATAAGCTAAACCATAGGGTTACACTACAACCATGCAAAAGACTACTCATGCAACACAAACGACCCAAAGCAGCTAAAAGCAACTTTGAATCACAGGCAAAAAACATGCTAGAAATAAGCTAAGTTAGGCTACAAAAATATGCTAAAATATAAGGCAACTAGGCATGCAAGCAAGACAACAAGGAGGAGACTAACCCTCCAATTTTGAACTTCAAAATAAGGTTTTTGTCCTTGAAAAACCTTTGAATTTTAATGGTTTAAAGGCCCAAAAAGTTTGATTTGAAGGTGAGAAAAGATGACACAAAAGCTTTAACAACAAAGGAGTGAGAAGGGTGAACACCCCCTAACTTGAAATGGCCTTAAACCAATACTTTTAACCCACAAAAATAGAGGTTTTTTTCAGTTCAAAACCACCCCAAAAACAGTACAACAATATGGCAAAAGCAAGTATGAAAAACAAGCTTAAAGGGTAAATGTTATACCTCTTAAAGCCAAGCACACTTTAGGCACAAATGAGGCACCAAATCAAGCTAAAATCACCTTCTAAAGCTCAAAAAAGGTCCCAAGGAATCTTAGCCCAAAGATAAGCAACTTTGGTTAAGGGTTGATAGGCAAACTAGAAGTGTATCTCTACTTGTATGCACAAAAAGGCAAGAGAAAGAGAAATCTAGAGAGAGAGAATTGTAGAGAGAGAGAGAGATTTTAGAGAGAGAGGCTCCCAAACTTTTAAACCTTGCAATATGAGAGATATGGCCTCTATATATAGAAAAAAAAGAGCCTTGGTCGAAAATATCAAGGTAGAAATATCTGGAGCAGTGTAGAACAGCTCGGGGGGAAATATCTGCAAAATATCTGAGTTTTTGACACCAGTGGCCGACCGGCCATCATTGGTGGCCGACAGCCACTAATGATGGCCGAAAAACCTCACTTCTGGCCAACTGGCCACCATTGGTGGCCGACAGGCCACATCTATGGTTGACCACAAAAATATGCTTTTCGAACCCGATTTCAAACAGGCATATCTCCTTCATCTAAACTCCTTTGCAGATCATTCTTATGCCTAAATTGAAGCCCCGAAAATATTATTTCCAATGGTGGTGGCCTCATAGCTGAAATCCAAGTGTACAAAAGGATAGGCCTGTTTTAGCGAGGGCTGCTCGACTCTCTCTTAACGATTCATGCCCCACTTCTTCCCCCAACTGGGTTTTTTCCCTCTCCTCCAATTTTTTTCAACTCCAAACCCCTAACTAAGATGTTTTAAAGAGTTTTTTTCAAAGAGTTCACCTCTCCTTCATTTATTCCACTTTGTCCTTGCTCGGTTTATTGAAAACCGCAACATTTAACGAAGTACAAGCCTCGGAACATCGTAGAAATTTTTTCCAAACATATTTTGAAAGAGAGGGTTTTAAGGTCTAAAATCATTTTGGTCAAAATAGTTTTGGTCCAAAAATTGGGTGTGAGGTTGGGATTTGATGCTCTCCTTACCGAAGAAATCGAACCTTTGCACAAGATAACCTTCATTATCAAATAAGCAGTCGGTGGCGCCCAACTCCTAAGGCGGTCAAAATGGGGTGTCTACTGGCATGTTTACAAGGAAGCAATAACGTCCCATAAGAGATCGGTTTAATTTACTCAATGAAATTTAGTTGGCAAAGTGGTACACGGTGGTTGCTCTGTCTTTGAGAGCCATTGTGCGGGTGTCGTGGTCCTTAGGATTCTGATTAAAAACCAAGTGTAAGTGATATGCACGGTCGCACGAATGAGCTTGATTCTAGCTCGATCACTTTTGGGCGCAACTTCTTTCGATCTCAATGTTTTGGCGAGAACTTAGCTCGATCGCTTAAGCAAACCAGATATTAGCTTGATCGTGACCTTGCAATCTTATAGACCAATTTTCTATGCCAATTCCATAAACAATAAAGTTGCCCGTCAACTCATGTTTTCATATCAAAATGGCATTTTAGCCAGTCAAGCCTAGACCCTCACTTGTTCACATAGGAGATGATGAGCGATTGCAGAAACTAGGGGCATAGGGGCTTTCTGGCATCAAGAATGGGGCAAAACCCTAGCCTAATCTAGTTTTTGGCGATGTTTGACTACTGTTATCATGCCCTAAATATGGATGTAGGAGTTAAAGTTCATGAACATGAAGAACACAAAGAAAAGGAAAATGTCACAGGAGAATACAAAGAACTCACCAAATGAGGGCCTCGATTGACGCTCCAATTAAAAAAGAGTATTCTGACGACGGCGACAGGACTGAATCCACTCGAGAGAATGCTCCGATTCAAGTACAGTGAACAAAAAATCAAAGTTGGGTGCTTTGGCTTGCTGGGTCGTCTGTAGAGCAAATGATGAACAGTGAAAGTGAAGGGTTTTGGTCATGAAGGTCATACATATGGAATCGGAGAATGTGCCAAATTTGAATTTGAAGAGATAGTATAGGACAACTGGATTGGAAGTACAGGACCAACGGACGAATGACACATGTCTATGATGAGACTGGTGTCAGTCTTGAAAAGACAAGCTAAAAAGTCGAATCGCCAACCGGGCAAGTTGTAGGGTGAACATAAGAATTAAGCGCGATTGAAGATAGTGAACTAATTTGAAAGGGTGGATGACCGAGTCTTGAGCGGGTAGATTACGACCGAGCAAGGAAAGCGAGCTTGACGGTGAATGTAATCCCAATTACGCTTGCCAGCGGAATTAAGGAGCAATTGAGAGGAGATTTATGACTGGTGTAAAATTTGAGTAGGTTTGGGCCTCAATCAAGGTCTCTACTCGAATGAAATAAGGCCACATACTAGACCGGGTTTGAGTGCGGTTAGATGTTGGATACGTTGGACCAAAGTCTTAGCCTAGTCAAGTTAGAGACAAGTCCAAGGTTCTAATCCATCTAGAGCATAGTTCTAAATCAGCGGTATCGAATAGCATCGATCGATCGTGGAGAATCGGTATCGGTAGTATCGGCGATGCGTATTGGGAAATCGTGTCGGCAATTTGTGAAATTTTAAAAATCATTAGCAATCCCTCTAAAACTCAATTTTATGTATTTTTTTACTCTTTTAGCCTTAATTTGTCACATTTTAATCTAAATATTGATATGTAGGAGCACGTATGACTCATTTTCAACTAAAAGATATGGATTTATTTTAGTCTCAAATATAAATTTTAATTATCTACAATACTTGATTTCAATTGACAAATATTGTAATTCTAATTTACTTAGTAACAATAATATATCTAAAATAAAAATAAAAATCTAATTAGAATAAACGTCTGTACAAAAAAAATTCTAAATCTTAAACATCTACACCAAAGCAAGACACTAATGAAAAAATATATATATATATATATAGTACACAAACATGGCACCAAAATAAATAAATAAATAATAAAAACCAATAAACAACCTTTCCACTAATACAACTTTTGACAGATTGGATTGAACATGTATTTTTCTTATTTTTTCCCTTCTTCCTCAATAGAAACTCCAATCGGTGAGTCCACCGCCATTGGGGATTCACTATTCAAATCTTCTTCCCACTAACAAGAGGTCACATTGGTCATCAAGAGAGTGGAGAACTTCCATTGTGTTAGCTCCGTCCTTCAAAATCACTTCTCTATACTCGATATCCATTTCGTTTTTGTACAAATTCTCAAGCTCGGCGATCACTCTTACATCAAGCTTAGTCTCCAATAAACGGTGATGCAATCGTCTTACGCAATTAGTCAAATGGCGGTGAGCCTAATGGCGGGGTTCTCAACCATGTTCTCAACCCCTAAAAGCGAGCATAGCGGCGAGAGCGGTTCCCAAAAACAAAGCATCAACAACTCACCAAAAATAGAGCATAAAAAAGCTTAGATCTTGCAGGTTTTTTGCGCTGATTTTCATCCGTACTGGCGTGTATCGGACTGTATCGTCGTATGTATCGGATTCGGACGTCACGTCGTCGAGGATCGGCCGATCGTCGTGAAATCAATCTCACGGTATACGGTGAGTATCCGACGCTGACCCTCCCATTTTCGATGCGAATCGGCGTGCAGGCCGATATTAAGAACCTTGGTCTAGAGATGTGCATTTTGCTAAGTTGACGGAGTTTGTCCTCGGGAGACTGGTTTAACCAAGCAAGAACCGTTCTAGGCTGTGGAGCTCGGTTGAGCCCACGCTTAGGTTTGGTGATGGGACCGAGTAGGTAGCGGTCGCAAGAGAAGGTTCTGACCTGACGTTGGGCACAACTTCGATCGGAAATACTACATGGCATGATTGGATTGCGGAAAGGAGATTAGCCGTCCATATCGTCAATACCATTAGGCGGTTGCCATTTGGTGTTTGGCGGTTTGGTGCTTATACATAGAAGAAGGTAAGAGGAACATATCCACGCGTTAGAAGGAAGGCAGAGCAGAGAGGCGTGCATAAACTATATAAGCGGTGTTGCGCCTCCATGCAGGCCGAGAACTTCGTTATCGAGTTACCTACTCCGTTGTCTCCTCTCTCTCTTTTTCTCCTTCCCTCTAAGTGTGCTAAGTTGATTGTCGGAGGGTTTTTCTGGCTGTACACGGCCAAGTAACTCACCGTTTTGTGTTCTCAGATTATTCAGAAATGAGCGAAACTTAGACACGAGGAGTACGGAAAGCGACAAATATTTGCTCCCCATACATGAACGATTTTGCAAAAGAGCTCAAGTATGATAAGACACTTTTAGTGTAGTCATGTCATCCTTAAATACTTTGGTGAAATGTGTAACGCACTTTTAGTTAGGTGTAATATATATATATATATATACATATTTTTATTTTTATTTTTTGGGGTTTGATATAATAAAAATTTTAAAATAAGGAAAAATATTTTTCATAATTAATAGAAAATATGGTTTTATGGATAATAAAAGTTTTTTACTTGCAAAAGGTGATTTTCTTTTTTTTAGAACCAATGTCATCACACTATCACTACCATTCTCACCATCAGCACCAGACCACCTTCACCATAGCCATTGCCACTATCACCATTGCTATCACCATCGCCACCGCCCCACCACCACCACCACTACTATACCACCACATTCATCACCATTGTTTCCATAAATATCACCAGTATTTTACTATCACTATCATTGCTACCACTACTACCACCACCATTAATGTTACCGTTACCACCGCTACTACTACCACCACTATCACCACCATTACAATATAAAAATTAAAATATATAATTTACAAATAATAAATTTTAAATTGACTCTTATACATATCAAACAACTTATCTTTAATTCAGTACTTAAATTTTTATCAAAATAAAATTTTAATTTAAAAAATTCAGTATTCAATTTTTAATACTTAATTTTTAGTATTCAACTTTTAATTTTCAACTTTATCCAACTCTAAATAGTCCTCTTAATTAATGGGATCCCATAAAAAGGGAAGGTGCAATTATGAGCCTATGGAGTGGACATATTTACTAATTACTAGTAAAACCATGCTCTAATTTTAAATGATAAATTTCTTATTATAAAAATAATTTTTTTAAAAATACTTATATTTTTCACATCATATTTCAATATAAACTAATATAAATAAATTTTAAAAAAAAACAAAACAAAACAAAACAAATGACAACTATATACCATTTCTTAGTTAAAAAAATAAAAAATAAAAAAAGGGTAAAAAAGTAAAATGGTGAAAAGGGACATACCAAGCACAAGCGCTCAATATGAACTCTGTTGATCTCATCACCATTCTCTTCACTAATATTGAGAAAAATATCGATGGCATCATTTCCCTCCACATTTATCCTAAATCTCGTCACCAAGCTCAAGCACACTCCCAAAGTAGTCCGTCATCATGACTTATCCCTTGCGGATCCATCTTGGCCACTTGGGAAAAAAATCCACCAAGTTGGGCTTCCCAACCTCCACCATTATATTCCATACCAACTCCTTAAACTCCCACTACAAGAAAAAGGCTTATATAACACAAAACCTTTTGCGACGTCACTTACCTCGTCGCAACAAATGGTCTTTTGCGACGGCAGTTTACAGCGTCGCCAATAAATAGCTTTTGTGACGATAGTTATCCCATCGTGAATTAGCATACAAGAAAATGTATGTTAAATATGGAAGTATTTGCGATGCCTTGTGTACCGTCTCAAAAAACAAATTTTTTGAGACGGAAAAAATTTGCTGTCACAAATAATATACAAATTGTGACGGCCATTGTCCATCGCAAACAAACTCTTATTAAAACAGCATCGTTTTACTTGTTAAATTTATTATTTGTGACGTTTTGAATATGCCGTCGCCAAAAGTTATGTTAAATTTCGGATGTCCCGCTCCTTCAGGCCATTAACGCTCGTTTTTTACAAAATCCCTAAAACTGTGAAGCAACCAAAACCCTTGAAGTTGAGATACATACACCAAACACCAAGCACCAAACAGAGGTTGCTTGCTCTCCCTCTCTCTCTCTCAGTCACTCACCGTCGCTTAGTCACCGTCGTTGATCTTCGCCTTGCCTCTCATCGACATTCAGGTTCCTCTCTCTCTCGATTTCACTGTTGCTCTAGGGCTTTTTTTTTTTGGTTTTTTGATGTTGTAGGATTTTGATTTCTGTGAAACGAGTAAATGGGTTTTGATTTTTGTTTTAGATTTAGGGTTTTTCAAAACCCCTTTTATACTTTTGAAACCCTTCACGCTACACTCACTTCTCCTCACTTCTGTCAATGCTCATCTAGTGGGGTGAATAGGAATCTTTGAATATTTATGTGTCCTATGATGTTGCCTTATAGAAGGGTATTAGAAAAAGTTGGTATGTTTCCTTAATTTGAAAACTAATTTATTTGCTTTCCTAATTTTTAAAACCCTAATCCAAAATTTCAATTTGTTACATTCTAGTCCTAGCAAAGCGGTGTAGAGTCTGTCGTACTGCGTATATGTATTCACCACCTTCACCACATCTCCTAAATTTTTTATTTTTTATTTTTTAATATTTTTATTGGATGTTGTGTTTCTGGTTCTAGTTCTAGACCCACTTTGATTTGTTTTGTTGTTTTTATGGACTGTTGTGTTTCTTGTTCTAGTTCTAGACCCACTTTGATTTTGTTTTGTTGTTTTGTTTTTCTATTGGATATTTTGTTGATACAATCCTTATGTTGGGGGTGTATTGTAACGTTTGACAACAAATAGCATAGAAAACATGAACCAGCTTAGATTACCCAAACTTGTAGGAATGGGCCATAATTTAAATGGGATTTCATTGAAATTTGTAAATTTTAAAAAGAGAACATGTAAGAGTTTTTGCATTAATTATAGGTATGTCAAAATTAAGGAATAGATATTGATTATGGTTGTCTTCATTGCTTCTTGTTACCTTAAACACCTGATGACATTTATATCTAGGTAGAACCTCATTATTTTCCTTCTCTTCTCTTCTTTTTCTCCTCCCTTTTTTTTTTTTTTTCTAGCTCACTATTTCAGAATTTTATTTTTTTTGTTAGGTCATTTTTTCTGCTAATTTTTTTCCTTTTGCTTCCAGGTTCTAGTTTTCTTCTCTTGTCCTTCATATTCTCTAATTTTTTGCTCTGTTTTGTTGATTTTCTGCTTTGGTTTTCTCCTCCCTTCTACTGGTTTGCTGTTATCTTGAAATTGGAACAATTGTTGTGGAGTTCTCATGCATAAAAAGTTCCAAATTGAGCATAACAAAGCTTAAAATGAGAAGTAGACTAAGCATATAAAGTATCTTGAGGGTTATCAAGTGTGCAACCTCGTTTTCAGGTTTCAAGAAAAACAAGTCATTCCTCTCTCTCTCTCTCTCTCTCTCTCTCTCTCTCTCTCTCTCTCTCTCTAAAATTTCTCTACCTAAAACTCCTTTGCACTTTCCCTTGATTGGTTGATTTTTAATTCATTTTTTATATGCATCTGTTTTTCCCTTTTTATATGTTACAGCGCAAGCTTTTTTGCACCTAGGGAAACAAGCTTTATTTTCTTTTTCATCATACTGCTATTGCTTAATTAATCTAATGGTTTAGTGCAAATTAATTTATAGACATTATATTATTATCAATTCTTATTTTTATGAGTGATATTTTGTTAGTAAAGGAGTCTATGAATTGATTGGAATCAAAGAGAAGGGCTATTGAGACCAAGAAATCCCCCTACTTTGATGGCTTGTATTGTGTGTGATATGGTGTGTCATTCCACACCAAGTAGCACCCTTATTTAGAGAATTTGTTTTTTGCTTCAATTTTAATATTATAATTTTTCATTGTATAATGTTGTAGTTAAGGTTAACTCAATGAGTTGGTTAGGATGTATTATAACCAAAAAATATTAGATTGATCTTTCATGTAAAGATAGTGGTTGTTGTGCGAGTCCATATAATATGTGAAAAAAATTGACAAATTCATCTAGATTTAGTGACAAGTACCATTTTTCACAAGAAAAAATAAAATATGGAGGCATTTAGGCGGCCCATTGGAAGAATGCACGGACCTGCTCACCGGAGTTGGACAATTGTTAATTGAATTTCAAAATGCTGATGTACGCAACTAATAATGATAGTGATGATCATAAATGAGCATGACTTTCTTTTTTGTATGTTGCATCTGAATTTTTATCATGGATTTTGAATTTCTTTCTACTTAAAGGTTGTAGGAATTTTCAAGATGGTGGTTCTTCCAATCCTAGGCCAACTTGCTGATGAGTATGGGCGAAAACCACTGCTCATTCTCACTTTATCTATAACTATAGTCCCTTTTGGTATGTTTTTTATGAACATTTGTACATTGACCAAAACTTTATGTTGAAGAATTCCAACTGCATTTGATGTTGGTATCTGCATTTAGTTGTGAAAATTTCCTTTGGTATAAACTAGAGTGGTGATACATGAAAGCTAAGAATCACAGATATTTCTATAGAAGAGGTTTGTCATGTTGTACATGTATATTGGACATGACACTTCGTATATTAATGTTACGCAATTATTTTCCATTTTTATAGTGCAATTGTTTCATGTTGTTACATGAATGATGATTTTAAGTTATGGAATATATGGCATTTTAATTTTAACTAATGTTATGGTGCTTTTATTTTACTTTTGAACAAAGCGTCATAGGCGTATCATGTCCGCATTTTTTTTTGGAAATCGTTGTGTTGCTTGTCCTTGGTTGTGCTACTTATGTTGAAAGTTAAATGTTGATTAGTTCTTTGTTAAGCTTAATTCTTTATTTTCATTTTCAACTGTTCCAACAGACAAGCACCATCTTAGACAGCCCTTAGCTCTAAAGAGACTCTAATTTCACTGAAAATTGAATCAAGAAAAAATTTCTTGAAAGTAAGACATGTTGCAGAGCTTCTACTATCTCTTTATGATCATCATTCCAACCGAAGGACTATGTATGATAAGACATTTGTGGTTTCTAATTGATGCCAATTTTCAAGCTTCATGAGTGACACAAGATAATTGGCAGATGCAGTGCGGCCCAGATGTCAGGACAATATGCACAAAACATATGGTTTTCCTTCTAATGAACATGTTATGTGCCATAATGTGTTAATTAACTTATTTTAATTCAAGCACCTGAAGTTAATGACTTGGTTTCAAAGATTTATGTTTTCAAATTGATCGATGATTATTTCCAGCAGGCACATGTGAGTATATTATGATGTGCAAATTACCACATTGATTCATAATGATCACTTTGCTCACTTTCCTGTGTTGCTGTTTCAGTTTTGCTTGCTATCAATGAGTCAAAGGCCTCTGTTTATGCTTATTACGTTCTTTGTACAATTTCATACATTATAAGTCAAGGAGTATTTTCTACATTTACATTTGCTTATGTAGTAAGGGATCTAACTCAATGCTAATTAAAAAAAAAATTACAACAAGTGTGAGGTTAATTGAAATCACATTAACCCTCTTTGGCAGGCAGATGTTATAGCGACCCCGGTCTTTTCCTATTTTATTACTGTATCCGGACTTAGGTTCCGTGGATCCTATCATTGTATAATTGTTGCTGTCGTCTTTTTTTTTTTTTTCTCATTTGAGCTATAGGATGTGTTGGGCAGGTTTGTTTCAGGTTGGTTGGGTTCGGAAACCAAGTGTTGCTGTCCAGTTCTTGGGGTGGTCGCTCGAGCGAGGGTTGAGTTTTGTCTCTGGTGGCTCGAGCCAGGGTTTCTTCGCTCGAGCGAGAGATTGCGTCTGGTATAGACCTGAGAGTAGTGTTTCTTCGCTCGAGTGAGCTTTTCGCCTTTCGGCGGCGAGTGTATGTTTTCGAGTTCTTCGCACGAGCGAGCATTCTGTCGCTCGAGAATGCTTCTGGGAAGCAGACCTGAAGCATTGCATTCTTGGCTCGAGCGAGCTTTTCTTCGCTCGGCGGCGTTTCATGTCTAATGCAGTCGCTCGGCGACCATGTCTTCCTTTCGAGCAAGCCTGTTTTATATAAATAGGCAGCAGCGGGATTTTAAACAGTTTTTCATCCTCTTTTTCATCCCAAACCCTAGTTCCGAGTTTTCTCTCTCCCTACTTACCTTTTCTCTTAGGTTTGATCTACTTAGAGTGTGTTTCTACCCTAGATCCTTTATTAAAAAGATAGTGTGGGTCGAGGGCTTCAGTTTAATCTGAACAATCTTAGTTTTGGAGCACTTTGGGGTTTGGGTCATCATATCAAGTCTTCTAATTTTTGGGTTATTTCTTGAGGTAGGGATTTCCTACTCCATCTTATGAGTTTTGTTCTAAGTTTTGGTACTTTAATATGGTGGGGGTATTTTGGTAATTTTGGGAAAAACCCTAGTTGTTTTAATAAATTGATTTGTACAATTAATTTGAGAAAAATTGGGAATATTAGTTAAATTCATGGAATTGGGGATTTATAAGTTTAAATGGTGTAGTTGGATTATTTAATCACTCTTCTATTTAAATGTTGGGATTATTATTGTTATTATATTTTATTTCTTGTTTAGAAATAACTGTTTTGGGCTATCGGTGGAGGATAGTCATGATTGTTGTAGACATTGCATGTGGATTAGGGCAAACCGGAACTAATAACATTGGCTAAGTCATTAATTTTGACTATTGAATTAATACAGAAAAATACATGTATTGGTTGAGCATTGCATATGCATATTGCGTGGGAGGAGATAAGGGATGTACTCCACGGCTTAGGGGAAGATAGGGGATGGACCTCTAAACCGGATTTTGTTTGAGAGGAGATAGGGGATGGACTCCATTAGCATCACTTTTATGTGTGCTTATTTATATTGAAGTGTTTTATTGATACAACACTAAAATGTGTATCAATATGGAAGTATGAAGTGTTTTGACATGAGCCTGAGTCTCATTTGTGTTGTTGTTATTGGAAGTAATGTGAATATGCTATATAGTTCACAGTTGTAAGTTTGGCCAGGTTTTGAGCCATATTGACAATAATGGATATTGATAAGTGTCATAGACATTAGTGTCTTAAGATTGTACATTGAAATAATTGATTATCATGGTTAACCATCTATTGAATGCTATTGCTTTATTCAATGCTTATATTTGGTTTAGTATATTTCTACTCGGCTGTGGCTCACCTATAAGGAACATCATTTTCAGTTCCAGGTGATTCGCTGCCTCCGAGGACTTAGCTTGGAAGGAACCGGATTTTGAAGCCTTGTTTTAAGTTATTTGTTGTTATTTGACTTACATGTAAACATTCAAGCCTAGGGCTTTATTTGTATTTGAGTTAGAACTCATAATTTTGTGTCAAGTGTTGGCTTGGGAAGTTGTAGCTTAGTAGGGCATTTATTTTGATGTTACATGTAATGTCTTATTTTAGTAATACTCTGATGAATGAATTGTGGTTTAATTACTTGAGTAATGCATCTCATTATTGTGTATGTTATGGGTTATTTTTATCCGGACTTAGGTTCCGTGGATCCTATCATTGTATAATTGTTGCTGTCGTCCTTTATTTTTCTCATTTGTGCCAGAGGATGTGTTGGGCAGGTTTGTTTCAGGTTGGATGGGATCGGAAACCAAGTGTTGCTATCCAGTTTTTGGGTTGGTCGCTCGAGCGAGGGTTGAGTTTTGTCTCTGGTGGCTCGAGCGAGGTTTCGCTTTCGGCGAAGATTGCGTCGTATAGACACGAGAGTAGTGTTTCTTCGCCCGAGCGAGCTTTTCTTCGCTGGAGCCGGCGAGGTGTATGTTTTCGAGTTCGTCGCTCGAGCGACCATTTTATCGCTCGAGCATGCTTCTGGGTTGCAGACCTAAAGCATTGCATCCTTGGCTTGAGCGAGCTTTTCTTCGCTCGGCGGCGTTTCTTGTCACGGTCGCTCAGCGACCATGTCTTCGCTTCGAGCAAGCTTTGTTTTATATAAATAAGCGGCGGGGATTTTAAACAGTTTTTCATCGTCTTTTTGATCCCAAACCTTAGTTCCGAGTTTTCTCTCTCCCTACTCACCTTTTTTCTTAGGTTTGATCTACTTAGAGTGTGTTTCTACCCTAGATCCTTTATTAAAAAGATAGTGTGGATCGAGGGCTTCAGTTTAATCTGAACAATCTTAGTTTTGGAGCACTTTGGAGTTTGGGTCATCATATTAGTCTTCTAATTTTTGGGTTATTTCTTGAGGTAGGATTTCCTACTCCATCTTATGAGTTTTGTTCTAAGTTTTGGTACTTTAATATGGTGGGGGTATTTTGGTAATTTTGGAAAAACCTAGTTGTTTTAATAAATTGATTTGTACAATTAATTTGAGGAAAATTGGGAATATTAGTTAAATTCATGGAATTGGGGATTTATAAGTTTAAATAGTGTAGTTGGATTATTTAATCACTCTCCTATTTAAATGTTGAGATTATTATTGTTATTATATTTTATTTCTTATTTAGAAATAAGCTGTTTTTGAGCTATCATTTGGAGGATAGTCATGATTGTTGTAGACATTGCATGTGGATTAGGGCAAACCGGAACTAATCACATTGGCTAAGTCATTAATTTTGACTATTGAATTGTCTGAGAAAAAATCCATGTATTGGTTGAGCATTGCATATGCATATTGTGTGGGAGGAGATAGGGGATGCACTCCACGGTTTAGGGAAAGATAAGGGATGGACCTCTAAACCGGATTTTGTTTGGGAGGAGATAGGGGATGGACTCCATTAGCATCACTTTTATGTGCTTATTTATATTGAAGTGTTTTATTGATACAACACTAAAATGTGTATCAATCTGGAAGGATGAAGTGTTTTGATATGAGCTGAGTCTCATTTGTGTTGTTGTTATTGGAAGTAATGTAAATATGCTATATAGTTTACGGTTGTAAGTTTGGCGAGTTACGAGCCATATTGATAATAATGGATATTGATAAGTGTCATAGACATTAGTGTCTTAAGATTGTATATTGATATAATTGATTATCATGGTTAACCATCTATTGAATGCTATTGCTTTATTCAATGCTTATATTTGGTTTAGTATATTTCTATTGATTTGTGGCTCACCCTATAAGGAACATCATTTTCGGTCGGGTAATTCGCTACCTCCAAGGACTTAGCTTGGAAGGCAGGATTTTGAAGCCTTGTTTTAAGTTATTTGTTGTTATTTGACTTACATGTAAACATTCAAGCCTAGGGCTTTATTTGTGTTTGAGTTAAAACTCATAATTTTGTGTCCAAGTGTTGGCTTGGCAAGTTGTAAGCCCGTAGGGGCATTTATTTTGATGTTACATGTATTGTCTTATTTTAGTAATACTCGATGAATGAATTGTGGTTTAATTACTTGAGTAATGCATCTCATTATTGTGTATGTTATGGGTTATTTTTGAGGCGTGACAACTTGGTATCGATCGTACGGGTTTGAATACTTTGGAGTGCGTGGGAAGTGGTTAGTATCACATTGGGTTCGTCTCGTTTGATAGAGACTTAGTGTACTGTTGTATGCTTATTTGATAACATGTTTATGTGATTATGTGGGTATGGAATGTAGTTTCTGGGATGTTGATTGGACCCTTGAGTTTCTAGTAGTCTTGTTGGAAAGGCACTTGATCACTGCTACTTCCAACCGGAACTATAGTAACACTTTGGGACTATCATTATCCGAGAATGAAATTCGTAGGTGCTTATGTGATTATGTGCCTACGTGGAATGAATTATTGTTGTCCAATGCATTAGGACGAGAGTGTTTAGCTTCGGCACATTTATTAATGTGCTAACGTCTTTGTTTCTTGTATTAGGATGTCGGGGCGAGGATGAGGCCTTGATGGCGTGGTAGGCCGAGTTGGTAGGAAGTGCACTGTGCGGAGGAGATTCGATGGTAGGAGATTCGGCGGTCAGGAGGTATTGATCAAGCCAATGTGGTAGAGCGATGAGCGGCGAGCTATGGGCGCTTTGCGAGAGATAACAAGGACATTGAGGAATCGGTTGGCATTACGAGGCTGCGAATCGGCCCAAGTTGTTGTGGCAAATCTTTGGACCTTCTTTTACGAAAGGAGTTCTTAGGTCCAATCCGACGAATTTGTGGGTGATCCAAAAGAGCCACTTAAGGCGGATGAATGGCTCGAGCAGACAACGAGCGTTTGACATGCTTGGCATCAAAGGCGAGGGTTGAAGGTGACCTTGGCATCTTTCGGTGAAGGATGCGTGTCGGTGGTGGAAGTTCTGTGATCGCATAGGAGCTCGTGGGAGGCTTTTGTGAATGCCTTCGGAAGGTTTTAGCTCCGAATCGAGAGGCGAGAGACCGATTCTGTCGGCTTAGCGATCGAGTTCTTGATGGCGAGTTTGAAATGCATTCACTAGTTTGTCGAGTTTGCACTGAGTTGGTGGCGTCGAGAGCGTCGTTGCATTGAGTTTGAGAAAAAGTTGGTAGCGGCCTCAAGTTGAGAATTGTTGGGTCTATGATTCGGGATTATGGGCGTCTGGTTGATCTGCGGCCCATACGGAGATCATGATGCGAGGAGGAGGAAGAATGGCGAAGGCTCCAAGAGGAGGGATGGCGAGTGAGAACAAGAGACAAAGAGGTTTTACTCCTCGGCCGGTCTCGGTGTAGCTTTTCTAGATCTACTTTTCGGTCTGAGTGCAAGTTAGGAAAGGCGGCCGGAGACATTACTGTTTCAAGTGTGGCGGTGGGCCACAAGTCTCATTTGTCCTCGGAGGGAGGAGGCGAGAACAGCATCTTCTTGGCTCGATCTCGAGCGAGTCGGGGTAAAGGCCAGCTCACTTGTTTCGGTCTTGCGGTCGGTAGGGCACATGAGGAGGTATTGCCTTGATTGGGTGGCACACCTAGTGCATCAGGTTTGAGGCAGACTTAGGGTCAACAGCCAGCTCAATCGGGTCAGGCCTCGAGGGCCAATCAGGGGGCTTCATCGTCCCGATGCAGGTGATCTTATGCTCCTAGGGGTGGCGAGTTGATCGAGGTTATGCAGGCGCGTGTATCTTTATTCTGCTTGAGGACCTTATCTGCTCCATCGGTTGTGAGAGGTACCTTCTTGTTTTTAACTTTCGGTTGCTAATGTTTTGATTGATACGGGTGCATCTCATTCCTTTGTGTCTGCTGCATTTGCATCTGTTTTGGAGTTGGAGTTAGCTCAGTTAGCGTCTCCTATCTGTGTAGTGTCACCTCTTGGGGGTGAATTGATCTTGAAACAAGGTGTTAGGGGTTGTGATATAGAGGTCGATCATCATAGAATCCCATTTTCTTTTGTAGTTATGCCTATGAAGGGCTTTGATGTTATTTTGGGTATGGACTAGTTATCGTCATACCGGGCAGTTATTGATTGCTACCGTCAGAGGGTCACTTGTTGTACCGTTAGCGGAGAGTGTTTCCATTTTACGGGGACGGGTTGGTAGTGTTTGCCAGGGGTATGTTTCACGAGGCGAGTGAGCTTAGTGGTCTACTTGCTTATCTTTCGATGAGTGTGGTTGGTGAGACTCAGTTTGTGTTGCCAAGGGTGGTTTGTTAGTACTCAGACGTCTTTCCCGAGGATCTTGTTGGTTTGCCACCGCATCGAGAAATTGAGTTCTCTATTGACCTAGTGCCCGGCACGGCGCCAATTTCTATGGCACCTTATCGTTTTGCCCCAGCCGAGTTAGTTGAGTTGAAGATTCAGCTCCAGGAGTTGTTAGATAAGGGCTATATCCGTCCTAGTGTTTCGCCGTGGGGAGCACCGGCCCTCTTTGTTAAAAAGAAAGGTGGTGCTTTGAGACTGTGTATAGATTACCGGAAATTGAATCGGGTTACAGTTAAGAATAAGTACCCTATGCCTCGTATAGATGATTTGTTTGACGGTGAAGGGTTCCGTTGTTTTCTAAGATAGACTTAAGATCGGGTTATCATCGGTTGAGAGTCGGGGAGGAGGATATTAGAAGGCGGCATTAAAATGCAGCGGTATGGCCACTATGAGTTCTGGTGATGCCATTTGGGCTCACCAATGCACCAAGTGTTTATGGATTTGATGAACAGGATCTTGAGAATTCTTAGATCGTTTTGTAGTCGTCTTTGTGGGCGACATTACGATTTATTCACCTTCAGAGGAGGGGCACGAGGAACACTTGAGAGTGGTGCTTGAGTTACTTAGAGCCGATAAGCTTTATGCTAAGTTTGGGAAGTGTGAGTTCTGGCTAGAAGAGGTGAAATTCTTAGGCCATGTCGTTTCTAGGGAAGGGGTGTCGGTTGATACATCTAAGGCGAGGCGGTGCAAGAGGCTGACCCTAAGAGTGTGTTTGAGATCCGTAGTTTTACGGGATTATTTGGGTATTATTGCGGTTTGTGAAAGATTTCTCGAGTTAACCGCCTTTGACTAGATTGACTCGGAAGGAGTCAAATTTGTATGGAGTGAGACTTGTGAAAAGTCGTTTGAGAGTTGAAAGTTAAATGACCACCGCTCGAGATTGATTATTAGGAGAGAGTTGGGTTATGCGGTCTATTGTGGCGCTTCACGAGATGCAGGTTGTGTGTTAATGCAAGAAGGGAAAGTGGTTGCCTATGGTTCACGACAGTTGAAAATTCACGAGAAGAATTACCCTACGCACGATCTGGAGTTAGCAGCTGTGATATTTGCCTTGAAGATTTGGAGGCATTATCTATATGGTGAGAAATTCGAGGTATTCTCGGATCGTAAGAGTCTAAAATATCTGTTTACACAGAAAGACTTGAATTTGAGGCAGAGGAGGTGGATGGAGTTTATTGAGGATTATGACTTCGAGTTGCATTATCATCCGGGGAAGGCCAATGTTGTGGCCGATGCCCTTAGTAGGAAATCTGTTGTTGTCGTTGTTAGTATAGCCATCGAGAATGGGAGATGTTGGGTGCAATTGGAGAGTTCGATTTATACGGGCGAATCGGTTGAAATTGACATTGTTTTACGTTGTTGCATAGCCTACACTTGTGACTCAGTGTTAGAGGCTCAAAGAGGTGACCTTGAGGTAGAATCCTCCGTGAGAAGATTTCGGTGGGAAGGTTGAGAAGGGTTTGACGGTGTATCCCGACACGAGTGTGAGATCTGAGATCGTTTGTTTGTCAGGAGTCTTGCCGAGAGGAGGTACTCAGAGTTTCATCATTCGCTCCTTCGGTGCATCCGGAGGCACTAAGATGTATCGGGATTTAGGTCGCCAGTTTTGGTGGCGTGGTATAAAGAGAGATATGGCAGACTTCGTGTCTAAGTGCCTTACTTGTCAGCAAGAGGAGGCCGAGCACCAGAGGCCAGCAGGGTGGTTGCAACCCTTGCCTATTCTTGAAGCGGAAGTGGGAGCATGTCACTATGGACTTTGTTGTGGGTCTTAGAGGACTCGTGAGGGTAGTGATGCTATTTGGGTGGTTGTAGATCGGTTGACTAAGTCGGCGCACTTCATTCCTATGGCGTGAGAGATTCGGTAGATCATCTTGCCGACTTGTACATTCGGGACATAGTGAGGTTGCACGGGGTCGGTGGCGATCGTCTCGAGATAGAGATCCTTGTTTTACAACTTCGGTTGTGGCGAGTTTGCGAGTGCCTTAGGCACTAAGTTGACCTTTAGCACGGCTTATCATCCTCGGTGGCGCGAAGTCGGCGTACTATTGAGATCCTTGAGGATATGCTTGGGGTTGTGTTCTTGATTTGATTGGAGTCGTGGGAGAGGCACTTGCCTTTGGTGGAGTTTGCCTACAACAACGGTTTCGATCTAGTATTGGTATGGCACCGTTTGAGGCCTTGTATGGCGGCCGTGTAGATCTCCGGTTTGTTGGGCGAGGTGGGTGATGCACCTCTATTGGGTCGAGTTGGTGAGAAGCAGCGGAGAAAGTTGAGCTTATCCATAAGAGACTTATTCTGACCAAAGTCGTCGAAATCTTATGCCGACCGTGGAGGAGACCTTTAGTGTTTGAGGTGGGTGATCATGTCTTTACGAAGATATCACCTAGGCGGGGATTGATGAGATTTGGGAAGAAGCGGGAAGTTGTCCCTCGGTTCATAGGTCCTTTTGAGATCCTTGAGAGGATTGGCGAAACGCTTATCGTTTAGCTTTGCCACGCAGATTGTCCGAAGTACATGGCGTGTTTCATGTGAGTATCTCATGAAGTATGAGCCGGATCCATCACATGTGTTGGATTGGATTGATTTAGTGGTTGATGAGGATGTCTCGTATGAGGAGAGACCAATTCGAGTCTTGGATAGACGGGATCAAGTTTTGCGAGGCAAGACCATCCCTTTGGTAAAGGTTTTGTGGAAACATCACGGGGTGGAGGAAGCCACTTGGGAACGTGAATTGGAAGTCCGCGAGAAATATCCGGACATGTTTATTGATATGTAAATTTTTTTTTTTTGTAATATTGTTGGACTTAAGGATTTTATATATATATATCTTAAGTTGTAAAACATTGAGAATGTTTTGGTTTAATGATAGTTGTTTGAAATTTGCGTCATAATGGAAGTGGAATGTCACATTTATAGATTGAATGTGTTTTATATATATCATGGAATTGAATATGATATGGGAATGTGAATCATGTATATTGAAATTGTTAAAATTGGAAGGAAAATGCATAATACTGATACAGGTTGAAATATATGTTGTTTTATATACATATTGTGAAATGCCTCTTGATAAGAGATGAAATGACCGGTATTGGGTCAAGTGGTTTATTATTGTATTGTCATATTGTCGGAATTGGAGAAAAACCTGTTTTTGAAAAACTTATGCTTAATTTCGGGGACGAAATTCTTTAAGGGGGGGAGGTTATAGCGACCCCGGTCTTTTCCTATTTTATTACTGTATCCGGACTTAGGTTCCGTGGATCCTATCATTGTATAATTGTTGCTGTCGTCCTTTATTTTTCTCATTTGAGCTATAGGATGTGTTGGGCAGGTTTGTTTCAGGTTGGTTGGGTTCGGAAACCAAGTGTTGCTGTCCAGTTTTTTGGGTTGGTCGCTCGAGCGAGGGTTTGGTCGCTCGAGCGAGGGTTTGGTCACTCGAGCGAGGGTTGAGTTTTGTCTCTGGTGGCTCGAGCCAGGGTTTCTTCGCTCGAGCGAGAGATTGCGTCTGGTATAGACCTGAGAACAGTGTTTCTTCGCTCGAGCGAGCTTTTCTTCGCTCGAGCGAGCGAGGTGTATGTTTTCGAGTTCTTCGCTCGAGCGAGCATTCTGTCGCTCGAGCATGCTTCTGGGTTGTAGACCTGAAGCATTGCATTCTTGGCTCGAGCGAGCTTTTCTTCGCTCGAGCAAGCGTTTCTTGCGTCTGGTCGCTCGAGCGACCATGTCTTCGCTCGAGCGAGCCTATTTTATATAAATAGGCAGCAGCAGGATTTTAAACAGTTTTTCATCCTCTTTTTGATCCCAAACCCTAGTTCCGAGTTTTCTCTCTCCCTACTCACCTTTTCTCTTAGGTTTGATCTACTTAGAGTGTGTTTCTACCCTAGATCCTTTATTAAAAACATAGTGTGGGTCGAGGGCTTCAGTTTAATCTGAACAATCTTAGTTTTGGAGCACTTTGGAGTTTGGGTCATTATATCCGTCTTCTAATTTTTGGGTTATTTCTTCGAGGTAGGGATTTCCTACTCCATCTTATGAATTTTGTTCTAAGTTTTGGTACTTTAATATGGTGGGGGTATTTTAGTAATTTTGGGAAAAACCCTAGTTGTTTTAATAAATTGATTTGTACAATTACTTTGAGGAAAATTGGGAATATTAGTTAAATTCATGGAATTGGGGATTTATAAGTTTAAATGGTGTAGTTGGATTATTTAATTACTCTCTTATTTAAATGTTGAGATTATTATTGTTATTATATTTTATTTCTTATTTAGAAATAACTGTTTTGGGCTATCGGTGGAGGATAGTCATGATTGTTGTAGACATTGCATGTGGATTAGCGCAAACCGAAACTAATCACATTGGCTAAGTCATTAATTTTGACTATTGAATTAATACAGAAAAATACATGTATTGGTTGAGCATTGCATATGCATATTGTGTGGGAGGAGATAGGGGATGTACTCCACGGTTTAGGGGAAGATAGGGGATGGACCTCTAAACCGGATTTTGTTTGAGAGGAGATAAGGGATGGACTCCATTAGCATCACTTTTATGTGTGCTTGTTTATATTGAAGTGTTTTATTGATACAGCACTAAAATGTGTATCAATTTGGAAGTATGAAGTGTTTTGATATGAGCCTGAGTCTCATTTGTGTTGTTCTTATTGGAAGTAATGTGAATATGCCATATAGTTCACAGTTGTAAGTTTGGCCAGGTTCTGAGCCATATTGATAATAATGGATATTGATAAGTGTCATAGACATTAGTGTCTTAAGATTGTATATTGATATAATTGATTATCATGGTTAACCATCTATTGAATGCTATTGCTTTATTCAATGCTTATATTTGGTTTAGTATATTTCTACTGGGCTGTGGCTCACCCTATAAGGGAACATCATTTTCAGGTCCAGGTGATTCGCTACCTCCAAGGACTTAGCTTGGAAGGAACCGGATTTTGAAGCCTTGTTTTAAGTTATTTGTTGTTATTTGACTTACATGTAAACATTCAAGCCTAGGGCTTTATTTGTATTTGAGTTAGAACTCATAATTTTGTGTCCAAGTGTTGGCTTGGCAAGTTGTAAGCCCGTAGGGCATTTATTTTGATGTTACATGTAATGTCTTATTTTAGTAATACTCTGATGAATGAATTGTGGTTTAATTACTTGAGTAATGCATCTCATTATTGTGTATGTTATGGGTTATTTTTGAGGGCGTGACAACTTGGCATCAGAGCGTACTGGGTTTAAATACTTTGGATACGTGGGAAGTGATTAGTATCACATTGGGTTCGTCTCGTTTGATAGAGACTTAGTGTACTGTTGTATGCTTATTTGATAACATGTTTATGTGATTATGTGGGTATGGAACATAGTTTCTGGGATGTTGATTGGACCCTTGAGTTTCTAGTAGTCTTGTTGGAAAGGCACTTGATCACTGCTGCTTCCTACCGAAACTATAGTAACACTTTGGGACTATCATTATCCAGGAATGAAATTCGTAGGTGCTTTTGTGCTTCCATGGAATGAATTAATGTTGTCCAATGCATTAGGACGAGAGTGTTTAGCTTCGGCCCATTTATTAATGTGCTAACGTCTTTGTTTCTTGTATTAGGATGTCAGGATGAGGACGAGGACGCGGTAGGCGTGGTAGGCGGAGGCGAGAAGTGCATGCGCAGGAGATTCCAGGTACAGAGATTCCAAGAAGGCAGGAGGGTGTTGGTCAGGCCAATGTGGCCGAGCCAGTTGGCCACCAGGCTATGGGCACTTTAGCCCAAGAGATAGCAGGGGCATTCAGGGAATCAGTTGGCATTCTGAGGGCTGCGAATCCAGCCCAAGTTGTTGTGGCAGATGCTGGACCGTCTTTTCTGAAGAGGGAGTTCTTTCAGTCCAATCCGGACGAATTTGTGGGTGATCCAAAAGAGCCGCTTAAGGAAGATGAATGGCTCGAACAGACAACGAAGACGTTTGAGATGCTTGGCATCGAAGACGAGGGGTTGAAGGTGACCTTGGCATCTTTCCAGCTGAAGGGGGATGCGGGTCAGTGGTGGAAGTTCACCAAGGGTCGCATAGGAGCTACGTGGGAGGCTTTTGTGAATGCCTTCCAGGAGAGGTTTTTAGCTCCAGCAGTCAGGGAGACGCTAAGAGACCAGTTCTGTCAACTTAAGCAGTCGAGTTCTTCAGTGGCCGAGTTTGAGGCTGCATTCACTAGTTTGTCCAGGTTTACACCTGAGTTGGTGGCGTCTGAGGAACGCCGTTGCATTGAGTTTGAGAAGAAGTTGAGGCGCGGCCTCAAGTTGAGAATTGTTGGGCCTATGATTCGGGATTATGGGCGTCTGGTTGATCCGTAGCCCCATACGAGATCATGATCAGGAGGAGGAGGAAGGGCAGAAGGCTCAAGAGGAGTCGGGATGGCGAGTGAGGGCAAGAGGCGAGAGGTTTTACTCCTCGCCAGCCTGGGGTAGCTTTTCTAGATCCACTTTTCGGCCGAGTGCAAGTTCAGGAAAGGCAACGAGGAGACATTACTGTTTCAAGTGTGGCCAGCTGGGCCACAAGTCTCCAGTTTGTCCTCAGAGGGGAGGAAGGTAGAGAACAGCATCTTCTTCGGCTCTGTCACGCCCTCAAAAATAACCCATAACATACACAATAATGAGATGCATTACTCAAGTAATTAAACCACAATTCATTCATCAGAGTATTACTAAAATAAGACATTACATGTAACATCAAAATAAATGCCCTCTTACACTACAAAGCTCCCACCAACACTTGGACACAAAATTATGAGTTCTAACTCAAATACAAATAAAGCCCTAGGATTGAATGTTTACATGTAAGTCAAATAACAACAAATAACTTAAAACAAGGCTTCAAAATCCGGTTCCTTCCAAGCTAAGTCCTTGGAGGTAGCGAATCACCTGGACCTAAAAATGATGTTCCCTTATAGGGTGAGCCACAGCCCAGTAGAAATATACTAAACCAAATATAAGCATTGAATAAAGCAATAGCATTCAATAGATGGTTAACCATGATAATCAATTATATCAATATACAATCTTAAGACACTAATGTCTATGACACTTATCAATATCCATTATTATCAATATGGCTCAGAACCTGGCCAAACTTACAACTGTGAACTATATAGCATATTCACATTACTTCCAATAACAACAACACAAATGAGACTCAGGCTCATATCAAAACACTTCATACTTCCAGATTGATACACATTTTAGTGCTGTATCAATAAAACACTTCAATATAAATAAGCACACATAAAAGTGATGCTAATGGAGTCCATCCCCTATCTCATCCCAAACAAAATCCGGTTTAGAAGTCCATCCCCTATCTTCCCCTAAACCGTGGAGTACATCCCCTATCTCCTCCCACACAATATGCATATGCAATGCTCAACCAATACATGTATTTTTCTGTAATAATTCAATAGTCAAAATTAATGACTTAGTCAATGTGATTAGTTAGGTTTAATCCTAATCACATGCAATGTCTACAACAATCATGATTGCCCAAAATAGTTATTTCTAAATAAGAAATAAAATATAATAACAATAATAATCTCAACATTTAAATAGGAGAGTGATTAAATAATCCAACTACACCATTTAAACTTATAAATCCCCAATTCCATGAATTTAACTAATATTACCAATTTTCCTCAAATTAATTGTACCAATCAATTTATTAAAACAACTAGGGTTTTTCCCAAAATTACCAAAATACCCCCACCATATTAAAGTACCAAAACTTAGAACAAAACTCATAAGATGGAGTAGGAAATCCCTACCTCGAAGAAATAACCCAAAAATGTGTATCAATCTGGAAGTATGAATTGTTTTGATATGAGCCTGAGTCTCATTTGTATTGTTGTTATTGGAAGTAATGTGAATATGCTATATAGTTCACAGTTGTAAGTTTGGCCAGGTTCTGAGCCATATTGATAATAATGGATATTGATAAGTGTCATAGACATTAGTGTCTTAAGATTGTATATTGATATAATTGATTATCATGGTTAACCATCTATTGAATGCTATTGCTTTATTCAATTCTTATATTTGGTTTAGTATATTTCTACTGGGCTGTGGCTCACCCTATAAGGGAACATCATTTTCAGGTCCAGGTGATTCGCTACCTCCGAGGACTTAGCTTGGAAGGAACCGGATTTTGAAGCCTTGTTTTAAGTTATTTGTTGTTATTTGACTTACATGTAAACATTCACGCCTAGGGCTTTATTTGTATTTGAGTTAGAACTCATAATTTTGTGTCCAAGTGTTGGCTTGGCAAGTTGTAAGCCCGTAGGGCATTTATTTTGATGTTACATGTAATGTCTTATTTTAGTAATACTCTGATGAATGAATTGTGGTTTAATTACTTGAGTAATGCATCTCATTATTGTGTATGTTATGGGTTATTTTTAAGGGCGTGACAGATGTTGTCGAAAAAGATAAGAGGGCAGCATTATTCAGTTGGATTACTAGCATCTTTTCTTTCTCACATGTATTGGGAAATGTCCTTGCACGTTTTCTGCCTGAAGATTTCATTTTTGAGGTATGTTGGTGCTGTGACTTTCGGCATTTTTATGGTGAATCTCTTAATCATCCTCATATTGCTTTAGTCCTCCTAATAATGCTTCTTGTCTCAGGTTTCAATTGCTTTGTTAGTCTTTTGTCCGCTTTACATGCACCTATTTCTAGTTGAGACAATCCAAGCAACTCCAAGACATCGCCAACATGCTCCTTGGTTGCACAAGGCACTGAAGATTGTCAAGGAACGATACAATTCAATGAGGCATGTAGCAACTATTGTTGTAAGCAGGTGCTTTTATCTGCAAACCATCAGTGATGCTTTTAGTGCCCAGTCCCAACTAATTTTTGCCAGATCTTATGGTGACATGTAATTGTTATTCAAGTCCCTTTGCTACCTCTGCAATACTATCTCAAGGCAGCCTTTGGTTTCAACAAAAATCAATTTTCAGAAATTTTGATGATGGTGGGAATAGGATAAATTGTTTCCCAGGTATTCTTTCTAAAGATCATTTTCTTTTCTTTTGTTACTTTAACAGAAGGAGCCCATTAACTCTACTTTTTGAAATGTTCTTTAAATCTAGAGTTTCTCTACTCACCATATGTTTCTTATCATGGCATTGTTTCAAGATTCTGATTCTTCCTCTCATCAATCCATTTATTGGAGAAAGCGATACTTTGCGACCTTACTTTCATCAATAGCTTATGTGAGTTGTCCTTTATTTACTTAATTTAAGTCCCTGCAGCTCTGGACTTAATCATAGTCGACAGTATGTATAAATTTTATCTCATGGAAGTGTTTTATTTATTTATTTATTTATTTATTTATTTTTATTTTAAAATGCACAGGCATTGTTTTATGGCTTGGCATGGGCTTCTTGGGTATGTACTCTTATATAATAAATGTGTAGTTAACATTAGTTTTGAAACTACATTATGGGTAATTACATGTTCCACGGTTAAACTTCCTCTTAAAATTTCACTTTAGTTTGTCATTTTTAGTTGAGACGACATACATCATTATTGTAATTTAGGTTCCAATTCCTTGCAAAAAAATACAAGAAAATTTATTTTCTCACGAAAGTTGCTATATGTTATAACTTTCTCTCAAAAAAATAATCTTAACCAAACACATACTAAAAAGATAAATTTTTGTTTGAGGTGTTGACGCCTCAAAATCATCAAACGGCGTCGGAGTAGGACGAAACCTGGCACACACGATTGCCTAGGCGCGAGAGACTTGTGGGTGAAGATGGGACTCGAATCGGATTCCCCATTTGGGAGTTAGAGCTGGATTTCACTCTAGACAAACTAGTTTCTTAAAAAACTTAGAAATCGAGGTGTTAACGCACCCAAATCACCAAATGGCGTTGGAGTAACACGAAACTTTGCACACACAATCGCCTAGGCACGAGAGACTTGTGGGAGAAGACGGGACTCGAATCGGGTTTTCGGTTTGGGAGTTAGAGCCAAATTTCACTCTTAAGAAACAAACTAATTTCTTAAGAAACTTATAATTTGAGGTGTTAATGCCCCAAAATCACCAAATGGCATCAGAGTAGCATGAAACTTGGCACACACAACCGCCTAGGCACGAGAGACTTGTGGGAGAAGACGGGACTCGAATCGGATTCCCGGTTTGGGAGTTAGAGTCGGATTTCATTCTAGACAAACTAGTTTCTTAAAAAAAAAACTTAAAATTTGAGGTGTTAACGCACCAAAATCACCAAACGGCGTCGGAGTATCATGAAACTTGGTACACACGACCACCTAGGCACGAGAGACTTGTGGGAGAAGACGGGACTCGAATCGAGTTCCCGGTTTAGGAGTTAGAGCCAGATTTCACTCTTAAGAAACAAACTAGTTTTTTAAGAAATTTATAATTTGAGGTGTTAATGCTCCAAAATCACCAAACGGCATCAGAGTAGCACGAAACTTGGCACACACGACTGCCTAGGCACGAGAGACTTGTGGGAGAAGACGGGACTCGAATCGGATTCTCGGTTTGGGAGTTAGAGTTGGATTTCACTCTAGACATACCAGTTTCTTAAAAAACTTAAAATTTGAGGTGTTAATGCACCAAAATAACCAAACGGCGTCAGAGTAACACGAAACTTGACACACACGACCGCCTAGGTACAAGAGACTTGTGGGAGAAGATGAGACTCTAATCAGGTTCCTGGTTTGGGAGTTAGAGCCGGATTTCACTCTTAAAAAACAAACTAGTTTCTTAAAAAACTTAGAATTCGATGTGTTAACGCACAAAAATCACCAAACGGCATCTGACTGGCACAAAACTTGGCACACACGACCTCCTAGGCACGAGAGACTTGTGGGAGAAGACGGGACTCGAATTGGGTTCTTGGTTTGGGAGTTAGAGCTGGATTTCACTCTTAAGAAACAAATTAGTTTCTTAAGAAATTTATAATTTGAGGTGTTAATGCCCCAAAATCAACAAACGGCGTCGGAGTAGCACGAAACTTGGCACACATGACAACCTAGGCACGAGAGACTTGTGGGGAAAGACGAGACTTGAATCGGATTCCCGGTTTGGGAGTTAGAGCTAGATTTCACTCTAGACAAACTAGTTTCTTAAAAAACTTAGAATTCGAGGTGTTAACGCACCAAAATCACCAAACGGCATCGGAGTAGCACGAAATTTGGCACACACAACCGCCTAGACATGAGAGACTTGTGGGAGAAGACGGGACTCGAATCGGATTCCCGGTTTAGAAGTTAGAGCTGGATTTCACTCTTAAGAAACAAATTAGTTTCTTAAGAAATTTATAATTTGAGGTGTTAATGCCCCAATATCACCAAACGGTATCGGAGTAGCACGAAACTTGGTACACACGACCGCCTAGGCATGAGAGACTTGTGGGAGAAGACGGGACTCAAATCGGATTCTCGGTTTAGGAGTTAGAGTCGAATTTCACTCTTGACAAACTAGTTTCTTAAGAAACTTAGAATTCGAAGTGTTAACGTCCCAAAATCATCAAACGGCGTCGAAGTAGCACGAAACTTGGCACACACAATTGCCTAGGCACGATAAACTTGTGGGAGAAGACGGGAGTGGAATCGGGTTCCTGGTTTGGGAGTTAGAGCCAGATTTCGGTCTAGTCAAAGTTATTTACTTAATTATCTTTGTAATTGTATAGTAATTAAATTTTTATTCTTTTTTTTTTTTTGTAATTAACATATCAAAACATAATTATATTGTCATTAAATATATTTAGTTTTTGTTTTCAAATATTTCCTGAGTAGGAGTTTGCTTCTTGTGGAATGTGTGTCTGTGAAGAATGCCACTAACTTTTGTTTTTGTTACCCACGGAGAATGATGAGCAAAAATTGTAATTTTAGTTTATGTAATTTTGAATTATGAACAATATTATATATTTAAACATTATATATGTATTATCGAATATTATATAATGGGGTAATTTTTTGATGTGTAGTTATGAATGCAAGAATATTTTTATTATGGAGAAATTATTTTTTCTATACAGGAATTTTTATATTATTATACAATTATTGGTTTCTTTTTCAATTGTTTTTCATTTAATACAAGTAATTTTAGTATTTTTAATAATTTTAATGTAGTTTTTTTTTTTTTTGCAACGGCACCACACCGTTGCAAAAACAAGTAATTTAAATATTTTTAATAATTAATTTGCATTTTTTTTTGGCGACGGCACCACACCGTCGCAAAAAATATTAGAATCATTGGCGACAGTGGGCATGCCGTTACAAAAAAAATAAAACCATTCACGACAACATTTTTTGCCATCTCAAATAAAACTTTTAGCAACAGTAAAAAGGTGTTGTCGCAAAAGGTAACAATTGCCTTCACAAAAAAAAAAAAGCAATGGCACGTTGCCGTCGCTAAATTTTTTTTTGCAACGTCCTCCATTGTGACCCCTCATTTGCTTTCACTAAAAGTCATTTGCTGTCGCTAAGAATTTTTTGAGACGGCATTAAGAGTATTAGCGACGGCACTATACCATCGCAAAAAAACCGAATTTTTTTGTAGTGTCCTTACACATATCCTCCCTCGGGTCCACCAAATCCTCTGAAAAAATAGTATTCGACAACACATTAAAAAAAAAAAAAAAAGTGTTTATACCTAGGTAAAGTTTTAAAAAAATGTAAAATTAATTTAAAGTGTTTTAAAATTGATAAAATATATATATATATATATATATCTCATATTCTTTCTCCTTTATGTATTTTTCTTTTATAACGCATCCTTGAAAAATAGATACATCCAAGTCCAGCATAACAAATCAAATGAAGTTGAAATAAAAGTTGAGTGGGAAGCACTTTAAATCTAGTTTATACATAAATGAGCAAAGCTTTTATAGGGCTAGACTTGCTGTCACAAAGGTGTTCTGGCATTTACCCAAGCACAAAAGGAAATCGCTTTGCCACACGCGAATTGAAGTACCAAAACAACAATGCTATAGTAACACCAATTTTTTATCATATTTTTTTAATATTATTTATTACATGATAGATAATCATTGTATTAATAAGATACATAAGTCATAAAATTTATTAAACTAATATAGTAATTGTGCGTACCGAATTCCGCACTAGATGAAAGTGGATCGGAGCTCCGTTCTCGGTTGGACTATCCAAGGACTGAGGTTCCTGCCACAAGAAGCACCGTTAGAGCTGCCCAGCCAGGGTTGGCCGGATAACCCCTCTGGTGTGGGAATTAGTGATCGGAGAAGAAATGTATACTGAGTTTATATCTAAGTGTAGTTTTGCTTGGAATAGTTCAGTTCCATTTTCAATTACCTTCAATGTGAAGTTCATGTTGTATATATAGTGTTCCATGCTTGCTTCTCAAGGTGGTTTCATGGAGCTTAGATGCTGCCAAGTGTCCTTTTTGCATTGCTCAAGATGGGGGACCACTTGGTAGTTATCATTGAATGCATATACTCATTGTAGTCATGCTGATAACAAACCACATTCCTTTGGTTCAACAACTTCCTTGATTTTAGGTATAGGGGACCAGCTGAGGTGGCATCTTGCACATGCACACATTCACAACTTCTACATTTCCCTGCGAGGTTTTCTCGGCTTGGTACCGTTATGTCTCAGCTCGGCATCATTATGCCTTGTCTCGGCCTTTTACTAGGTCATTCATAGAGATGGTCTGATCCATTCGGATATCCTTGTATGGGCTCGGCCCATTTCTGTTCGGCCCAAAGGTTTGGTCCTGCAGCTCGGCCTAGCCCAGCGTCGCAGCTGGATTAGCCTTTCCACTGCGGGTTGCGTCCAAGTGCTTGAGGACTTGGGTAGATTGTTGATCATGGAGTTGGGCTCAATTGGCTTGCCCATATATTCATCTAATCCATTTGAACTTGGGCTTTATTGAATTGGGCCGGCCCAAGGCTTGGATCCGACCCATTTCATATTCAGCCCCTTCATTTGCCCCCTAGCTCACACTAAGGTTCCCCATGGGGGAGCTATTGTTCTGCTCTCCAAGCGTCGCGTCGCTTCAGTTCTTCCTCAGTTCGGCCTTGGTGACGGTTCAATCGTGACACACAATTCCTGCATGCGTCCTTTCGAGGTGACACGTGGCGGTGTAGGATAGGTGTGCAGAGATAGTGCGTCGATTCCATACCGAAGGTCATGCTTCATGTACCTACGCGTCAACTGGCGCAATTAATGTTCTGGCTGTCACTTCAAATCTCTTTATCTACTTCTTTGTTCTTTTAAAGAGTTTCAAAGAGAGAAGAAGAACTCTTCCCGTTCCTCTGAACTAGTCTCGTTGGTGCTCTGCTCAGACTTGTTCGCCGCCGATCATGCTTTGCTACTGCTGCTCTACCTCTGTGAGTCCTCTTGTGATTCTTTTTCTCTTGCCTCTTTCTATCTTAATCATCTTGTCTGGCCCTTGCTTGGTTGTGTTCCATGTTCTGTTATCTGAGTCCTACCCCTGTCTTGTTAGGTCTGTTAGATGGGGAAGTTTCGCTCTCTAGTTGATACCAACGAGGCCATGGCCATGTTCGGCCTGGACTATAATATTCCCGACGACGTTACCCTTTCGCTGGCGAAAGTAGACGCCAAGCGTATGGGCATGAGGAATACCGTCGCTTTTCCGATTGCGGCCATTGTCGAGGGAGGGGTTCGGTTTCCCCTTAACCCGTTGGTGCGCCGGTTTCTGCATCAAGTCCAGTTAACCCCAATGCAAGTATCTGTGAATCTTTTCCGTGTAGTTTGCAGCGTATCCGCCCTCAATAGACGGTTGGGTTTGAACCTTGACATATGAGATATCTTAGGCTATTACACTCTTTCCCATAACAAAGACCACAACACGTATTACTTGCGTGTTTGCTCGTTCGATTGCCATTTGGTGACTAGGTTGACCAATTCAAATAAACACAAAGATGATTTCCTGCAAGTTGGTGGCAACTGGGAGTTCTTCGCCGGAACTAAGTTTCAGTCTGAATGGATGCCCCAGAAGGACGGCTACCCAGGTTCGGGCCTTTCCTTCTAGTGCCTTTTGTATTTCTTACTTTATTTTGGATGTCGCTCTAATGGGTCACTTCTTTTTTGCAAAGGCCTCTCATTTCCAATGAAGACCGAACCGAGAAAATGCTGAAGCTATAAAAGTTTCCCTGAGGTATAAAAAAAGATCTGCAGTCGAGTTATTGGATTACCAATCAACTTACCACTCCACCATTCCAAAGAAGGCAAGGCTCGTTGCTTCTCTTCTGGACTCTGACACCAAGACTGGCACATTTCTCACTCCTTTGGTTACTAATCGTCGCAGGAGTCAGGGTACACTTTTTGAGAGAACGCCCTCTCCTACCTGCAGTTTCACAGAAGGTGGGTCTGTGGCGAAGAGAATGGTGTTGGTGGATTTAGAGGCCAAGGCTTTCGGAGCCTCCGATGTTTTGGAAACCCCTCTGGAAAACACCGAGGCGAAAAGCCTCATGGAAGTGAAGATGGAGGTGGGAGCTTTTAGGACCCCTCACTTTGTCGAGCCTCGGAACCGATCATTCTGTGAGCAAAAAAGAGAAGAAGAGAGGCTGGCAAAGCAGTGATGGGGGAAGCTTCTGAGGATCCTGCTGAGGATGAGGCATTTGAGAAATGGGAGCCGCCAATGCCGCATAAAGGCAAGCCCATTTCCACTTCTGATTTAGTTGTTGCTTCACAAGATTTTACTTTTGATTTAACTAAGTTTTTGTTGATGCCGGTTGACATGGCCGACCATAATGGGCCCCGTGACATTTCTATCCTGAAGGGGACCCTTCAGATGATGACTGCTATAAGTGTTTCCTCGTTTTACTTGCCTTTATCGTTGTGTTGCTGTTTCCTTTTCTCTTAATTCTTTGTTGTCCTTTGCAGTGTATCCAGAGGATGCACCTGTCCATTACCCGTGTTGAAGAGCTAGAAAGGGCCGTGCTGGAGGCCGCAATGAACGCTGAAAGACTGATTGTAAGTCTGGAGACAGAGAAAGAGGGACGTCGAACTGCGGAAAGGGAATCATTTCGTTTGAACAAGATCGTTGCTTCAGCTGAAAAATCGAAGGAGGCTGCTATTGGGACACAGGCTCAACTCAAGGGGAAGGTGGCCGAACTGGAGGCCGTTATTGCCGTTATGGCTACCGAGCGTTCTGCGCTGGAGGCCAAACACTGGCAACAAGGCTGGGATGAGGCTAGGGCTGCATATAAGGAAGAGGTGCTAGTGCTACAAGATAAGCTCTTTCTAAAGGGTTGGATGAGTGCTTTGGCTGTTGCGCTGGTTCCTGAAGGCACCTCCCTATTTCAAGATGTCCTAATTCCTTCAAGATCCTTGGGTTCAAACACTGTCTCTACCCCCACTGTTCTTCCAGCCGAAGTTTCCCCAGAAGTTGATTCTGCAGACAAGACCTAGGACAGTAATGTTGCTGCTAAAATGATGAATGTTAAAGGGATTGAAGCCCTGGAGACCGAAGCCGTGGGAGATGTGGTTAAAGAGGCTTCTACTTCTCAGGAAGTTGGAGTTGCCTCTACTTTTCCTCTCCAAGGCGGCCTAGACAAAATTGTGGATATTGCTCCTGAGGTTTCCTGTGTTAATGAAAGTTGAAGTTGAAAGGATTTGAACTTTTTTGCTTTTCTGTTTTGATGTATCATGGCTCGGTCTCCATGATGAGCTTTCTTTCTGCACTTGTCAAGACAATTTTTCTTTTTTCTTTTTTTTTTTGTTGCTTTGTTGCTGGTTATGAGGCCATATGTGCCTTCTATTGGATAATAGAATTTTCTCTTTGAATTTGCAATCTGATGCTGTTTGGCTTTTATGTTTGAATGTTTTCTATACTGCTTGTCCCTGGCCGAGCACTGTTGGAGCCTCGGGGCCGAACATATACTCAATCTGGTTCTGTACTACTTTTAAATAGATGCTCTGTCTGATTCAGTACTGCTTGCCCCCGGCCGAGCACTGTTGAGACCTCGGGGCCGAACTGAAGCTCGGTGTGGCTAACGGATATGTGGTATGGCTGTGCTTGAGTTTGTAAGTGGATCTTACTTAGGTCCAGGTTGGTTTTAAAAGAAAACAATTGTTTTCCCCCACCTGGAGCTAAGTAAGATTGGTACTGAAGATTGTGCTCTTAGATAGAACTGCTTAAGTCTGTTGCAACTTTGATAGCGTAAATGCATTTGAATGAGATAAAAGCATGAAGAGGTGTCTTACTCAGGTCCAGGTTGGTTTGAAAAAACAATTGTTTGCCCCCACCTGGAGTTGAGTAAGACTAATGCTGGGAGTTTGCTCCTGACAGAGCCTGGTCACGCTTGTTCCAACTCTATTTGTTTGAATCAGTACTGAAGTGTTGACGTGTTGGTACTTAAGGAATTCTGTAGATGCAGAGACGTTTACTTAAGATATATTAGTGTGGTTTCCACCAAGCAATTCCACTTGGCTAAAGTCCAATTTAGTTGCCAAACATTATTCCACCAAGCAATACCACTTAGCATGTTTGAGTGCTAACCAAATTTAAATTCCGTTCAGTCATTCTGAAACTAAGCCATTTGGGTTAAGACCAAAGTTAATTTTGTTTGATAAACATTAAAGCTAATTCCATTTGGTGAGAACCAAAGCTAATTCCGTTTGGTAAGAACAAAAGCTAATTCCGTTTGATAAACATCAAAGCTAATTCTGTTTGGTAAGAACCAAAGCTAATTATAAGAATTTGATAAATTTGAGAGAAGTGGGGAAGCATTTGCATTGGTCAACAGACAATTGCTTTTACATTCTAATAGAGAAGTTGGGGGATAATTCTATTGATAGTATTTCTTGAGATTTGCTACATTCCAGAGCCGAGGTATAGATCTGCCCTTCAGATCCCCTAGGTAGTAAGCTCCATTTCCAACAACAACTGTGACTTTGTACGGATCCTCCCAGTTAGGCCCAAGTTTGCCCTCGCCAGGCACCCTTTTGTGATCCATAACTTTCCTCAAAACCAGTTCTCCTGGTGTAAATTGCCTTGGGAAGACTTTTTGGTTGAAACTCTTGATGAGCTGCTACTGGTATGCTACAAGTCTAATCAGTGCTGCTTCTCTTCGATCCTCTGCCATATCCAGTGCTTGTGCAATAGCTTCCTCATTACTGGTGTTCTCAAACAATTCAAACCGAAGGGTTGGGAGACCTACTTCGAGTGGGATGACGGCCTCCATTCCATAAGTTAGGGAGTAAGGTGTTTTCCCCGTTGAGCGGGGTAACTCCTCAACCCATTTTCCTTTGGCATGCTCAAGCCGTTTCTTTACTCCGTTGATAATGGTTTTGTTTGACGCTTCTGCCTGTCCATTGCTTTGTGGGTACCCTGGAGAAGAGTTCTTATACTCGATCCTGAGGTCAGCACAAAACTTTCTAAAGATCTTACCATCAAACTGCGTTCCATTGTCCGCAATCAGTACCCGCGGGATACCGAAATGCACCACCACGTTTCTCATGCAAACCGCTTTGTATACGCTTCTTTGATATTTGCCAATGCCTCGACTTTGACCCACTTAGTAAAATAGTCGGTTGCAGTAATGAAGAATCGCCTGTTCCCAGTGCCTCGCGCCAATGGTCTGACAATATCCAGACCCCATTGGGCAAAGGGCCATGGGCTGGTGAGTGGGGTGAGAGTTTTGGCTGGCTGATGAATGAATGGAGCAAACCTCTGACATTTATCACACTTCTGGACGTACTGCTGCACATCTTGTTGCATCTGTGGCCACCGGTACCTATGAGTGAGGGCTCGGTACGCCAGTGACCTTTCGCCAATGTGGCATCCACAAATCCCATCATGAATTTCGTAAAGAACATTCTTGACTAGATTTGGATGCACACATAGAAGATAAGGGCCAAGATAGGAGCGTCTATACAGCTTCCCGGATGGTGAGATCCAAAACCGAGCTGACTTATATCTGACTTTGTTGGCTTTCTTTTTGTCTTCGGGGAGAGTACCAAATTTTAGAAAAGCAAGTATTGGATCCATCCAGCTCGACTCTACACTGCTGCAGAGGACTAGAGATGCAATGCTTGGTTCTGGCACGAACTCAACCCAAACTTTTCTGGCATCTTTGGTATCCACTGATGAGCCGAGACAAGCCAGAGCATCAACATGGCTATTTTTGTCCCGACTAATTCATTCCACGCATATGGATTGAAACTTTTTGAGTAAGTCTTTGGCCTTGCCTGCGTAAATGGTCATTCTTTCATCCCGTGTTTCATATACCCCAGAAAGCTGGTTTACCACTAGCTATGAATCGCTGAAAACAAGAAGCTGTAAGCCAGCCAACAACGCTTCGTACTCGGCCTCGTTGTTCGAAGCCCTCCAACCGAGCCTGAGAGCCTATTCCCAGATAAATCCTTCTGGAGAGATAAGTACTACTCCTACCCCCGAGCCTCGATTATTGGACGACCTGTCAACATAAAGCTGCCAGATGTTTCCAATGAAGAGTTTCTAGGCTTCCGAAGCGCAGGGCTTTCCTTGTTCGGTGATGCGTGCTTTGTGCGAACTAGGATTCGGTTTGGTACTACGGGTGGGAGCAAATTACGGATTTGAAATCTGCTAAGACACGGGCCTTAATTAACGTCACCGGTTGACACCAAATGTCAAACTCACCAAGTTCTACTGCCCATTTTGCTGTTCTGCTAGAGAAATCGGCCCGGCTGAATACAGATCTGAGGGGGAATTCAATGAGGACATTGATGGTATGCCCCTGGAAGTAATGTTGTAACTTCCTCGAGGCGATAAGTAGCGCGTAAGCTAACTTTTCCAAGGGTAGATACCGTGTCTCAGCATCTAATAAAGTCTTGCTGACATAGTATACTGGTCTATGTTCCTTGTTCACTTCCCGAACTAATACTACGCTTACGGCATGATCTGAGACTGCTAGATAAAGGTACAGCTCCTCTCCTGGTTCTGGTGCGGATAGAAGAGGTGGTGTGCTGAGGTATTTTTTGAGACTTTTTAGTGCTTCGGTACATTCGCTACTCCATTCAAACGTTGCCATTTTCCTCAAAAACTGGAAGAAGGGCTTCATTCGATCTGAAGATTTGCTGATGAACCAATTTAGCGAGGCCGCCATTCCGGCCAGTTTCTGCAGCTCTTTAGCCTTTGTTGGTACTTCAAGATCTTGTATTGTTTTGATTTGGTCTGGATTTGCTTCGATTCCTCTGTAAGTGACCATATATCCCAAGAACTTTCATGTTCCTACCCCGAAAGCGCATTTCGAGACATTGAGGCGAAGCTGATGGTTTTTCAAGATGCCAAAAACTTCTCTCAAGTCTGTAATATGGTCTGTAGCAAACTTGCTCTTTACTACCATATCATCTATATAAGCTTCCATGCTTTCCCAAGTTAGTCCTTGAACATTCGAGTGACCATCCGCTGGTAGGTTGCTCCGACGTTCTTGAGGCCGAACGGCATCACTTTGTAGAAGTAAGTTCCTCTCGGAGTGATAAATGCTGTCTTTTCCTGATCCAGACCGAACAATGGTATCTGATGATAGCCGCTATAAGTGTCCAGAATGCTCATGCGCTCATGCCCTGCTGTTGAGTCCACTAGTTGATCAATGCGAGGCAGCGGAAAGCTATCTTTGGGGCAGGCTTTGTTCAAGCAAGTGAAGTCAACGCAAACTCTCCATTTTTCATTCTTCTTCTTGACTACGACTATGTTGGACAGCCATTGCGGGTACTGAACTTCTCTGATTGCTCCTGATGCCAAGAGTTTTTCGACTTCGACAATTACTGCTTCGGTGTGCTCAACTGAGGATCTCCAACTTTTCTGCACAACGGGCCGAGCTGAAGGGTTGATGTTGAGCTTGTGGCAAGCAAATTCTAGGTCCAACCCTGGAGTATCATATGCTGACCATGCAAATACCTCCATATTTTCCCTCAGCAGTTCCAGCAGCTGAAGTTTCTCATCAATGCCTACCGAGGTACCGATAAGAAAGTACTTTTATGGATCATCCTCTTTTACCAGGACTCTCTCCAAATCTTCTACTATCTTTTCCTCTGGGGCTCTCCCTACATCTTCCAGGACTGGCTGTTCGGCCATTTCTACCGTCTGTACCCGATTGCAGAGCTGCTTTACCTTTAATACTGCCATGAAGCAATGTTTAGACGCAACTTGATCTCCTGAGATCTGCTCTACTCTGTGTGCCGTTGGGAAACAGATGAGCTGGTGGTAGGTTAAAGGGACCGCCTCCATTTGATGGATCTATGGACGGCCCAGTATGGCGTTGTAAGGAGATGGTGTATTAATAACTAGAAACTCTATCTGGAGGGTTTTGGTTCCTGTCACGACTGGCAACACTATTCTGCCAAGCGGCCATTCTGGCTGTGAATTGAAGCCGACCAACAGGGCTGCCGCTGGGGTGAGGTGTTGCTCGGAGAGACCAAGCTTTCTAAACACAAGATTCGTTTTACATCAAATCGTTTCCCAATTCCCACAGTTATAATTAATGCATCAGTATGTGAGTGCTGTATGCCTTCTAAATCTTTTCTAGTAAATGAAACAGTGCACAAGGGGGATTTGGATACCGCGCATACTTTTTTGATGCAGGCTCCACTGACATGACTTTTTGGATTTGTATAGCCTTAGCAATCTCTTCTCTCAGTGCCTCCTCAGGTTCCTGAGTCGCTGTTCCATGGATCACATTTATTATCAGTCAAGGTGGATGCTCAATATTTGGTTCTGGTGGTGGGTTCCCCGGTTCGGTCACTTCCTTATCCTGATCAATGTAATTCTGGAGATGCTCAGTTGCCACTAAGTCTTTCAAGTGTTGTTTCAGTGCCCTGCAGTTCTGAGTCATGTGCCCCCTATCTTGATAGTAAGTGCATCCGAGCTTCTGATTGCGCCGAGCCGGATCTTCTAACATTTTCGGCAGCCAAACAAAGAAGGGCCCTCTCTTGATCTTTTCCAGGATTCAATAGATTGGTTCTTTAAACATAGTCACGACGGCTTCGTGGGATTTGGACTTATCCACTTCATTCACTGCGATCCCTCTGTGCTCTCCTCGATCTGTTCTCTTCTTGTGCCAAGCTGTTTGTTCTGCTGACGCTACCTCGATGGGGATCTAATTGTCTTTGAGGCGTGTGTATTGCTCAATCCTGGTACGTAAGTCTTTTAATGCTGTGGCCAGGCGCTTGGTAAGTGATTGTCTCAATTTACTTTCCGGGCGCAGGCCATGTTTGAAAGATAAAACGGCCATCTGTTCACTACACACATTTTCCTCCAGATCATTGTATTCTTCCTAGTACCTCCTAGCATAACTGTGCAGTGTTTCTTCCTGCTCCTTTTGAAGGCCGAACAGTGTATCCGGCTCTTTCGGAATCTTAGTGTTGGAGACGAACCTGGCTAGGAACTCTTCGGAGAGTTGCTTCCAGCCACGGATCAATCCAGCGGGGAGTTGATTGAACTATCGGAGTCCGGTTTCTCCCAAGCTAGATGGGAAGACTTTGCACATCAGTGCCTTATCTCGGCTCCATAGGGTCATCATTTGTCTGTAATGGCTAATATGTGTCGGCGGGTCTGACTTTCCATCGTATGAAGTGAACTTTGGTGGGGTGAACTTCTTTGGAGGTCTCATGGCCTCAATCTCCGGGGAGAATGGCGAGGAGACGAGCTTATCCAGCGCTCGGTGTTCTCTCTGGTGAATAGTACGGTCCAGGTGATCCCGATGCTGCTCGTTCTGCCTATTGCCAATCAACCAAGTACGAAGGTCCTAAAGAGGGTATTCAGTCTGTTGGCTAACCATCTTCTGCCTCTTGGCCCTCCTCCGGCGTGACTCACGGGTGTGGCTACTTGCTGCTTCACTTTGTACCGAGATAGGCTGGCTTCGTTGCCCAGACCCATTTTTTGGAAATTTTTTCACTGGTGGCTCTCTGGATGAGCTCCTTCGTTGCAAACGAGAGGGCTCTGCTTCCGTTCTTTTTTTCGTCGGATCACCCAGCACCCTTTTAAGTTGGGCTTTCAGCTCCTGTATCTCCATCCCCATGGAGTCTATGATTCGATCCCTGTAATCCTTTTCCAGGAGAAAGTGATGAGAAGAACCTCCAGCGAAGGGTAATCGATGCTCGACAGATTCAGGGGTTCGATTATTGTTTCCAGTTTGTTCCTCCAAGATTGTTAGGAGCGCCAAATCTTTGTCATTCGTCTTCTCCGTCTATGGAGTATGTGTCGAATGCGGAATGTCCTCAATCCCTATCGCCAGAACTGAGTGCAGAGCTTAGAGATGAAGTGATCCACGTTCACCGCACTAATTGTGCATACCGGATTCCGCACTAGATGAAAGTGGATCGGGGCTCCGCTCTCAGTTGGACTATATAGGTACTGAGGTTTCTGCCACTAGAAGCACCGTTAGAGCTGCCCGGCCAGGGTTGGCCGGATAACGCATCCGGTGTGGGAATTAGTGATCAGAGAAGAAGTGTATATTGAGTTTATATCTAAATGTGGTTTTGCTTGGAATAGTTCAGTTCCATTTTCAATTACCTTCAATGTGAAGTTCATGTTGTATATATAGTGTTCCGTGCTTGCTTCTCAAGGTGGTTTCATGGAGCTTAGATGCTGCCAAGTGTCCTTCTTGCATTGCTCAAGATGGGGGACCACTTGGTAGTTATCATTGAATGCATATACTCATTGTAGTCATGCCCTTGATTTTAGGTGTAGGGGACCAGCTGAGGTGGCAACTTGCACATGCATACATTCACAACTTTCACGTTTCCCTGTGAGGTTTTCTCGGCTCGGTATCGTTGTGCCTCAGCTCGGCATCATTATGCCTTGTCTCGGCCTTTTACTAGGTCATTCATTGTGATGGGTTGATCCATTCGGATATCCTTGTATGGGCTCAACCCATTTCTGTGCGGCCCAAAGGTTCGGTCCTGCAACTCGGTCTAGCCCAGCGTCGCAGCTGGATTAGCTTTTTCACTGCGGATTGGGCCCAAGTGCTTGAGAACTTGGGTAGACTGTTGATCATGGAGTTGGGCTCAATTGGCTTGCCCATATATTCATCTAATCCATTTGAACTTGGGCTTTATTGGATTGGGCCGACCCAAGGCTTGGATCTGACCCATTTCATATTCAGCCCCTTCAGTAATGACATATGAGATGGTAAAGGAAAAATGATAAGAAAATGTGATCAACATAATATTATTACTATTAAAAAGGAGAAAAACACGTTGTCAACCACCGATTGGAATAGCGAGAAGAGGTTGAGCCTTTTGTAATGTGATGCCAAACTTTTCCTTCATGTCCAAGTCCTTTGGTTCAATCCCACCTTGAAGCTTCCAATCAAACAAGTTTATGAGTGAACCCAACATCATTGGAATCATCCTTATTGCCAATGGCAGCCCGAGGCATATTCTTCGACCTGCACCAAATGGAATTAGGTCAAAATGACAGCCTCGAACATCAATCTTTAAGTCCATGAACCTCTCTGGCATGAATGAGTCGGGTTTCGGCCATATGCTTTGGTCGCGGCCAATAGCCCAAGCGTTTACTAGCACTTGTGTCCCCTTTGGGATTGTGTAGCCGCAAACTTGCTCTTCTGAGTCAACATTACGAGGAATTAAGAAGGGAATTGCTGGATGCATCCTCAAGGTTTCCTTCACAATTGCACCCAAGTACGGTAGGTGTGGAATATCAAATTCTGATGTTGGTTTGTCTTTGCCAACTATTTGTTCAAGTTTGACTTTGGCATTTTTTAGAGTCTCTAGAATGCGTAATAGCTCTGCCATTGCCCATTCCAATGTACTTGAAGTCGTTTTTGTTCCCACTGCAAATAGATCCTATAATAGACTTTGTATATGAATAAGATTACAGCTCAAAACTAAGTCAATTAATTAATGGAACAATTTTGCAAAAGAGCTCAAGTACTCCTTAAAATTATTTGGCATGATAAGACGCTCTTTTAGGATTGTTTGAGATATTCTAAATAAGTGTACTTTTTAACTTTTTATAAATAAATAAAAAAAAACGTGTATAAAAGTAGAGAAAATTGGTGGAAAAGTAGAGAGAAAATATTGATAAATAAAGGTATGTATGCAAAAAAAAAAAAAGTATACTTTTTTAGGGCATGTCAAACGTCTACTTAGTGTAATCTTGTCTATCATTTTTCAAATTACTTTAGTGAAACATGTAATGCTTCTTTGGTTATGCAGAAAATATTTTTTTGGGGTTTAATATAACAAAAAATGCAAAATAAGGAAAAACATTTTTCATAATTAACAAAAAAAATTGTCTATATGGATAACAAATGTGTTAGGACCTTTTATTGTCAAATTCCATGGATCAAAACCAAAGTTGTAACAAGAGTTCTTTAAGAAGTTGGTTTCCTTCAAAAACATGATTACTTTGGACTTCTGCAAGAAGTTGGTTTTCTACAAGAAGTTGGTTTTCTTTCCCAATCTTGGATTACTTTTGGTTCTCTATAAATACTTGGTTTTCTCCCAAAACTAAGGGATTGATTAAAGTCCTCCAGATCTTCTTTTTGGTTCTTAAAGGTTAATATCTGGGGATATTTTGTTATTTTCTTTGATGTTTTATTGAGTATTTAACTCATGGTTTAAAGAGAGTACATCAAAGGTTTGTTTGTTATACACAAAAGAGAGAGTTGTTCTTCAGTTGTGAATTCTGAAGAATTCGAGCTTAAAGCTTTGGAGGGAATCCAAAGTGGCTCATCAGAAAGACAATTCCGTGCTGAAGATGGGGTTGGAAGAGGCACATAGAGGTTGGTTCAATTAGGCGTTGTGGATTCGCTAGATAATTGAGAGTGATACCTGTGTAATTCCTTTAAATCTTCTTAGTGGATTGTTCTTGTGGCAGTTGCCCGTGGTTTTTTTATCACAATTGGAAGGTGTCCAATTGTGGTTTTTCCACGTAAAATCTTTGTGTCTCTTTCTCTTGATTGTTTGATTGGGATTGTTATATTTTGCTTAAAATTTATACATAATCACAAATTAACATTTAGGAGATTTCTAGATTTTTCAATTGGTATCAGAGCGGGTCGTTCTATTTTTTTTAAAAAAAATATTCTTTTTGAACGCTCTATTTTTTTTTTAAAAAAAAAATTTAGAACGAGATCTTGTTTGATTTGTGATAATGGATTCAATTCGTGAGGGAAATTCTATGGTTCGACCACCCCTACTTGACGGATCCAATTATTCTTTTTGGAAAGCTCGGATGAGATCTTTTTTAAAATCTATTGATGAAAAAGTTTGGCAATCCGTCATGAATGGGTGGACTGAACCAACAATTACTGTTGATGGAGTAACTTTCCCCAAACCAATTGATAAGTGGGACACAACTGATTACCAAAATAGTAGCTGGAATAGTAAAGCTATCAATTCTTTCTTTTGCGCTGTCACACCTGATGAGTTTAGCCGTATTTGTAATTGTGAAGTCGCAAAAGAGGCTTGGGATATCTTACAAACTATTCATGAGGGCACTCCTTCTGTTAAACGATCAAAACTTCAAAGGCTCACATCTAGTTTTGAAAACCTTTCTATGAAAGATAGTGAGACCTTTGATGAATTTTATGCGAAGTTGAGTGACATTGTAAATTCCAGCTTCAATTTAGGTGAAAAAATACCAGAATTCAAAGTTGTGGGAAAAATTTTGAGATCCTTGCCCGATCGGTTCCAACCAAAAGTTACGGCTATTGAGGAGGCTCAAGATGTTGACAATCTCAAGCTAGATCAGTTAGTTGGAAATCTTCAAACTTATGAGGCACATAGAAATTTCAAAAAGAAACAAAAAGATCTTGCTTTTAGTAGTGCTCATAAAGTGGTTGAGGATTCTGATGAGGATTGTGAGATAGATTCCAAGATTATGGCTGCTTTTGTTAAACAATTTAAAAAATCTTTTTTGAATAAAAATCCTAATCTTTTGGAATCTACTCATACTCATAAATCCAAAGGCAAAGATAAAGTCAAAATTAATTCTATAGCCAAGAAGGAGAAAGGAAAGATACAAGGGAACTCTGAAAGCGTCCAATGCTATGAATGCCAAGGATTTGGCCACTTTGCTTTAGAATGCCCCACTCGTTTGAGGAAGAAGAAAGCCCTCGCCATCACTTGGGATGATGAATCAGAATCTAATGGAGATGAAAGTGACAACGAAGATCTAAGTGAAGAGGGACATAAACAATTCCTTGCTTTCACGGCGGCTTCTGAAGCTGAAGGACAAACAGAGTCTTCGAAGAGGTCAGTTGAGAATACCTCTGATGATGAATCTTCGGAGAGTGATCATGAAGAACTTGAGCAAGCCTATGAAAAGCTGTATAAGGAGTCTCTTAATTTATTCAAATTGAATGACAAACTCACAAAGAAACTCAAAGCATGTGAAAGTGAGAATGTCAAACTTAAGGAGGAGATTTCCGAGGCTAGGATCAATGCCATCAAGATAGCTGATGATCAACAAGTTCTTTGTGCAAAACTGTTGACTTGTGAGACAGAGAGGAATGAGCTACAGGAAATCCATGCCATGTTTGAAGAAAAGATTGAATCTCTCGAGATGTCACAAGTTGCTTTGGAAGAACTAATGATCAAGAAAGAGGAAGAGCTCAAGTGTGCCATGGTGACCATTGGTCTTTGGAACAAAGGATCAAAGACTTTGGAGGATATCATTGGGTCTCAACAAATCTGTTCTGACAAGAGTGGCATTGGCTTTGGAGGTAAGAAAGAGCAACAACAGAGTACATCCACATCTCATGATACAAGAACTCAAGGAAAAGGAGGACAAAAGATTCAACACGAGGATAGACTTCTCAAACTTCCTAGAGTTGGTAAGGTAAAAGAAAAGAAGGTACGCCCTGTTTTTATTTGTCATCATTGTGGTATGCATGGTCATATTCGCCCTTTTTGTTATAAGTTTCATGGGAGAATGTCTCAAAAGAGTAAAAATTCGAATACTTTTTGGGTTAGGAGACAACCTTACTTGTCTAGGCGGAATACCAAGATTCATGAGGGTGTTCACAACACCATGACATTTACCAAGACCGCTAGACCTGATTTTGTTAAGACCAAAAAGATTTGGGTGAGAAAACTTGACTTGTGTTAATTTGTTTATTTGTTTTTGGGTTTTTTGTTTATTTGTTTTAGTTGTTTTTTTTAATAAAAAATATGTGATTGTTTGTCTTTTTTTGTCTTGCTTTGTTTAGAAAAAGATTTTTAAAAAAAAAATCCAAAAAGATTTTCTTGTATGGTTTTGCAAGCTTGAAATTTTTGAGTGGTCCTTGGTGCATATTGGAATTGATGAGAATAACCATTACATGTTAACATGTGTGTGCTTTCTGTGGTCTTTACTCATTTTGGAGTGTGTGTTCTTTGATAAGTATGTCTCATTCTGTACACACTCTTGGATTAGCAAATATCGGAGTCTTCCGACTTAGTGATTATTTTTTATGGACTTCTGACATTGTATATTTTGCTTTTCTAGAGGAATTGACCTATACTAGCATATCATGGGTGATGTTGAGTCTCTTAACCAACTTCCATCTTTTTGCATCTCCACGGCTTTCCCCTCTATTCTTTGTAGTCCAACCATGAGGAAAAGGCTACCTCAGAGTCACCAACCAGGCCATCCTTATTATATCCATGCTTCTCTGGTTCGGTTTCCATACTCTTGAGCGTGTCAGCCGCCAATGAGTGTGCAAAAGAAAAACTATGCAAAAGAAAGAAAAAAAATGTGCAAAAGAAAGAAAAGAAAAAATGTGCAAAAGACAGAAAAGAAAAAATGTGAAAAAGAAAAGAAAAAAAAGGGATTCATTGATTGAGGGGGAGCCTCCGCCTTTACTCATCAAATACCCCTTGATTCCTAGTGGTTTGATTTTCCTTAGTTGTGCTTAGATTCTCTTGTCGGAGGTCCAACTTTTATATCACTACTAGGATTTGAATCTTGTGTTTGTCGAACTCCAAGAGTCACACACACACCTTTATCATGGGATCTATGTTTTTCACATAATGCATCACTTTCTTTTATGAGGAATTTTCTAGAGGCTGTGCACATTTTGTTTTCAAGTAATTGTGCTTCTTGGATAATCTTGTGTGTTTCAAGGTACAAATCTGAAATTCCTTACTTGCTCCACCATATTATTTTTTGTCGTTTTTCTTCTTGTTCACTGTTTTCAGTGTTTGTGGTTGTTTTTTAATAAGGGAGAGTTTGGTTCATCATTACCAGTGTTTAATGTATATTGATGGTACAATAGTTTGGTTGATGGTACATTGTTTTTACTTTTGCTTATATCCTTCTTTGGTACTGTTGAATTGTTAGTATTTTGTTTATGGATTGATTTATATTTTGTTATTTAATCTAGTTCCACATATTTTGGTTGGCTTGTGTGTGGTTATTTTATTTCAGGATAATTGTTCAAGAGCATGGATTTGAGTGTTGGTTCATAGTTGGTGGTGCTGCTTGAGAGATTTTGTTAGGAAATTTGTTTTAGATTGGTTTTATCCAGGATTTGACAAAGGGGGAGATTGTTAGGACCTTTTGTTGTCAAATTCCATGGATCAAAACCAAAGTTGTAACAAGAGTTCTTTAAGAAGTTGGTTTCCTTCAAAAACATGATTACTTTGGACTTCTGCAAGAAGTTGGTTTTCTACAAGAAGTTGGTTTTCTTTCCCAATCTTGGATTACTTTTGGTTCTCTATAAATACTTGGTTTTCTCCCAAAACTAAGGGATTGATTAAAGTCCTCCAGATCTTCTTTTTGGTTCTTAAAGGTTAATATCTGGGGATATTTTGTTATTTTCTTTGATGTTTTATTGAGTATTTAACTCATGGTTTAAAGAGAGTACATCAAAGGTTTGTTTGTTATACACAAAAGAGAGAGTTGTTCTTCAGTTGTGAATTCTGAAGAATTCGAGCCTGAAGCTTTGGAGGGAATCCAAAGTGGCTCATCAGAAAGACAATTCCGTGCTGAAGATGGGGTTGGAAGAGGCACATAGAGGTTGGTTCAATTAGGCGTTGTGGATTCGCTAGATAATTGAGAGTGATACCTGTGTAATTCCTTTAAATCTTCTTAGTGGATTGTTCTTGTGGCAGTTGCCCGTGGTTTTTTTATCACAATTGAAAGGTGTCCAATTGTGGTTTTTCCACGTAAAATCTTTGTGTCTCTTTCTCTTGATTGTTTGATTGGGATTGTTATATTTTGCTTAAAATTTATACATAATCACAAATTAACATCTAGGAGGTTTCTAGATTTTTCAATTGGTATCAGATTGTTAGGACCTTTTGTTGTCAAATTCCATGGATCAAAACCAAAGTTGTAACAAGAGTTTTTTAAGAAGTTGGTTTCCTTCAAAAACATGATTATTTTGGACTTCTGCAAGAAGTTGGTTTTCTACAAGAAGTTGGTTTTCTTTCCCAATCTTGGATTACTTTTGGTTCTCTATAAATACTTGGTTTTCTCCCAAAACTAAGGGATTGATTAAAGTCCTCCAGATCTTCTTTTTGGTTCTTAAAGGTTAATATCTGGGGATATTTTGTTATTTTCTTTGATGTTTTATTGAGTATTTAACTCATGGTTTAAAGAGAGTACATCAAAGGTTTGTTTGTTATACACAAAGAGAGTTGTTCTTGGTTGTGAATTCAAGAATTGAGCCCTAAGCTTTGGAGGAATCCGAGTGGCTCATCGGAAAGACAATTCCGTCTTTGAAGATGGGGTTGGAAGAGGCACATAGAGGTTGGTTCAATTAGGCGTTGTGGATTCGCTAGATAATTGAGAGTGATACCTGTGTAATTCCTTTAAATCTTCTTAGTGGATTGTTCTTGTGGCAGTTGCCCGTGGTTTTTTTATCACAATTGGAAGGTGTCCAATTGTAGTTTTTTCACGTAAAATCTTTGTGTCTCTTTCTCTTGATTGTTTGATTGGGATTGTTGTATTTTGCTTAAAATTTATACATAATCACAAATTAACATCTAGGAGATTTCTAGATTTTTCAAAATGTTTTCTACTTCAAAAGGCGAAAAACTTTTTTTAGACTACGGAGTTATTTGGGATGAACTATATAAGTAAACTTTTTGACTTTTTGTCTAAAAATGTAGAGGAAAAAAATATGATTATTTGGTATAACTTTTTGATTTTTTATGAAAAAATATGTAGTAAAATATTGTACAAAATACCAAAATTATTGAACTGCCCTTCTGTGCACTGACATGTTTTCCGTGCATGTCAGTGAAGGTACTTAGTCAATGCACTATGTTGGACTCTTTTTTCTTTTTTTTTTTTAAACACGTGAGTTGCAATGTTGAAAGGGGGCAAACAAGGGCAATTCTGTCTTTTTGCCCTCTGACTAATCAACCCCAGTTTCCCGCCCAAAAATTGTGAATAGTATAATTTTTTTAACTTTTGTAGTGACTTTTTATATTTTTTAGGTGATCCCAAACAACTACTAAAATCTTACTAATTTTACCATACTATCACCACCACTCTCACCATCACCATCGGACCACCATCACCGTTGCTATCACCATTGTCACCGCTCCACCACTACCACTATACCACCACATTCATCACCATTGTTTTCATAAGTATCACCATCGTTTTCACAAGTATCACCATCATTTTACTATCACTATCATTACTACCACTACTACCACCACCATCAACGCTACCGTTATCAACACTACCACCACCACCATCACCATCACCATCACCATCACCATCACTATCATACCACTACCATTACAATATAAAAATTAAAATATATAATTTGAAAATAGTAAATTTTAAATTTACACACACACACATATATATCAAACAATTTATCTTTAATTCAACACTTAAATTTTTATCAAAATAAATTTTTAATTTAAAAAATTCAATATTAATTTTTAATACTTAATTTTTAGTATTTAATTTTTAATTTTTAACTTTATTAAACGCTATCTAAGTAGTCCTCTTAATTAATGATTTCTCATAAAAAGGGAAGGTGCAATTATAAGCCTTATGGATTGGACATATTTACTAGTAAACCATGCTCTAATTTTAAATAATAAATTCATTATTATAAAATATATTTTTTATAAATACTTATAATTTTTTACATCATATTTCAATATAAATTAATATAAATAAATTTAAAAAAAAAAACAAAACAAAACAAATGACAGCCATATAGCATTTCTCAATTCAACAAAAAATAAAAAGTAAAAAAGGTCAAAAAATAAAATGGTGAAAAGCACATACCAAGCACAAGCGCTCAATGTGAACTCTGTCAATCTCATCACCAGTCTTTTCACTAAATTTAGCAAAGGAAAATGAGTTGGACCCTAGGGAGGCATTCCATTTGATCCCTTTACTTTGTGATTGGTTAATTTATTTTATTTTTATTTTTCTTCTCTTTCAATCATCACCGATCATCACCAATTACGTGTATATAGAGTGATAGGAGTGATTAATTGGAAAGGTTTCAATCACTTCCTATTTAGCAAAATATCGATGACATCATTTTCTTCCGGACTCTTCCTGAATCTCCTCACCTGCAACCTCCGATCAATCAATCCCCCAAAAAGCTCAAGCACACTCCCGAAGTAGTCCGTCATCCGCCGCGTTATCCCTTGCGGATCCATCTTGGCCACCCGGGGAAAAAAATCCACCAAGTTGGGCTTCCCAGCCTCCACCATTATATTCCACACCAACTCCTTAAACTCCTTCCCCATATCCTCCCTCGGGTCCGCCAAATCCTCCGAAAAAATAGTATTCGACAACACATTCATCGACGTCCTAAAACCAGCTCTCCCAATGTTCACCGCAACACCCTCTTGGCTACAGTTTTGGGCGTACTCCACCAGCTCCGCCACCTTGCGCCGCCGCAACTCTTGGGTCGCGTCGAGCCTGTTGCTCGAAAATATGTTGGAATTCAGGATTTTCCGGAGGCTCCTCCATCGGTTCGAAACCGGTAACCAAACCACCGAGTACTTGTACTGCTCGTGGGCGTGGAGGGCGTTGGGGATGGACCGGTTGGAGAAGGCGAGATCTTGCTTTTGGAGGACTTCTTTGGCCATGGCTGATGAAGATATCACCACTACGGTTACTCGGCCGAGTTTCAGACTCATGATGGGTCCGTGAGTTTTCGCTAGCTCGGCTAGGGACTGGTTGGGCTTGTCTCCGAGTTTCAGGAGGTTTCCGATCACCGGCAATGGGACCGGTCCCGGAGGCAGCTTTGGACATTTTTTGGTTCCTCTTAGAAAGGAAAAGAGGGCTCGAATTGAAGTCAACGCGAATAGAAGATAGAGTGCAGAGGTCAAGAAGTCCATTGTTGGAAGTGGAGAGTTTGCTTGCAATGCCTTGGTGAGATGTGAATTGCATTAAAAAATACCAGGAAGGTGGACTCATGTGCTCAATAAAAAATTGTAGTAAACTTAAATTATTATTATTTTTTTTTTTTTTTTTGGGCGAATTGAAGTTCACGTGACAAGTTGGTTGAGATCATAAAATATCTCATCTATAAATTATATAATTAATGCTCCATGAATAATGCAATCCTTGGTTGAATTTGTTCTACTTCATCATGTGGTTTGTTAGAGAAACTCCAATAATACATTTTTTTTAATAGCAAAAAAAATAGTTAAGAAATAGGTTATCTATTTTAAAGAATCATTTTTTAAGTTGAATCTATTTTTTCATATGGTGTTATAACATCTCCAGCAACACTCTGTATTTTTTCTTCGGAAATGATTTTTCCCCCGAATCCCTCCCCCTCGAATGCCCCGAAAAATAAAGAGGGGGAAGGCGAGAGAGAGAGGGAGAAAAAGAGAGAGGAGATGAGAGAGGGAAACAGAGAGAGAGAGAAGATCGTCGGCTCGGCCGATCGTCAGCCGATCGTCGGCCGATCACAGCTCGTCGCAACAGCTCAGCCTCCGCCGCGCCTCCTCCCCTGGTTGATGCCCCCTCTTGTCCAGTTATCCCTTCTCCCAAACGATGTCGTTTTTGAAATTAGGGGGATTCGGGGGTTGGGATTTCGAGCTCCCAATCACTAGTCTTTTTTCTTTAAGTTTTAGTTAAAGAGTGGATTCTCCACTCCAGGAATCACTTTTTTAATTAGTTTATCAAATGATATTTCTTTTTTTAATTTTATTACGTTTAATTTTTTTTATTAATTGTGAATTTAAAATGCAAGAAGATGCCCATATAAAAATAAGATTTAGATTCTCTCAAGTTATGATCAAAGAAATGATGATTGTGAGGATAGTTTTAGATAGATAACAAGGGAAACTTGAAGGGATTGTTGGCTTGATGGTCAAGGTGTAGGGTTTGGAGGTGTACTCTCTCTAACGTCTTAGGTTCGAAATCTTGTAGGTGTAAATAATTTTTTGGATCAGTCCAAACAAGGCAATTCGGACCCTCCAAGTGGGTAGTTAGATTAGTGTCCCGAATTAGTCGGGTCCAATATATCGAGTTATAAAAAAATAATAATAATAAAATACTCTCTCCGTCCCACAATAGTAGTCTCTTTTTAGGGATTCTAACTTTTTAGTGAAACATGTAATTATTGTTTTAAAGCCAAATCAAAATATATTAATTTACCATATTGCCTCTTTTATTCTCATCATTAAATATATTTATAATTATTTTTCAAGGGTCATTTTGGAATTCTCTAAAATTTTATATTTTGACTTTTTAAAATGGACAAATATTTTAAGACATTCGAAAAATGTAAAATAGACCAATAATATGGAACGGAGGGTGTAATGAAAAGGGGGGGGGGGGGAAGGAAAGGAGGTGTTTAGCTACAACCTACCTCTTTTAAATTAAGATTATTTGATTGTAAGTAAAACTTAAAAGGTGAAAATATAAAATCAATAATAATCATTAATAAAAAAAAAAATAATAGGCGAAGCCAATATAATTTCAAAAATCACTTAAAACTCATTTCTAAACTTTAAATGTATTTTAAATTTGACTCCAATATATAGTGATTCAAGTATTAAAAATCAATCAAATTTAAAAAATAAAAATAAAAAAGTAAAAATCAATGAATTATAAAACATTGTGAGAAATTTGTTTTTAGACCTTGTCAATTTGCCCGTAAAATAAATAATTGCTTCCCTCTTGCAAAAGATTCCAACATGATTCTTCATCATTTCTTTAAGAGATCAATATATGCCCCTTCCGTTGTTAGACATACCAAAAAAATTCAACTCCCTAACGTGGTCATTAATAATGAGATACGATCTTTTATTTTATTAAATTAAATGGCTGTTTTTTTTTTCTTTTTAAAATTATATTATTTCAACAACATTACTAGCAGCACGTGAAAGTTATGTGTTAAATCATGCAATCATGGCTCTCTTTTTCTTTTCTTTTTTTCGTCTAATTTAGCCCCAAAGGATCATAATATATCTTCATTATCTTAACCAACTTTTTTAAAAATAAATAAATAAACAGATTAGTAAATAAACAAATAAAAAATGTTTAATGTGTGACAATGAATCCCATCCACGATCACATTGTTGCTATGTCTTATTTATTTTATTTTTTTAAGATTGTCACATCAATAGAACTCTACTATTAAAGGTCTTTAATACTGTCATAAACAAATAAAACCTGCCAGTTCACCATCGAAAAAAAAAAAAAAAGAAGCAAGTCAAATACCAACCAGCCATGCCCAAAGCCTAGTAGGCCTGATATGTGCCAGGTATATAAATTAGATGTATTTATGTGTGGGTCTTAATATATAGATTTATTATTTAATAGGTCATATAAAAAAAATTTGTCAAAAAAAATCATTAATTATAAGTTTTTGTGGTAATTTATAAAATCATGACAAAAAAAGTCACTAATTATCAATTTTTAATGACATATATAAAAAAATTTCACAAAAAAATATTTTTGGCGACAATTTTACTAAGACATATTTTCAATAGGACTTGATGAAAATTAAGTCTAATTATTAGGACCTATTGGTAGTTATCTTATAAAAATTAAGAGAAATTAAATAACAAATTTTAAGATTTGATCCATATAATAAATTAAATATTAAATTATATTCATATATTTTTTTTCAAATTAAACCATGATATTTTAAAAGGGTAGTAGGTGTATCCAATCAAGAATCAATCAACAAGCCCAGTCGGCTACTCGAATTGCCGTAAGGTGGGAGAAACAGACAGTGCATTTGAAAAGGGCAAATTACATATATTCTCTTGAGGTTTGGCAAAATTATAAATACTCCTTGACATTTGAGAAATTACAAATTCTTCCCTGAATGTTATATTTGCATAACAAATTATGAGGTAATTTGTTATGAAATTTAAACTTCAAGGAGCAAATTATTATAAAAATACAAACCTTAGGGGCGGGATGTAATTTTCAAATTTTAAAGGGTATTTGTAATTTATCCAAATCTCAAGGAAGGTATATGTAATGTGCTCATTTGAAAAAAAAAAGGAGAGAAAGAGAGAGAGAGAGAGAGTGAGAGAGAGAGGGGAAAGTGCATGGGGTGCGCATTGGCCCCGCAGCCCAGCCTAAGATTTTAACGATTTGGAAAAAAAATATTTAACTCATAAAATCAGATTTGATTGAGATTTTAAATCTTTTAAAATTTTGAGTTAAATTTGAATTAAATAAATTAAAAAAATTGTAGCCAAGCACGATCTGGTGCAACTATTTAAAAGTAGTAGTTTTATTTTTATATTATTTAATTACACAATATAACTATATACTTTCTTTTTATGGCTTAAATTCAAACATTTAATAAAAGATCTAAATTTACTGTGCTATTAAATTTTGTTGAGGACCTAAATTTATAAAATTATTAAAAAGGTTCAATTCATGGGTGATTATTTAGTATTTTCAGGGTATGAATACGTGGTGTTTCATAAAATTTTGATTGGTAGAGAGAAGTAGGAGCTCGTGATTTATGTTAAAAATGTGGGAATAACATCAGGCTAAGTAATTAATAATTGACTTAGAGTATGACCACGTGGTACTTCGAAATTATTAAATAATTTCTCTCAAATCATTTAACAGTCCTTCAAGTTAAAAATAACAACAACAATAACTCATATCTCACAATTTATAATGTAATTTTTTTTTTTTTTTAAATGTTTAAGATTCCAAAAAAATTTTACAATTCAACCCACAATAATGAAATATCATAGGTGTTAACTTATGATTTTTTTACACATCCAATCATATGGAGCTTAATTCTCCTACCGCATCAATGTAGGTAAATTCGCAAGTTTAAAAATGTAATTCTCTAACAAAAATTTGGTGGCGTTAAAAATTTTGATATAAATAACTCTTAAAATAGGGATAGATTTGTATGTTGATTCGATGGTCCTACTTTGTCCAAAATGGTCTATAAGGATCCGCTTCAAAATCAATAAAATTTGAGTTAAATTATAACACAAAATCTACTTTCGTATTTTAGTTAGTCTTTTTTTAATCTGCACACTCCATCAAACTCTCTATTTTAAAATTATATTTCATTAAAATATTCATTTTTATTGTGTTCTTTTTTATTATATGTTATTTATAATCTCATATGTTGACACTGTAACACCCGCCTTATTACCTGTTAAATCTGAAGGTTACCTTAATTATGGGTTTTTATGTGATTTATATGCTTATATGTGTGTTAATTACGTGCCATGAATTATTTGAAGTATGCTTTGCTTGACAGATATGTTAATGTATGAAAAAGACTTGACTAATTCGTTAAATTATAAGGTTAAAAGGTAGATATTGGACTAGGTGGTTAGAGCCTAATGAACCTTAGGGTTCGTTTGGGAAGTGGGTTAGCTTTTTGATTTTTTGACTATTTTAACCTAGAGCTAAAAAGTCTCGTTTGGAATGAGTTTTTTTTGGCTTTTTTGACTTTTGTGAAAGAACAAATATAATGATTATAAATTTGATGTGATTTTTTGTCATTAAAATAACCCCAAGCCCAACCCAACCCAACCCAACCCAACCCAACCCAAGTTGCCAAACGAAGGCTTAATAATCTCTTTCTAACACAAAAATGCTTCCAGCAAGTAATAAAAATAGAGTTGCCTACTCTCCCTAGGGGTGTAATTTTGGCTCAGCCCGGCCCATCCGGGCTCTGGTCGGGTTGGGCCCATGTCGGGCCTTACGGGCTCCCGCCAAAAAAATCGGGTTGGTAAGCCGACCAGGCAAAACTAGGCCTGCACCCAAGCCCGTGCCCGGGCTTTAGGCGGGCCAGTGGGCCGAGCCTCGAGCCAGGCCCTTGGGCTTGGGTCTGGGCTCGGACTCTGGGCAGGCCTAAATAATTTTTTTTAATTTTTTCCACCAAAATTTTATTATTTTTTTATTAAAAATAACACTGGGCCTCAAGTGGACCCAGCGGGCCTTGAGTGGGCCTATGGGCAGGCCCACCTCAGGCCGCCTACGGGCCGCAAGCCAAAATTACACCCCTAACTCTCCCTCCTCATATACACACACTCTACTCTTTACATTGCACACGTGCACTCATTCTTGAATTCCAACACCTCACTCACATGCACACACATACACAGATTTGCTCAGTGCACACCTAGATTTCTTAGCACGCACACCCACATACACTGACAATTCTCGATTCTTCCATAATTCAATTTGTTTTTGTTTAAATTAATTGAGCAACACTTAATCTTAATAAATCTTGATTAACACATAATTAAATTAATCATACCTAATCACAAATCCCACATAATTTAATTTGTCTAATTTGATTTCCATTAGAGCCCAATTAATTATATTTAAATTTATCATTTTGAATCATATTTTTAATCAAACTCCCAAAAGGCTCCAAATATTAAATTAAATTTATTTTCATTCTCAATTTTGGTTTCTTAAATCATTAAGACCTTTAATTTCTGATTAAATTTCAAAATCTTCGCCAATAAATTACATATTCAATTGAACACCTCATAAATAAATTTAACTCACAATTCCCAATTCTCACAACTTAATCAACTCTAATTTGGACCGATTTAACAAAATCTCAATTTTACTAAACTGAATCGAATAGATAATTAAACTTTCATATGGTTTGATACTCGAAATTAAAATAATTCAATTCACCAATTATACTCTTTTGAACCATCTAGGCTTTCAATTTCAAATTCCAAATTAAACCCTTAATAAAATCATATACGAATCGATCTTCGAACTTTTCATAAATCCCAAATTAAATCATAATAATGGGCAATTAAATTCAAATCTCCTGAATTAATTAATTGCTAATTATTGAGCAATTAAATTCAAATCTCCTTAATTAATTAAATGCTAATTATTATATGTGATGGGGTAATTACAGTCTCTCCCCTTAGAAAGTTTGGTCCTCCAAACTTAAGGCACTTGTACCAAAAACCAATCATGTAGCTTTATCTCATTTCATTTCCTTTCCTACATAACTTTCTTTCTATTGACACTTTTCTCAAAAATGAAGTTTATTTTTCAATCACTTAATGGTTAATAATCCAAATTAGCGATTCATTACCATCTCTATTGTCATCAAACAAAAAGGAGTGTAGCATCATATTTGTTTTGGGCAAACCTGTGAGTGAGAGAGAGAGAGAGAGAGAGAGAGAGAGAGAGAGAGTTCAAATCTTAGAGCTCATGTGCTGGAAATGATGAAGAAAGGCTAAGGAAAAGCTTGGGAAAGTGAAGGATTGAAGAAAAGTTCAAGATTTTGTCAAGGATTCATCAATTGAAGATTTTAGGTAAGAAATTTAAACTCAAATCTTCTAGAAGCTGAAATCAAGGGATAATTAGATTCAATTTCTTGTAATTAAAAAGAAATTAGCAAGAAAATGAAGAAAATGAGTTAGGTTGATGAATATGGAAATTGATCTCATAATATCATCAAATTGGGTTTGATTTTGAACACTATGAAGTATTTGAGTTTATATTCACATGCATCATGGATTTTGAAGACCTTTTTTTTTTTTTTTTTTGATCAGAGGAAAACACCCAAGAAACACAACCAAAGCAACATGAACTAGGCCAAACGTAATAAAGCAGTAAGAGCCAAAGGAGGACAAGAAATCTAGTCTATGGGAAGAGCATTCCTGAGAGAAGCCTGGGCCACCCAGTAGACTACTTTGTTTGCTGCTCTAGGACTCCAAGAAAACAACAAGTTCAAAAGATCAGCAATCTGTTTGATGTCGAAAAAAATGGCACTACATTCCCACGGAGGATCAAGTTCAAATACACTTAGCTGAATAACAAACTTGTTACCTCCTTCAATTTCCACCCCCGAAAGGTTGCAAGCTAGAGTGAACTGACAAGCTAACCAATATGCGAGGGCCTCACCTTGGAGAGAAGAATAACACATAGAGTTTTTTGACCAAACCATCCAGCAGCCTACCATTCGAATCCCGAAGAATGACAGTAATTGACGCACGATCTAAGCCTTTTTGAATAGCCATATCACAATTTATCTTAAATTTTCCAGTAATTGGACATCTACAATTAGCTTCACATTGATGGTTGCTTCTAAAATTATGACTTTGATCAACCCCATGCCAGTTGTTCCTCGTATCAAATTTCTTTTTTGCCTTCCCTGCTCGATGCAACGTGGAGATCGGATCAACTGGATTTTGAAAGAAAACAAAATCATTGTGGTCTTTCCCAAACAAACCAACAGATCCAAGCAATTGAGCTGAACAAGATATTACACTCTTTGTTGTCATTGAAATACTCCATCATCTTGCAGGACCACTTAAAAATTGAATGAGTCTGTGACCAAGAAAATTTATAACCAAACTCACACCCGAACCACACCGGTTTAACCCAATCACACTCAAATAGAAGGTGCTCTACCGATTCTAGCTGCTTGTTGCAAATAGGACAGTAACCAGACTCTGCACATTTCCTCAGAAATGACGGATTTTAGGAGGGACATTGTAGACACCCCATTTTTGACCGTCCTCAAGACTTGGACGTCACCGTTTGAACACTCGGTGATCACCCATGTTTGTGTTCATTTTGAGCTCCCGGAGGTCTCGGCTGCGAGCCTCACCTCAGGATCTCTCAACTCGATTGTTTTGTGGTTGGTTTTACACCAAACACTTGTGTTATTGCTTTGGAAGACAGGGAGTGGCTTGTTAGCTCCCCCTGAGACCCACCGGCCGTGTCTTCTTGCTACCGGCCATTAGTGAAATAGTCCATTGGCCGATCGGCACTTTATTTGGCCGATGGCCTCATTTTCTGGCCGGTATCGCTTTTTTCCCTTTTTCAGGCATAATGCATGCCAGCTGTGCTAGCTGGAGTGCACAAACCTAGCCGTCCATGCACGGGTGTGACTGGTTTGCACCTTTGCACCCTTTTAGTCCAATCTTCCAAGAGCTAAATTGGCCCCTTTGCTCAAGCTTCTTGAGGAAGCTTAGACCCTTTGTCTTGGCTTCCTCAAGAAGATTGCACCCTTTGCTTAGCTTCCCTTAGAAGCCTTGCCCTTTTTAGGTTAGCTTCTCTTAGAAGCTTGGCTTTTCTCTTGTCTATATAAGGAAGCCTCCTCCTCCTTTGATTGGGTTCAGCAAAATCAGAGGGAAATCTGATATAGGATATATATATATATATATATCACTCTCTCTATATATCTCTCTCTCTTTCTCTCTACATTTTTATGTGTTAGAGTGTTCCAAAATGAGTGATTCTTAGCCTATTGCACCACACCTCACAACCACACCTCTCCATCACCAACCTAAGCTTCTTGGAGGGTCTTGAGAGGTCCTAAGGAGCTGCATTGTTGGTCCATAAGCTGCTGGAATCGCAGCCTTGAAGAAGTTCATCAAGGGTGAGTTTTTAAGTCTTAAATCACCCTTTCTAGCACACACTTTTAGCCTATCTTGCAGGCTGTTTTGGGCTTTGTCATAAACTAAAAAAAGTCTTGTTTTTTAGTGCTTTAAATAGTTGTTTAAGGTCACTTTGTCGTTTGGGGTTGTTTGACCCCTCCTAGGCCTTGTTTGGCCCCATTTTGTGCTATTTTTTGTGAGCTCCGGGACCACTCTATTTGGGCCTCCTCACCATTGAAATCTTGACGGATTTCAATGGTGAGGATGGTGGTTTAAGGTCCTAAGAAGGAGAGGGCCATCCCCTCTCCTTGTTGCCTTCAAAAAGTGCCATTTTAGCCTCATGTGTGAGCATCATTCTTAAGTGCATGTTGGCCATGTCTTAAGTATTATTTGATAGTATTTTGCCATGTATTACCTCTATTTTTACTCGGTTTAGACACATCATGCTTGCTTTGCCTACTTGTCTTGTAATGCCATGAATTGCCTTAACATGTGCTTAGCATTTAGACCACTATGCTTACTTGTTTTGACTTAGCTTTGTGAAGCTTTTATGCATGTTTTGATGTGTTTGGGGACTATTTTTGGTTATTTGGGTCATCCATGCTTTGCTTTGTATAGCTACCATGAAACCCCCTCCTTGGCTTGCCTTGAGTTTTAGACCATTGTTGCATGCTTAGCTTGTCTTGTTTACTTGGTTTTGCACCTTCTATAACATGATTTCAGAGCTTTCTATGCATGCCATGTATCCATGTTTATCCTCTTTTAGGTGTGCTTAAAATTTGCTCTTTGGTGCCTAAGTGTTGGACCATGTTTGCATGCATGCTTGTATGTGCATTTGGCCCCATTTCCTTCGCTTTTTGACCACTGTTTTGGGCCTAGTATAGGGCTGCCCAAATTAGTTTAAGTCCACTCTTTACATGTTATTACATGTCTTACACTTTGCACGCTTTCATCGCATCATGTCTTGCGTGTCCATTAGCCTTGCATGTTATTGCATACTTGGCCTATCAAATGCTTGTTTGCATGCTTGAACATCCACATTGCATCTTGCATGTTTGTTGGTTAGCATTGATGCTTCATTCCTTGCATGCTTGTTTGCTTAGGTTGTGTGCCTAGCATGAATTATATGTTTGCATGCCCATGTTGCATACTAGATCACATGCTTAGGTTGCATTGCATTGGCATGCATGCCTTCCCTCTTGATCAAGTGATAGAGGTTGGGCTTTACATGTTTATTTGGTTTGCATGACATTTGAAATCAAAGTGCATACTTGGTTTCTTGGGCTATCACGCATCAGAGTGCGCGATTGGTGGTCCGAGAATCAAGGAACATACCCTTTTGAGTCAAAAGCATGATAAGGGATGTGTTGGTGCACACGTTTGCTTAAAATGCGTTGCCATACCCTGTTTTGCCCCTTCTTTGTCAAAGCAGTTCTGCGCAGAAGTTTTGGCGGTCGGCTACACACGCAGTCTTGACCGACCATGTATTGCTGGCCGAGAGTCACACCAGTGGCCGATGACCACATCCCCTCAGCCGGTGATCATCTACCTTGGCTGGTGGCACTCCACAGTGTGCAGAGAGCATACCTTGGGACTTGTGTAGTCTTCAGAGGTGCCAAACAGTGAAAACAGAGGCAACATGTGTCATGGCAATGGATTTCCGGGCGAAGCCAATCCAAGCTTGCATGCATCCATCTTCTCGAGGCCATTTTACCGCTTTAATAGTTTAATTAATTTGTTAATTAGCTAAGGGTTTTGTAATATTTAATTAGTTAGGGTAGTTAATTATTTATTCGGTTTGTATATTCTTTTGGTCCCTCCGAACGAGGGCGAATTTGTAATAAGCGTGCGTGTGTGTGATGCATATCTTCCAATCTCCACTTCTTTTTCCCTTTTACTTACCTGCTTATGATGGTTAGTATTAGGACATATTTAAATTAGCATACCTTATGCTATGCATGCGTGCATCCATACATTTGTCTTACATGCACCAGGCTCGGTACATCATGCTAACAGCACTCGTATTTTAATTCCAAGTTGAGTACTTGTTAGTTGCAGCATTTCACATGCCATGTTTAGGATAGCCGAGCCTATCTAGATTGCATCCTTGCATGTGTTGCATTAGCCACCTTAACATGAACTAGGATCATACATATGATTACTAACTAGTTTCTGTTTTGGCTTGGAGTACTAGGTAAGTTTTTATGCTTTAGCATCCTTGCATGCGTGTGAGTGTCGCCATAATAGCATGATTACCATGAGGATAGCTGCTTATGTGATATAACTGCTTGAATGCCTGTGGATGGAGGTTGAATTGCCTGAATTGGAATAATGCATTAAAACTGTGAGTTTTAAGCCCACCAGATAGTGGCAAAACCGTCTTTTCCAAAGCCCACTTAAGGGTGGCAAAATCTGCATTTTAGCCTACTTACGAGTAGCAAACAATTTTCAAAACAAACATGCAATGTTTTGTCCCAATCTAGGCGATTTGGTCTATACTTGTTTGCTGTGCGTATAACATAGTAATTCTAGGCTAATAACCGGAATAAGAATACATAACGTTTTCAAAATCGAATATCATGGTTAGTAGAGGCCGATCTTCGGATCGAGCGAGAGGGGGTGCTCATAGCTGACCTTCCCCAATCGTACCCAAGTTCCCGAGCCGAGGCAACTTTGGTGATGACGAACACGTGGCCTTTGGCGCCGAGTCTGGGTTTCCTAAATTCTCCCATTAAAAAATATTTAGGTGGCGACTCTGTATCTGGCAAAGCAATCCATGTTTGGCACTTCTTTTCTAAAAATCCGTCTTTTCAAAACGATTTGCCGGATTTGGACTTTTTGGTTCAGATTAAGAACCGTGACAATTTGCGTCCGAACTGTAGTGACCCCACAAATGAACAGAACGGGAGTCATCCTCCCGGGGCGTTCGGGGACGTCTACAGTTTCTAGCGACGCTGCTGGGGAGTTAGAGAACTTGACTCGAACTCATGATATCCTGTTTTGACTACACTTATGTGTTTCTTTGCATTGCATGTGCATGGGTGCGCCTAGGACACCGTGTTTGCCATCTGCCATTCCTGAACGGTTTGCCGGAGGCTTGTCTTATCAAGGCATGACCATAAGGCTGACCGGTTATGGGCTCTGACAGCATGGGAACATAAACCCGGTTTCTGGGCACCCTTTGACCAATCGACCTAGTGCATATCGAAACCCATAGTGCCCTTCCCAAACTAGGACGGGTTGCTTACCCGATGTTAGGTTGTTTGAAACCGCTGTGTACGTAGTGAAACCCTAGCTCCTGACAAAATAGGACAGGAAAACCCTACCCCAACATAGGGGTGTTTTGGCTCTCTTTTACATGCTATGTGCTTTTAGAGTATATCTCTACAGGGTGCATGTATCAATTTGCTAGTTTGGGCATCGAACTGTGGGCACCATTCGATATTTTGGGAATCGGTTTTACGAGGGTATCGGTTCTGAGCGAAATTTTGGGCAAAACTTCGGCAGAGAGTGCGATTATTCATATGCTCAGATTCTGTTCGTGAAATCGGTGAGATCTTTGTCTATTTTCTCTTTTGCTAGGTAGTCTGGGAACCATAGCTTCAGAAGGCTCCAATATCCCCCAGGTATATTGGATCCGTGTTGATAGACTTTGTCAGGTCGGAGATTCAATTCAAGGGTAATCAAGGCCAGAGAAGGCTAGTCAGCCTGAACCACCGATAACAGACTACCAGATCAGTGATCTTTGAGCAGTTGGATTGAGATTTCCGAGCTTACTACAGACACAGATATACCGGTTGTTCAGTTAGATCAAGACAATATGGCGGGAATGAAAGAGATGGTGCGCCAACTCTAGGATAGCATGAAAGCCATGCGAGAAGACCCATTTGTCCGTCAGGCGGTCGTAAACAACGGTCATGGTCATAGCCCAACAAGCGAGACAATTGCGAGTTAGAGCAAAGAACAGAGCATCTGCATCACATCAGGCTCCTCCCCCCCCCAGAGTTCCAACACTCGGGGAGACAACTAATGTCGAGCAACACGGACATTCGGTCGGGCCACTCGCCGGTTCTACGACTTTCCAAAGCACAAACCAACCTACGAATTCTTTATGCTCGAGGTGGACCCCACAGCACTAAAGGTGAGTAAACTGGAAAAGCTATTCAAGAAGTCCCGAGGAGCTCAATCCATTCCAGACATAGAGGATGGTTATACCGACACAGTGGTGACATTACCGGATCAGTTCAAGATGCCACATATCGATCGATTCGATGGCTCTGGAGACCCAATGGTGCACCTCCACCTGTTTTCTGATATCCTTAGGCCAATGGGTTTGACCACAGCCCAGAAGCTGTCACTATTCGGCCGAACCCTGTCTGGGATAGCCGCAATCTGGTATGCGAAATTGGAGAACTCTGTGAAACAGAATTGGGAGAAGATTGCTGAGGCCTTCAGTGATCAATACTCCTACAACACACAGATTGAGGTCACAACTCATAATCTAGAAGTCACCTGCCAAGAGCCAAATGAGGGTTTCTCAGAGTTCGTGACGAGATGGAGAGCAAAGGCCTCAATGATGACTACAAAACCTTCCGACAAAGATCAGATCAGGATGATTGTTCAGAATCTGCATGGCAAGTTGCTGCAAAAGATGGTCGTTCTACCTCTGTTTACCTTTCTAGACCTTCATGAAATGGGGGTTCAAATCGAGGATGCCATCCGACAAGGGATCTTTACAGGAGATAATGAGCCTTTGAAAAGGAATGTTGCTCACAGTCCCAATGCTACTACTGATGGTAGCACAGCTGGGAAATGCTCAAAAGTAGGCACTATCACCACTTCCCTCAATGGCCAAAAACCAACCACTTTAACTCGGCCCCAAGCCCGAAAATTCCATCCTCTTTACATGAGTCTCTCTCAAGCTTTGAAAAAGCTGCGAGAAGAAGGGCACCTAGAACTCCTAGAACTCCAACTCCTTCCAAACCCTCTTCCACCGAGATTTGACCCAGCTAAACACTGTGTCTATCATCAGCAGCACGGTCATGATACGAACCGTTGCATCCGCCTCCGTCATAAGATTCAAGATCTTATTGACGAAAAGACCCTAGCTCCACCAAAAGGACCTCAAGTTAGTACGGACTCGTCACCTCTACATCTCAACCTCATCCATATACTGCCGTCCACCTACGACCCCAGCGTATACATCACCCCGGCCCATCTACCCAAGCCTGAGGTGTTTATCCCGGAAAGCATGGACTTATGCATGATGGGTGCATCTGAACCCCAATCATCCCAAACCCATGAACCCACTACTTCTGAGTTGATGAAGATGATCGAAGATCTTCAGAGAACTGTGGCAGATTTGGCCTTTGGAGTTTTGGCTCCATCATCAACCGCATTACATACCAGGGAGTTCATGTCAAAAGGGTCCCTAACCTTGGGACGGGCTGCATGGGGAGAAGGCCAATCTCTTAGCAAAGTGGAGGCCAGTGATAAGAACAAGGCAGGGGCAAGTATTAGTCCCCATGAACATCTTCAATTGGCTGTTGAGGGTTTGAAAGCCGAGGGACTGAACGAAGAGCAAGTCCTCGCAGTTGTTGCAAAAACTGTGGATGACACTTTCGCCACTTAGAATGAGAGCAGTCTGAATCAAGGGGCAAGCCGGGAGAAGGGTCGTTGCACCAGGAATGTCCCTTTCAGCTCTAATCTCGTGCTCGGAAGAGATCAGCAAACCCAGTCAGCGCCTGTCAATCCCTTTGCTGGTGCATCCAGCAAAAAGCAACAAACCTCAAAACACCCACCTCGGAGCTAGAGGGTGTTCACACCACTGTACATGTCTTTATCAACGGCATTGAGGGTCCTGATTAGAAAGGAGGATCTGAAACCCCTAGAGCTGCGGCCACTGCCAGATAGACTTCCCCCCTCCCATGATCCGGCCAAGTACTGTGCCTTCCATCAACAAGTTGGTCACGTCACTGACAATTGTTACCGCCTTCGCCATGAAATACAGGATCTGATTGACAACAAGGTCATCGTCGCGCCGGGTCCTGCAAAGTCTATCAACACTGGATCAGTGAACTTGTGGGGGATAATGTGAATATGTGATCGGGGGATGAACCACCTGCGGGCGTCGTTCAGTTTACTTTAGATGTAGTGGACAGCGTGTACTGTTTTGAGCAATGTACAAATGCTGTTAATTTTGCTTTCTGACTTGGGTATTGGGTCAGTTCTGTTGTGTTGTTTTGAGTTTGTCTCTTTATTTTGAGTCAGTCTTTTTATTTCAGGTCTGTCTTGTTGAATCGAGTCAGTCCTGTTTTGTTAGAGTCGGGTGATTCTGGGAGTGTTACCTCAGACATCACTATCTTGTTTTGCGTTTGTCTTTTTACTTTCTTTTGAGTCTGTTTCTGCCGAGGAGCCAGTTGTGCCAAAGATCTCAATGAAACAGCAGTGGTTTTTCATGCTTTTGTGCCCGCTTCTGCAGTGTGCCAGTTGTGCCAGAAATTCTAAATGAGATGGCAGTATTTGACTAGAAGCTCTGCCTTTTCTGTGCCTTGAAGTCATTGTAATGACCTAAGTTTTTCAAAACTTTTTGAACACTGCGGTGAAAACGAAGATGAAGGAATTCCTCGGGTTTTGCAAAAATTTGATCAACTGAGAGAAGAGAAGCGTGCTAAGCCTTTAATGATCGAGATCATGCTTGTTAACGTGAGTACTGAGAAGGACCCTGGCTTGATCCAGATTGGTTCCACACTATCTTCAGCGGGAGCGATTTGTCGCCTTCTTAAAAACTTTCAAAAACAAAATGTTTTGCACGGTTCTGCGAAGACTTGTGTGGAATCGCTCTTGAGATTGTGCAGCTTAGGATCGCTCTCAGCCTCAAGATTTGAGCCCTTGCTTTCAAACCTTGAACCACAATTCAGAACGATCAATGGTCAACCATCCATGTGAGGCCTGTGTGGCCAGATTCAAAGCAGCCCTCGAACAAAAGGCACCAAAGTCAGATCAAGAAGATCAGATCAAAGGAAGCTTGTAAAGCTAGATCAGAAGCCCCCCCCTCAAACTAGGGACAAAAAATGTCAGATATGCTCGAAAAGCCGAAGATGGATCCTTCAGTAAATCAATACAACGGCCACTCTCCTGGATACGAATGGCTTTAAAACCCTAAAACCATTTGGCATGGACTTGTTACACTTTTACCCTTTGAGAGGCTCGCTGGGCCGAAAACCCTAAGGCGACCGAGCAAAAGTTAGAGCAAGAGAAAAATACAAAAAAGAAAGCAAAAAATGCAAAAGAAAAGAAAAAGAAAAAAAAAAGGAAAAAATGCAAAAAAGGAAAAGGAATGAAAAAAGAATAAAAAGATACAAAAAATTAAATTAAAAAAAAAAAGAGAAGAAGAACAAAGCTCGCAAGGTCGAAAACCCGCAACGGGCGCCTTGGCAAAAGTTAGAGCCTAAAAATGAGAGGTTAATACCCGAGTGTACCTTAACCCCGAACTGCATAAGGCTTGATTCCCATGTTTGGGATACATAGGCAACTTCATTCTGAAGTCCAGCCATAAAACACTTCAAATTGATTATGGCCATGTAATGGTTTTGATCATCTTCGCCTTCTCTGTATCCGAGAATTTGGTTGTGTTCGTCACTCCTAGGACTGCCTACAATGCGCTGCGGTGCCGTTCAAACAAGGGGCAACTTTCCGTTGCTATTCAATGCGCTGCAGTGCCGTCCAAACAAGGGGCAACTTTCCGTTGCCATGCAGCTCCCCTCAAGCAAGGGGCAATTTTCCTTCAAATCTAAGGTTGTGCATCTCGAGAGTGGGTTCTATGCTCGTTGAGCAGTGGCTGTTTGCAAAAATAGTTTTTGAGAATTTTTACTGAGGTTGACTAATTCTCTCAAAAATTATTCTATTTTTCTAAAACTGGACCATTTCTTGGACCCAAAAAAGGAAAATTTTCAGTGCTCACAACCTAACTTGCGTGATTTTAAATCAGAAAATCGAACAAGTATGCTAATCTAACTCTCATATTGGTCAAAATTGTTTTAGTAAAAAAAAACAAAACAAAATAAAAAATGGTCAAAATGATGAACTAGGGGCACAGTTGAGTCAGGTGTTCTGTCTATTCCCCATCGTCAACATACTTGCCAAGAAGGGCACTCTTCCTGCCAAAGAGGGCACAACTGAAGTCAACAACGAAGGGCTAAAAGCTCTTTCACCCTCCAAGCAATGAGGTATCAAGTCAAGTGCGAAGCACGAATTGGAATGGATCAAGATGTTCCACTTCCTCATCTGGACAGATCTGATCACGTCCAAACTCCCCAGCAGAGCATCGTCAACCGATGTCAGCTGCAGATTTGCTACACACCCAATTGTAGCCTGACCCTCTCAGGGCGTAAACTCCTCATTGTGAACAAGAAGAAGAATCTAGCGGAATGCTAGGGGCAAGACCCCGCAACTTTCTGTTTATCCATCAACCACCCAAGGGAGGGGTATAAAAATGAGAGATTAAAGAATAGAGAGATGTGCGTTGAGAGAAAAAGTGAGAAAAAGGATTTTTTAGAAAAACAGAGATTGAGCGCCAGAGTGATGTGAGAATCACAAATGAGAAAAGGGTGGGAAACACTACCCGAAGAAACTGGCTCCTCGTGCACTGAGAGGTCTCTCGTCTTTGTAACACGTCTGTGTGTCGTGTCTTTTGTTGTTAGTCTCGATTCTTGCTTTGAGTCGTTCCGAGCATGTCTCGATGTGTTTAGGTTGTTTACCTTTTGTTTTTCGTTGTTGAGTCTTTTTCGCTGTGTTCAGTCGTAGGCTCAATACCTCGTCAAGAACTCATTTTCTCAATTTCAAAAAATGATTTGTTGTGTGCTCAGAGTGCTGTGCCATTCTCCACATTTGTGCAAAAAAGGGAATTTGTTCTTTCGAAAACTGCAGGGTTCAACACAGGTCATGTGAGAATAGTAAAATCAGGATCTATCTGAAGCTATATAGGTTCCGGACTGCAAAGCAAAAGAAAAGAACGAAAATCGAGGCATCTGAGTGTGCTTCAACTTTAGAAAATTCTGTGATTGTACTCCGGATGTACCTCTTAAGGGCCTTGCCAATGCTCCGAAGTATGAGTGTGCCTCTACCTCAGGTGCAAGATCAAGCCTGCCTCAAAGTTATGCACCCTTCCACCCGTATTGTTATGCACCCTTCCATCCGCATTGTTATGCACTCTTCAACTTGTATTGTCATACACACCTTACTTGCATTTATTTACATCTTGTGTTATCTTCTATCGCTTATCCTTTTACGCTGAGCAGTGCTTGGGATCATTGTCCTCCGGGACTATCCCAGGTTGCGTTGTAGACGCGCTGGGCGGATTGTTGGACCTCCTCTCACGATTTCAGTGTGGTTTGAGTGTCCCGTTCCTTACGCGATTTCAGCGTGTTTGGAATTTATCGAGTTGCATTGTAGACGCCTTGTTGGCGGTTTGTTGGACCTCCTCCCACGATTTGGCGTGGTTTGAGTGTCCATTCCTTACGCGATTTCAACGTGTTTGGAATTTATCCCAAGTTGCGTTGTAGACGCTATTGGCGGTTTGTTGGACCTCCTCTCACGATTTGGCGTGGTTTGAGTGTCCCATTCATACGCGATTTCGTGTTTGGAATTTATCCCAGGTTGCGTTGTAGACGCACTGGGCGGTTGTTGTTGGACCTCCTCTCACGATTTCATCCTTGGCGTGTTTGACAAGGTTTGAATTTATCCCAAGTTGCGTTGTAGACGTCTTTGGCGGTTGTTGGACCTCCTCTCACGATTTCAGCGTGGTTTGAGTGTCTCATTCCTTATGCGATTTCAACGTGTTTGGAATTTATCCCGGGTTGCGTTATAGACGCGCTGGGCAGTTGTTGTTGGACCTCCTCTCACGATTTCAGTGTGGTTTGAGTGTCCCATTCCTTACGCGATTTCAGCGTGTTTGGAATTCATCCCAGGTTGCGTTGTAAACACGCTGGGCAGTTGTTGTTGGACCTCCTCTCACGATTTCAGCGTGGTTTGAGTGTTCCATTCCTTACGCGATTTTAGCATGTTTGGAATTTATCCCAGGTTGCGGTGTAGACGCGCTAGGCGGTTGTTGTTAGACCTCCTCTCACGATTTCAGCGTGGTTTGAGTGTCCCATTACTTACGCGATTTCAGCGTGTTTGGAATTTATCCCAGGTTGCGTTGTAGACGCGCTGGGCGGTTGTTGTTGGACCTCTTCTCACGATTTTAGCGTGGTTTGAGTGTCCCATTCCTTACGTGATTTCAGCGTGTTTGGAATTTATCCCAGGTTGCGTTGTAGACACGCTGGACGGTTTGTTGGACCTCCTCTCATGATTTCAGCATGGTTTGAGTGTCCCATTCCTTACGCGATTTCAGCGTGTTTGGAATTTATCACAAGTTGCATTGTAGACGCGCTGGGCGGTTTGTTGGACCTTCTCTCACGATTTCAGCGTGGTTTGAGTGTCCCATTCCTTACGCGATTTCAGCGTGTTTGGAATTTATCGAGTTGCGTTGTGACGCCGGCTGGGCGTTTGTTGGGCCTCCTCTCATGATTTGGCGTGGTTTGAGTGTCCGTTCCTTACGATTTCAGCGTGTTTGGAATTTATCCCAGGTTGCGTTGTAGACGCGCTGGGCGGTGGTTGTTGGACCTCCTCTCACGATTTCAGCGTGGTTTGAGTGTCCCATTCCTTACTCGATTTCAGCGTGTTTAGAATTTATCCTAGGTTGCGTTGTAGAGGCGCTGGGCGGTTGTTGTTGGACATCCTCTCACGATTTCTGCGTGGTTTGAGTGTCCCATTCCTTACGCGATTTCAGCGTGTTTGGAATTTGTCCCAGGTTGCGTTGTAGACGCGCTGGGCGGGTTTGTTGAACCTTTTCTCAAGATTCCGGCATGGTTGGGGTTCGCCACCCTTTGTGTATTTATTATCGTTGCATTCCTCCATCGCGCTATTTTGTGCACTTTACCTAATTGTATTTTGCATGCCTTCATTGATCGCGCTATCTTGCACATCGCGCTATTTTGCGCACTTTACCTGATTGCATTTTGCATGCATTCATTGATCGCGCTATCTTGTGCATCGCGCTATTTTGCGCACTTTTCCTGATTGCATTTTGCATGCATTCATTGATCGCACTATCTTGCGCATCGCGCTATTTTGCGCACTTTACCTGATTGCATTTTGCATGCATTCACGATCGCGCTATTTTGCGCATCGCGCTGTTTAGCGCATCGCGCTGTCATGTGCACTCGTGTTGTCTAACGCATCGCGCTGTTTAGCGCATCGCACTGTCTTGTGCATCTCATTGCATTTTGCATGCATTCATTGTTCGCGCTATTTTGCGCATCGCGCTACCTTGTGCACCTCATCTGTACTTGTTAGTACATTGCATTGTTTTGATTACAAACCGGCTTCGCGTAGCGTATAAGTCCAATTATCAAATTCTTGCATCTTGCATATCATTTGCATTATGCCCCGACCTCCGGGCACATCTCTGATTGCTTATACTAATTGATTGTCTAAGTCTTCGGCCTTGCCAAAAATGGGTCGTCTCTGGGCTTTAACATTCACTCCGTCACTTTGTGACTTTCGAGTTCTATCAAAGAGGGGCAACTGTAGACACCCCATTTTTGACCGTGCTCAAGACTTGGACGTCACCGTTTGAACACTCGGTGATCACCCATGTTTGTGTTCGTTTTGAGTTCCCGGAGGTCTCGGCTGCGCACCTCGCCTCAGGATCTCTCAACTCAATTGTTTTGTGGTTGGTTTTACACCAAACACTTGTGTTATTGCTTTGGAAGATAAGGAGTGGCTTGTTAGCTCCCCCTGAGACCCACCGGCCGTGGCTTGAGGCCACCAGCCGTGTCTTCTTGCTACCGGCCATTGGTGAAATAGTCCATTGGCCGATCGACACTCTGAGTGGTCGACCGGCACTTTATTTGGCCGATGGCCTCATTTTCTGGCCGGTATCACTTTTTTCCCTTTTTCAGGCATAATGCATGCCAGCTATGCTAGCTGGAGTGCACAAACCTGGCCGTCCGTGCACGGGTGTGACTGGTTTGCACCTTTGCACCCTTTTAGTCCAATCTTCCAAGAGCTAGATTGGCCCCTTTGCTCAAGCTTCTTGAGGAAGCTTGGACCCTTTGTCTTGGCTTCCTCAAGAAGATTGCACCCTTTGCTTAGCTTCCCTTAGAAGCCTTGCCCCTTTTAGGTTAGCTTCTCTTACAAGCTTGGCCTTTCTCTTGTCTATATAAAGAAGCCTCATCCTCCTTTGATTGGGTTCAGCAAAATCAGAGGGAAATCTGATATAGGATATATATATATATATATATATATCACTCTCTCTCTACATTTGTATGTGTTAGAGTGTTCCAAAGTGAGTGATTCTTAGCCTATTGCACCACACCTCACAACCACACCTCTCCATCACCAACCTAAGCTTCTTGGAGGGTCTTGAGAGGTCCTAAGGAGCTGCATTGTTGGTCCATAAGCTGCTGGAATCGCAGCCTTGAAGAAGTTCATCAAGGGTGAGTTTTTAAGTCTTAAATCACCCTTTCTTGCACACACTTTTAGCCTGTCTTGCAGGCTGTTTTGGGCTTTGTCATAAACTGAAAAAAGTTTTCTTTTTTAGTGCTTTAAATAGTTGTTTAAGGTCACTTTGTCGTTTGGGGTTGTTTGACCCCTCCTAGGCCTTGTTTGGCCCCATTTTGTGCTATTTTTTGTGAGCTCCAGGACCACTCTGTTTGGGCCTCCTCACCATTGAAATCTTGAGAGATTTCAGGGGTGAGGATGGTGGTTTAAGGTCCTAAGAAGGAGAGGGTCATCCCCTCTCCTTGTTGCCTTCAAAAAATGCCATTTTAGCCTCATATGTGAGCATCATTCTTAAGTGCATGTTGGCCATGTCTTAAGTGTTATTTGGTAGTATTTTGCCATGTATTACCTCTATTTTTACTTGGTTTAGACACACCATGCTTGCTTTGCATACTTGTCTTGTAATGCCATGAATTGCCTTAACATGTGCTTAGCATTTAGACCACTATGCTTACTTGTTTTGGCTTAGCTTTGTGAAGCTTTTATGCATGTTTTGATGTGCTTGGGGACTGTTTTTGGTTGTTTGGGTCATCCATGCTTTGGTTTGTATAGCTACCATTAAACCCCCTCCCTGGCTTGCCTTGAGTTTTAGACCATTGTTGCATGCTTAGCTTGTCTTGTTTACTTGGTTTTGCACCTTCTATAACATGATTTCAGAGCTTTCTATGCATGCCATGTATCCATGTTTATCCTCTTTTAAGTGTGCTTAAAAGTTGCTCTTTGGTGCCTAAATGTTGGACCATGTTTGCATGCATGCTTGTATGTGCATTTGGCCCCATTTCCTTTGCTTTTTGGCCACTGTTTTGGGCCTAGTATAAGGCTGCCCAAATTAGTTTAAGTCCACTCTTTACATGTTGTTACATGTCTTACACTTTGCATCCTTTGATCGCATCATATCTTGCATGTTTGTTGGTTAGCATTGATACTTCATGCCTTGCATGCTTGTTTGCTTAGGTTGTGTGCCTAGCATGAATTATATGTTTGCATGCCCATATCGCATACTAGATCACATGCCTAGGTTGCATTGCATTGGCATGCATGCCTTCCCTCTTGATCAAGTGATAGAGGTTGGGCTTTACATGTTTATTTGGTTTGCATGACATTTGAAATCAAAGTGCATACTTGGTTTCTTGGGCCATCACGCATCGAAGTGCGCGATTGGTGGTCCGAGAATCAAGAAACATACCCCTTTGAGTCAAAAGCATGATAAGGGATGTGTTGGTGCACACATTTGCTTGAAATGTATTGACATACCTTGTTTTGCCCCTGCTGCTGTCAAAACAGGTTCTGCAGGAAGTTTTGGCCAGTCGGCTACACACAATGCCGACCGACCATGTATTGCTGGCCGAGAGTCACACCAGTGGCCGATGACTACATCCCTCGGTGGTGATCATCTACCTTGGCGGTGGCACTCCACGGTGTCTTGAAGAGCATACCTTGGGACTTGTGTAGTCTTCAGATGTGCCAAACAGTGAAAACAGAGGCAACATGTGTCATGGCAATGGATTTCCGGGCGAAGCCAATCCAAGCTTGCATGCATCCCTCTTCTCGAGGCCATTTTACCGCTTTAATAGTTTAATTAATTTGTTAATTAGCTAAGGGTTTTGTAATATTTAATTAGCTAGGGTAGTTAATTATTTATTCGGTTTGTATATTCTTTTGGTCCCTCCGAACGAGGACGAATTTGTAATAAGCGTGCGTGTGTGTGATGCATGTCTTCCAATCCCCACTTCTTTCTCCCTTTTACTTACCTGCTTATGATGGTTAGTATTAGGACATATTTAAATTAGCATACCTTATGCTATGCATGCGTGCATCCATACATTTGTCTTACATGCAGCAGGCTCGGTACATCATGCTAACTGCACTCGTATTTCAATTCCAAGTTGAGTACTTGTTAGTTGCAGCATTTCACATGCCATGTTTAGGATAGCCGAGCCTATCTAGATTGCATCCTTGCATGTGTTGCATTAGCCACCTTAACATGAACTAGGATCATGCATATGATTACTAACTAGTTTATGTTTTGGCTTGGAGTACTAGGTAAGTTTTTATGCTTTAGCATCCTTGCATGCGTGTGAGTGTCGCCATAATAGCATGATTACCATGAGGCTAGCTGCTTATATGATATAACTGCTTGAATGCTTGTGGATGGAGGTTGAATTGCCTAAATTGGAATAATGCATTAACATTGTGAGTTTTAAGCCCACCAGATAATGGCAAAACTGTCTTTTCTAAAGCCCACTTAAGGGTGGCAAAATCTGCATTTTAGCCTACTTACGAGTAGCAAACAATTTTCAAAACAAACATGCAATGTTTTGTCCCAATCTAGGCGATTTGGTCTATACTTGTTTGCTGTGCGCATAACATAGTAATTCTAGGCTAATAACAGGAATAAGAACACATAACGTTTTCAAAATCGGATATCATGGTTAGTAGAGGCCGATCTTCGGATCGGGCAAGAGGGGGTGCTCATAGCTGACCTTCCCCAATCGTACCCAAGTTCCCGAGCTGAGGCAACTTTGGTGATGACGGACACGTGGCCTTTGGCACCGAGTCAGGGTTTCCTAAATTCTCCCATTAAAAAATATTTAGGTGGAGACTCTGTATCTGGAAAAGCAGTCCATGTTTGGCACTTCTTTTCCAAAAATCTGTTTTCTCAAAACGATTTGTCGGATTTGGACTTTTTGGTTCAGATTAAGAACCGTGACAATTTGAGTCCGAACTATAGTGACCCCACAAATGAACAGAACGGGAGTCATCCTCCCGGGGCGTTCGGGGACGTCTACAGACATTAGAGACCAAATTAATTTCCAAAAGTTCTTAGGGAGCTGGAAAGATGAAGACAGTCTGTGAATGAGCTCCTTTTCTTTCTTTTTCAAAGCAACATGATAACCCGACTTCACTAGAAAAGAGCCCTTAGACTCGAAATGCCAAACCAAAGAATCCTCCATATCCTCTTCCGAAACTGGAATAGTACAAATAGCTTCAACTTTCTTCGTCAAAACTATGTTGTTAAGGGAATCAATTTTCCAGCTCTTGTGTTGAGCTATTTAATTTTATACTTTGAATAGAAAAAAGGAAAAGTCTTATAAAAATTAAGTTTTGGGCAAAAAATTGAGTAAAGATTAAATTCTAAGGTGTCGTTTGGTAACACTTACGTTTTCAGTTTTCTGTTTATATTTATAAAAATTTAAAAAACTCAAATAAAAACTTGTTTGGTAAAATTTTTTATTTATAAATCAGTGGTCTCAGTTTATAAATTTGGCCAAAAAATGTGTTTCCATTTTGAGTTTTCAGTTTTTTTTTTTTTTTTTACCACTCAACACTAGCCACCACCCACCACCATTTTCCACCACCGTCTTCTTCCACCACCCACCACCCACCCACCACCACTAGCCACCACCAGCCACCACCACACCACACGCCACCACCACCACCACCACCCTCGCCACGCCACCACCACCACCACATCACCACCTATTATCCACTGCCACCACCCACCACTTGCCACCACTACTCACCACCCACACCACCACCACCACCACCACCCACCTACACCACCCACCACCACCACCACCCACCCACACCACCACCACCACCGCCACCATCACCCACCACCACCACCACCACCACCCACTCGCCATCACCCACCCACCACCACCACCACCTGCCATCACCACCACCACCCATACCACCACCACCACCCACTCACTACCACCACCACCACCGCCACCACCCGTCACCCACCCACCACCACTCACCACCACCACCACCCACCCCGCCATCCACCACCACCACCACCACCCACCGCCACCACCCACCACCCGCCACCACTCACCCACTGCCACCACCACCACCCACCACTACCCACTACACCACCACACCACTTTCCACCACTTGTCTTCCGCCACTTGCCATTTCTCACTCTTTTTATATTTTTAAAATTTTTTAAACATTTTGTCAATTACCAAAGCGTTTGTAGTTTATGTTTTCTAAAATAAACAAAAATAAACAAAAACCAGTTTGTAAAATTTTTGTAAATATAAACTGAAAACATAAACGTTACCAAACACACCCTAAGAGATTATTTTTGTAATTCATCATTTGAGTTTGGTTTTGTTATTTTTCATGAAATTGAATTCCATATTTACATGCATCCTAGATTGTTTAAAAGATGTGAAGGATTTATTCCATGTTTTGGTATAAGAAGAGCAAGCTTTGGAAAATGATGAATTCATGAGCACTTTGAGTTTAATCTTGAATTAAAGGAATTTTGATGTAAATAGTTTGATTTTGATCATAATTTCACACATGCAAATATTTCTCTAAGAGTTTTATAACTTCAATTTCATGATTTTAAAAAAATAGAAAAGAGCTAGAAATCAATTCATGTAATTTGAAAGGAATTAGTAAAAAGATGAAGAAATTGAATTAGATTCAAGATTATGAAAGTTGATTTAGAAATTAATTATTTTGGGGTTGATTTTGAAAGTTATAGTTAAAATAAGCTTCAAAAATTACATGCAATTGCATTGTAAATTTGATTTTGAAGAAGAATTTTAGAAACCATGAGTTAATGGGTTTTGATTCAAATAAATTAACTAGTAATTATGTTTCATGATTTTGAGTTTGGATTTTAAAGTATTGATGTATGAAACTTTTTGTATTGAATTTTATTTCATAAATTCATGAGCCTCATATTTAATTTCATGCCTATTCTTCAAAGAAAAAGAAGTTCAACAATATTTGAATGCATGGAGTTTGAATTAAGTTTTGACAACTTGATGAGAATTTGAGTAAATGATTTATAAATAAATAAGTGTTTATGTATTATTAAATAAATAATTAATAATACCAAACATAATTCTCTTGTTACTTTAGAACGATTGTAACAAAACAATAATAATAATAATAATAATAATAGCCCAAGTGAAAAAAAGGTCCAAGGAAGGCTTGTTTCAAAAAGAATAAAAGACTCTTCAGCCATTAATTTTGAAAGTGAAATGGTAGAAGTGGTCAAATAACAAGGGAAAAATTACCCATAGGTCCTATGTGAAACATGTGGTCTCCATTTAATCCCAAAACTTTTTCACTGCACCCAAAAGTCCTTTCTCCTCTCTCTCTCTGTTTTTTGCTTCCCTTCCTCTCTCGTTTTTTTTTTCTGGTTTTTTGCTTCCCTTTTTACGACCTTCCGATCTGAACATCTATGCCGATCTGAACCTCTGCGGCACCACCGTCGCCACTTTCTCCACCACGCAGATCGATTTTTGATGCCGAAGATCTGATCAGAGTGACCAGATTTGGTACGATGCAGAACTGAAGAACAAAAAGACGATGAAGAACAAGAACAAGAAGACGCTCATCCTCAGATCTGTGCTTAGATTGAACAGATTTATGTATATATCTTTGTCAATTTCTCTCTCTTTCTTTCTCTATTTACATTTTTTTTTTTTTGGATAGTTGTTGATCTATGGTTGTTGTTGTTGATGATGAAATAGATCTATAATATCATTGAAACAGATCTGTAATGACTCAGATTTGTACAGCTATCACACAGATTTGTAATGAGAAAATTTTCGAATTCTGAACAAGTAATTTTCGAGTTTTAGTTACAAAGTGAAAACTGTAAAATTTGCGGTTTGAATTTTTTTAGTCTTTGGAATGAATCATGGTTTAAAACTGTAAAATTTTGCAGTTTTATAACATTCTTTAGAACTGTAAAATTTTACAGTTTCATAACATGTTTTAAATATTCCGACGACTTTCCGGCGATGTTGAACATTCCGACGAGTCTCCGGCGACCGTTTGACGGAAGTCCGACGATAGTAAGATGTAAACAGTGTCTGTAAATTAAAAAAAAAAAAAAAAAAAAGAATTTTTTGGTAACAATTAAAAATGTGTTGGACTAATTGGTGCAAGTATTTTGTTTTGGGATTAGCTGGATCTTGAACTTAGTACATGGAACTTATCAGTAAGTTCCCCAATAACAAGCTTGGAAGATTGAAAGCTTACGAGATGTCCAATTTTAACACGTCAACCCAAGTCCAAGGAGGTGTACAACAAGAACACAAGCGAATCGTGCTCTTACGCAAATTTAATGTATCTTTAGTTTTTTTTTTTAAGTTTTAATTCATACAATCAAAAACATAAAATTTAAAAAATAAAAAATAAATAGAAAGTTATTGGGTGGTCTGGACCATTGATATAGTGGTCGATTCAATACTTTATATTTATCTTTAAACTTTTACCAGTGTGACCTCCTAATATTTAAAAAAATAATAATTCATACAATCAAAAACATAAAAATAAAAAAAAATAAAAAAAAAGTTATTGTTTAGTTTGGACCGTTGACTTATAGTGGTAGAACTCAATACTTTATATTCATCTCTAAATTTTTACCCGTGTAATAAAATGCCATTGATGTATAATGGTGGACTCAATAGTTTATACTCATTTTTGAATTTTTACTTGTGTAATAAGGGGATAGTTTTTAGAGTCCCTAATATTAAGATTTTATAACATAAAAGACATCTAATATTTTCATAATGACTAAAGCCTCTCAACATCGATCTAGAGAAAATTCGATTTAGAACATTTCTCTAAACTTCCCACTCCAGAGAAATTCTCTGGACTTCCTAGAAAATTTCTTCCCAAAAAATTTCTCTCTAGACCAGAGAATTTCTCTGGATTCCAGTCTAGAGATTTTAGATTCCAGTCTAAAGATTCTAGGAAGGGCAAAAAAATTACGTACAAAGAATTTCTCTGAGTTCAAACTAGAAAAAATTGAAATTTCTCTGAGTTCAAACTGGAGAAATCTAGAAAAAATTAAAATTTCTCTGGATTTGTTCACAAATTTCTCTAGATTTGTTTACAGAGAATTTCTCTAGTTTTGTTCTCAAATTTCTTTGTGTTTGAAATTTAGACTAGTCTGCATTTTCTCAGATTTCTAATCTTCGTCGTCACTTTCGTGCCGTTAAAACGAAGAAGATCTCAATGGCGACATAGAACTAGTTCTTCAGCATAGAGATTTGTTCTGCCATTTCACATCTCGTCCTCTCAGAAACTTGTCGGATTCATCCATCACATTCTCACAATCACCTTCGTTTTCATCGAGATCTAGTAATGGCGCGAGCACCTGAGGCCGTTGGAGGTGCGGAGAGAGCTTCATTGGAAGGATCTGGTTGTTCAGGAATAGTTCGTCGGCTGAGATCATCTATCCGGTCGACGACGAGCTTATCATCTCAAGCCTAGTTGAAAATTCAAACTCAAACGAGCCTGAAACTGACGCCTCAGACCCCAAAGGCGTCAAATTTGGAGACGACGAACACATCATGAAGTGCATTGGACTCGCCAGAGCACTGTTAAAGAATCATCCTCCACCGCAGTCTCCAAAGCCATAGTCGGTGCTCAAAAGAGCATTGACATAAGGTGTGAAACAAGTGTTATCGATGTCGTCAGAGTAAATATAGGCTCCGTTTGTTTTCAGATGTAGAATGGAGGGGATTCATAGTGAGGGGATTGTTAGTGAGTGGATTAAGTAAAACTATGCTTGTTTTGATGATAGTTGTTAGTGTGGGAATTGTTAAATTATTTTTATATAAAATAATAAAACAAATAAAAAAATATAAAAAATTAAACATTAATATTTTAAAAAAATTCCCAATATATAAAAAATAAAAAAAAAATTCCAATCCCCTCACTATTTTTCTAATACCATCTCTACCTCCTCAATCTCAATCCCCCTTCCAACCTCCATCTATATCACCTCCTCCATCTTAATTCCCTTCCCAACTCTACAAACAAACACAATACTAAATAACCCCACCTCCATCCTAATCCCCTTCCATCTATTTAACCCCAAAACAAATGGGGCCATAAAGTTCATGAAACATTGCGGCTTTTCCATTGTTAGGGTCTTGAAGCTCTGGTCTGAAGTATGTGGCAACTCCGCCGCCATTGCTGGTAGTAGTGGTAGTGGTGGTGATGGGAGTTTCAAACCCTTCTTTTGTGTGTGTGTGTGTGTGTGTGTGTGTGTGAGAGAGAGAGAGAGAGAGAGAGAGACTTTGGAAGTTGGCATGGAAAAGTGTGAAGTTGAACCAAGATTAGGTGGGTGAGATATATAGGGATGGGTGAGAAACCTTAGACATTATAAAATAATATTGTGAATCTCTTTCATTACAAAAAATGAAAAAGGGATCTAAGTTTCTAGTGTAATAAAATAATTAGCATATTTATATATATATATATATCATTGATAAGTGGATGGCACAATGATCATAAAAGATGGGTGGTATATAGTATTTACTTGAAATTATACTTAGATGGTTAATTTATTGAATCATTGCAAATTTAATAATGTGACTAGTTAGAGACAAAGTATCTTAGTAAATCTTATTCAATATATTTTAATCAATATTTTTTTTATTAAATCAGTCTATCATTTTTATTCCCTTTCAAATGTTCATAGGATTTAATCATACTGGGCAAGAAATACGATTACAGACAGAGACGAAATGAGAAGAAAATTATAGAGGTTATGGTCACTGGTTTTTGTGAACATTATTATTTGTCATAGAATTTTAAATATATATATATATATATCATTTTATATATAAAATGGCTCCCCAGTATAAAAAATATATATATGTCATTCTTCCTCGAGCAATGATTGAGATCCCCCCCCCCCCACGAGACCCCCACAAATTCGAACCGCTCAAGATGTAAGCCCCACACATATATGGAAGACCAGGATCACTTTGGCAGTGTGGAGGTCATCCCGAAAGGGAGTCCCAAACATTTCCCTTCTTCATCCATTTTGAATTCTCTTTCTATTTTACATCAAAAAAACTTATTCATCCTATTAGAAATTGTTTCTATGATATTTATTTATTTTTTATATATATAATTTATATATCATATATACATATATGTGTGTTTTGTGTATATGATAACAAAATTTATTTTTCTTTTAGTCTCTCTGATGATAAAATTTTGGTTTCGTCCCTAATTACGGGTAAAAAAATTTCCTGTATTGTTTCCTTGACAATTCTTGAAAATTTGATGTCTTGTTGACCCTTTTAAACAATTAGGAGTGAACATATATCAATTAGGTTTTGACAACTCATGCTTAGCATGTGGCTTTGCTCTTGAATATCAAGTGTTTCTAGACATTAAAGTGAAAGTAAAATTAATTGAATAATTTTTTATTAAAAATAAAAAGTCCAATTTTCTGATTTTTAAAATAAAATTAGATTTTATTTTAGTGGACTTTCTAAAATTTTGATTCATTTAAAGGAAATTAGGCCTTGTAATAATAATAATAATAATAATAATAATAATAATAATAATAATAACAACAACAACTTTTTAAAAAATAACTTTAACAAAAAAAAAAAATCAGGATGATGTTCGGGTGACAAACTGGCTGAGTTATTTGACAAGTAATATTGTGATAATCAAATTTTATATTAAGTTACTTGTTAAATGGTAGGTCATGATTGCATTAGTAGAATAATTTCACTTTTTTTATACAAAAATGCTAAGAAAAATGTTAGGAATATCAGCAAATTATTAAAAAATTTACAAAATCACTCATATGTTTGTACGCCCTTCTCAATCAATGCCTGAGCATTCCATACATCGCTATCAAATTCACATTTCTGCACCTTGTGTAGCGTCTCCCAATCCCACATGTAGGTCCCACACTCATGTAAGTGATTTGGTAGATTTTTTGTTAAAATATTTAGTATATCTACCATTGTTGAAATGTTAAAGGTCACAAATGTTTTATCAAATCATTCGTGTGGGTGTGGGACCCACACCCAAATGAGCCATACACTCATGTGAGTGTTTTGTAAAATTTTTATAAAGCATTAAGGTCCTAAAGGCATTCACACCAGCCAAAACAAATTTTGAGTTAAATTATGACTAAAAAATTAGTTTTCTATTTTACTTAATATTTTTTGTATGTACACTATATCAGACTCTCTATTCTAAAATTAAATTTTATAAAATATTCATTTTGTATTGTTAAAAAGCAGCCAAAATAAGAGAAGTTAATTTTATGTTATAATATAGATATATATATATATATATGCAGTTTCATATTAAAAAAAAAAATTTGTGCCCAATGACGTCAGGTCACTCTTAAAAATAAATGATAAAATATTCTATAACTTGTTAACAATGTATCGCTATATACAATGATGTAATGTAGCAAAATTAACCAAAAGCTAATTTAGAAATAATTTGTTGAGGCTGACTAAGCAATAATTTTATAATTTGTTAGTTATATTTAACTAAAATTTACATTAGTGGAATATACAAAAATGCTAAGAAAAATGTTAGAAATATCAACAAAATTAGTAAAAAAATTTATCAAATCACTCATTGGGTGTGGAGCATTTAATCAATGCCTCACATGTAGGCCCCACACCCATGCAAGTAATTTGATAAATCTCTTGATAAAAAAATTTGATATCTCTAGCATTATCGAAATGCTAAAAGCTTCAAATATTTTATCAAAATTTTTATCAAATTACTCATATGATCCCACACCCAAGTGGCCCCACATTTATATGAGTATTTTATAAAAATTTTGATAAAACATTTAAGGTCTTAACATTACTCTTTTCTATATTGTCTAAGTGATTTTGTTTGGTATAACTTATTGAATTACTTCAAATTATTTTTTTTATTTTTTTTTATTCATAAGAAATTTGTGTCTAAGTGTTGTATGTAAGTTATAACTTTTGTTTGTTTATGAAGCAAAATCAACTTAAATACATTTTTTAAAAATTATCTAAAAACAAAAAAAATATATATGTTTTTTTTATTTTTACTTTTTAGTTATAGAAAATTGTTTGAGGGCTCGAAATCATTGGCTCGAATGGCTCGAAAACATGGGCTCACGAGCCTATCTTGCCTATCTCGCCTACCCAGAGCTGCTCCAAGGCCCGAAATATACAATGGCTCAAATGGCTCAAAATTGGTTTCCCTCCAAATATTTGATGCATGTAGAGCTCACGTGTTCCGCATAACAAACTAATGAAATGAAACAAAAAACGAAAACAAGAGAGGAGAGAAGGGAGAAAGAGGGAGGTTGCGACCACGGCGAGCGTCGACGACCACTTGTCCACCGAATCATTCGGAATCTCCATACCGAATGTCCTAAACATTTTGTATTTGTGCATGTAGGTAAGTAATTGGTTTATTTGAGATGCATTTGTCTCTTGCTCATAAATCTCATGAGCAGATGAACTCTAGGATCCAGATTATACGTGCGGATAAGCAGATTATCATAAATCTCATTTGTCGATAAACAAGAACCAGATAAGCAGTTATAAGCAGATAAATCTCATTTGTTTCTTACTCGTAAATCGATAAGCAGATAAACAAATTATCATGCACTCCAAGAACCGATAACTTATTTTCCTAAACAGATTGAACATCTCGTTATTGGTCAACATTTTTTCCTCGATGCATTTGTAAAAGGCAATTTATTTGATTTGATCTGTGTTTGTAAAAAAAAAAAAAAAATTGGTTGTTCTGGAAGCAAGCCCTCTGTTAAACATTTCCATTGTAGTGATGCATGCCAATTGTTTAATGAAAGTCCCCATAGAGAAATTGTCCTGATTTTTTATGTATTGGTTGATGAAAGTCCTGATGCTAATCTATGTCATCTTTCTTGATGCTAATTTGTGTCATACTAAATTATGTTTGAAACTAATTTTGTCATTTAAGGTAATTTACCTAATCTCAGTGTTCTTAATTTACCTAATCAACTCATTACTGAGATTATCTCAGTGTAAGAATTAACTCATTACTGAGATCAATGTGTTGAATTAATCTCAGTGTTGTCATCCATTGCTGGTTAACCTTGAAAATGCGCTTATATTGTTGTCATCTCAGTGTTGTCATCCATTGTTGTCATTTACCATCTAAGAACTTGAAAATCATTGTAAACCATTTCAATGATGTTTGATAAGACATAGAACTTTCATGGACATTAAAACAAATGGTATTAATTAACCTTGAAATGAAATATCCCAATCCAATATAAAAATCTATGTGGTTACTGGTTAAGTTAGAGAACCTTAGAAAAATTGAAATGCACATACATGCACTTACACTTGATTTTCTATTTGGTTTGAAACTACACGAACTACACACTTCAATGGACATTGATTTAAACAATCCTTCATTGAATGAGAGTGAGGAAGATGAAGAGGCGGAGAACAATCCGTCATTAAATGAGATTGGTGAAGTTGAAGAACCTAAGAAGGGCATGTGTTTTAGCTCAAAGCAAGAAGCATATTCGTTTTGTGCAAAATATGTGAAGCACCTCAGATTTGCTGTAACTTATAGAACACATATTATTGGACAAGATGGGGAAGTAAAATACTTTGGAATTGAATGTACTCGGGCACACAAGAGAACAAAACGATCAGAAGTACACCATCTCGATCCATCTTTGTCATCATTCATTGAATGTAAAGCAAAGGTTAGAGCAACTCTACAAAATGATGGAAGATTTCAGTTGACCACAGTTGTGCTTGAACATACGCATGACTTGATTCCTACTGACTCACGATATTTTGTAATGAGTAAGAGAATTCTTACCCCTGTGAAGAGAAGACTAGAAATAAACGATAAAGCAGGGATATGGGTGGCTAGGAATTTTCATTCTATAGTTGTTAAAGCAGGGGGGGTATGAGGCATTAACATTTGATGAACAAGATGCAAGGAATCATATTCAAAGTATGAGAAGATTAAGGCTTGGGGTAGGAGATGCTGAATCAGTTACACTTTATTTTCATAGGATGCAACAACAAAATTTGAACTTCTATTCTGCAATTGACCTCGATGAAGATGGTCGCATACAAAACTTGTTTTGGGCGGATGCAAGGAGTAGGGCAACTTATAAAGCATTTGGGGATGTGGTTTCATTTGACACAACTTATCTCATAAACAAATATGATATGCCATTTGCTCTGTTTGTAGGAGTTGATCACCATGGATAGTCAATTTGCTTAGTTGTGGGAACATTATCTAATGAGAACACGGAAACATTTGTGTGGCTATTCAGAGAATGGTTAAGTTGCATGTCTGACGTTCCTCCAAAAGCTATAATAACAGACCAGTGCAGAGCTATGCAAAATGCCATTGAAGTTGTCTTTCCACATGCTCGACATTGTTGGTGCTTATGGCATATAATGAAGAAAATTCCTGAGAAATTAAGAGGATATGCCCACTATGAATCTATCAAGTTTGCTTTGCAAAATGCAGTTTATGATTTTTTTACAAAAGATGAATTTGATGAAGAATGGCAAACGATGATTGCAAAGTTCAAGCTAGATGATAATGAATGGTTGGGGGTATTATACAATGAGCAACATAGGTGGATTCCTTCCTATGTGAAGGATGTTTTTTGGGCTGGCATGTCGACTACACAACGAAGTGAGAGTGAACGCATTTTTTGATGGATATGTGAACTCAAAGACAACTTTAAAGCAATTTGTTGAACAATATGATAATGCCTTGAGAAGTAAGGTTGAGAAAGAGATGAATGCAGACTTTAAATCTCAAAATAAATTGTATGATTGCTTAACGGTATATGAGTATGAGAAGCAATTTCGTACAGCCTACACGAATGCAAAATTTAAAGAAGTGCAAGTAGAATTGAAACGACTACTATATTGTTATGTGAATCTTGTCAAAGAGGAGGGAGCAATTTCAAATTTTTTCATAATGGCCTCTTTTGAGGATGACGTTAAAATCTGATCTAGGCCATAGATGGCGAAAGTAATTTTAGACAGATATTTTGCTCGGCTTGCTCGGTTTGTCTCTCTTGAGATATTTTCGACCAAATGCTCCATTTTTGCTATATAATGAAGCCTTATATCTCATATTCAAGGGTTAGAACATTTGAGAACAATTTGGCAAAGGTTTGGGAGCATCTCTCTCTTCAAACCTCTCTCTAGATTTCACTCTCTCCAAAGCTTTTGTGCTAGAAGGCTTGCATACAACCATCTTCAACCTATCAACCCTTAAGAAGACTTGATCACCATTGGGATGAGGTCCCTTGGAACTTGTTTTGGGCTACTAAAGGTGGTTTTGGTTCAAGAAAAGTGGCTGTTTGTTGGCTGTTTGCTGCTATGCTTCAAGGGTGAGTGTTTTCCCTCTTTAAGCTTATTTTTGTACACAATCTTGGCCACCTTTGCATACTGATTTTGGCCTAGTTGTCAACTACAAAAACCTTTATTTTTAAGGCTTAAAAATGGTAGTTTAAAGTGTTTTTGGAGTTAGGGGTGTTTCACCCTCTTTGGTGGGCTTATTTGCTAAGCTTCTTGCTTTCCTTTAAAGCCTTTGAAATCATCTTCTTTTGGCCTTAAAAACACTGAATTCCAAAGGAATTTCAGTGTTGGAAAACCTATTTTGAGGCTCAAAATAGGAGGGGGTGGTCCCCCCTCCTCTTGTCTTGTTTGCTTGTCTTAATGGCCCACCAAATGAGCATGTGTTTCTACTTCTTTGTGGCTTTGTTCAAGCACTTTTTTGTGACTGTTTAGACCTTCCATAACTCTGTTTTGGGCTGGTTTGGTCACCTCTTGCATGCTTCTTGTACTTGTAGTGTAATCTTACTTGTAGCCTTGCAAAGTAACATGTCTTTGTGCCTTGAATTTGCTTAGTTCAAGCATATTTTTAGCCATTATTTGCCATGCCATAACTCTTTTTTTGGCTGATTTGGTCACCTCTTGCATGCTTTTTGTACTTGTAGTGCAATCATGCTTGTTGGCCTAACATGCTTCATGCTTTTGTTCACCATTCTAGCATGTGTTAGCTTTGCTCGACACATTTTGCCACTAATTTAACATGCTTGAGGTCTGTTTTAAGTGGCCTTGGTCATGTATGGCTTGCCTTGTAGGGCTATAGTGCAAATGGCTTTGCTAGTCTTGTGTTTTGAGACCCCTAGCAAGCCTTATTTGTGACATTTGTGTGATATAACATCATTTGATTTATGATTTGAGCATGTTTCCTTTGTCATACTCTCATGTTTATTACTCTTTCAATGCTTTTGAGAAGTTGAGCATTATGCCTTGTTGGCGAGCCAATACATGAGCTTATTTTTCTTGCCATCTATGCTACAAGCCTAGCATCTTTTTGCCACTATTTTGACCTACCTTAGATCTGTTTTGAATGGTTAGGTTCATCTGAGCATTGCTTAGTATGGTTGTAGCGTAAAGGGCCTTGCCTAGCTTTGGGTTTTTAGGCCTTTAACATGTTATGTATGTGATGTTTGCATGGTATGAGACCATTTAGCAAGTAATTTCAGTGCATATAGTGTAGTCACACTCTCATATACTTCACTTCTTCATAGCTTCTGAGGGTTGTGTATCATGCCTTGCTCATAGGCCAACATGTGTGCATGTTCTTCTAGCATTTTGAGTCCATTCCAAAGATGCTTAGGCCTTTGTTTTGGCATACATGAGGTCTGTTTGGGGCTGGTTTAGTCCATTGAGCATTATATTGTATGCCTCTTTGCGTTACACTTCACTAGTTTTGATGCCTTAGCCTTTAAACATGCCATGTATGCGTTGCTTGCATGATAGAGTCTCATGTATGCTACCTTAACATGTCAAAATTAGCATGATTGTTTGCATAACATGTTGCTTGCTTTGCATTGTGTTTGATCGAATGTTGTGTTGAACACGAGGAAAATTGGTTCATTTCATACTTGAAGTGATGAAATAAGCCAATCTCCTTGGTCTCCATTGCCTTTGATCTCTCATGATAAGGAGATGGTCTAAGTGTCTTGTTTGTCATGCATCTATTGAGTTTGTACAATTTGGATCTTTGGCCATCACGCATTGCAATGCTTGATTGATGGTCTTGGATCTAATTATGCCTCTCCTTGATGTTTTGAGATGATAGGGAAGGGCATAGTACATACATGTTCTAGGGAGACCCTCCATTTTCTCTATTTTGTGCTCTATTGCGACTTGGTGTCCTGATACACCGATGGCGTACCCTCTCCTTGTTGCCCGGCACCCTCTCATTCATGGCCGGCAGTGCCTACTCTTGGCCAGCAGGGAGGTCGGCAACCACCATTCATGGGCGGCAGGCCACTGGTGCACTTCCCAGCACTGTTTTTGGTAAGTTTCAGCAACAAGAACTGGAAGACACCCTGCAAACAAAGCCTCAAGAGAGCATCCGGAAAGCTTTTTGGGGCGAGAAACCGAGCGCGTGCATATTCATTTTCCAAACAGAGCTGTGGCAGCACATTTTAAAGCTTTTTTGTTAAGTTTAATTGGCTTTGTAACTTAATTGATTTGTTTAATTAGTTAAAGTTTTGTAATAATTAATTAGCTTAGCACAGTTGATTAGTTGGTTTGTAATAATTAGTTTAATTAGCGTAGCTAGTTAGCTAAATTCATTCGGACCCTCCGTCGAGAGGGCAAATATTGTAATAAGTGTGTGTGAATGTCTTCCAACCCCACATCTTTCTCTCTTTTACTTATCCGCTTTCGGTGGTTAGTTTAGGGCATATTTCAATTAGCATACCTTATGCTTTGCATACGTGCATCATTCATTTGTCTTGCATGCACCGGGCTTGGCGCATCATTCAAACTGCATTGTATTTCAATTCCTATTTTGAATACATGTATCAAGTGTAGCATTCATATGCCATCTTAGATAGCCGAGCCTATTTTAGTTGCATTTTTGCATGCGTTGTATTAGGCATCTTGTATTGTTAGGATCATGTATGATTTCTAATTAGCTTATTTTTTGGCTCGGAGTACATTATAAGTGTTTATGCTTTAGCATCCTTGCATGTGTGTAAGTGTTGCCATGTTTAGCATGCTTGCCATGAGGCTAACTGCTTAAGTGCTTAACTACGTGAATGCCTATGGATGAAGGCTTCATTACTTGAATTGGAACAATTCATCAAAATGTGCGTTTTAAGCCCACTTGTTTGTGGCAAATCCGCATTTTAGCCTACTTGAGGGTAGCAACTTTAAACCATTTTCGAAAAACAGACATGAGATATTTCGTTCCAATTCTTGCGATTGAGTCTATACTTGTATACTGTGCGTATCACATAGTAATTCTAGATTAATAACCGGAATAAGAACACATGTTTTCAAAAACATATCACGATTAGTAGAGGCCGATCTTTGATCGGGCGAGTAGAGGTGCTCATTTCAAGACTTTCCTTTCTCATACCCAAGTTCCCGAGCCTAGGCTACTTTGGTGATGACGGACACGTGGCCTTAGGCACGAGTCAGGGTTTTCTAAATTTTCCCAAAACAAAATATTTAGGTGGCAACTCTGAAATCTGGCAAATCAGTCCATGTTTGGCGCTTTTTGATTAAAATCGATTTTCTATAACGATTTGCCGGATTTGGACTCTTTGGTGATTTATCAGTCTTGCATTGCACTTTGTGATATTAGATTCAGAATCGTAACAGGAGTCCGAACTGTAGTAACCAGAACCAAATCTGCGCCCTCTCCGAAAGGGGGGCGCGCGGAGAGAGTTTGGGCGGTCTACAGTTTCTGGCGACTTTGCTGGGGATTTAGAGAACTTGACTCGAACTCATGATATGTTGTTTTGTCTACACTTACGTGTTTCTTTGCATTGCATTTGCATAGGTGCGCCTAAGTCACAGTGTTTTCCATCACTATTCATGAACGGTTTGCCGGAGGCTTGCTTGGAAAAGCATGCCATAAGACTGACCGGTTACAGGCTCTGTCACAATGGGAACACAAACCTCGATTTTGCTGAGACACCCTATTTGATCATTCGACCTAGTGCATATCGGAAGCCATAGAGACTATTCCAAACTAGGACAGGTTGCCTACCCGAATGTAGGTTGTTTGAAACCACTGCGTGCGTAGTGAAACCCTAGCTCCTGACAAAATAACCCTACCCCACCATAAGGGTGTTTTGGCTTTTACTTGCTTGATATGTGTTGTTAGAGTGTATCTTTACAGGATGTATGTATCAGATGCAAGTCTGAGTATCGGCTGGAGTGAATCAACTTACAGGCAAAATATTGGGCGTAATTGGTAGAAACCGATCATTATTCACGCTCATATTTGTTTTGATGAAATCAGGCTGAGATGCTGTCTGTTTTCCTTTTTGCTAGGTAGTCCTGGAACCATAGCTTCAGAAGGCTCCAATATCCCCGAGTACATTGGACTTATGTTGATAGACTTTGTCAGGTCAAAGATTCTATTCAAGGGTAACCAATGTTTCTTTTGCTAGAGGCAGGGCAAAGAAGGGCCAGTCAAGGCTCACCGGTTCAACTGATCTGGCAGTCACCAGGCAGACCACCTTTTGTCACACCAGGTCCTGCAAAGTCTATCGGCACTAGATCAGTGAACTTGAGGGATAATGTGATTACATGATACGGGGATGAACCACCTGCGGATGGCGCTCATTTTACTCCAGATATAGTGGATGGCATGCACTGTTTTGAGCAATTTGCGAATGCTGTTTATTTTATTTTCTAACTTGGGTATTGGGTTAGTCGTGTTGTGTTGTATTGAGTCAGTCTTTTTGTACTGAGTCAATTGGGTCAGTCTTGTTGTATCGAGTCTGTCTTATTATGTCGGAGTTTGGTGATTTCGGCGGTGTTACCTCGGACATCACTATCTTGTTTTGTGTTTGTCTTTTACACCATGTCTTTTGCGTCTATTCCTGCCTTTGAGCCAGTTGCGCTAGAAGACCTGAATGAAACAGCAGTGATTTTCACCTTTTTGCGTCTGTTTCTGCCATTAAGCCAGTTGTGCCAGAAGATTTGAATGAAACGGTAGTACTTTTCACCTACTTTTCTGTGCCTTGAAATCGTTGCATCGACCTAAGTTTTTCAAAACTTTTCTAACACTGTGATAAAAACAAAGAGGAAGGAATTCCTCAGGATTTGCAAAAATTTAATCAATTGAGAGAAAGAGAGGCATGCTAAGCCCTTAATGAATGAGATCATACTTGTTAATATGAGTACTAAGAAGGATCCTGGCTTGATCCAGATTGGTTCTACATTGTCTTCAGCGCGAGTGACTAGTCGCTTTCCTAGAAGATTTCAAAAAATATTTTGCACCGTCCTACGAAGACCTGTGTGGAATCACTCTTGAGATTATGCAGCATAGGATCACTCTTAGCCTCAAGACTCGACCATTTTTGCTTTCAAACCTTGAACTTGGATTCAGAATGTTCAATGGTCAACCACAAAGGAGGCCCGCCAGGCCAAATTTGAAGCAGCCCACGAACTAGGGGCAATAAGGTCGTGTGACATCAAAGGAGGCCTGTCAAGCCAGATTCGAAGTAGCCCTCGAACTAAGGGCAAGAAAGTTAGATCAAGAAGGTTGGACGTCGTCAAAGAAAGCTTGCAAAGCTCGATCGGAAGTAGCCCTTGAACTAGGGGTGAAGAAAAATGTCAGATGTGCTCAAAGATTCAAGAATGGATCATTTTGCAAACCAATGAAGACTGGCAAGAAAGCCAAATTCCAGTAGCTGGAAGAAGAAAGTATTGCTGAAGGACAATCGAGTTCATATCCACAACACTAGGGGCAAATTCAACCCCTATTGGATGGACTTCTACATCATCAGCGAACAACAGCCATTCTCCTGGATTCAGATGCCTTTGAGATCCTAAAACTGATCAACATGGTCAAGTTAAACTTTTACCTTTGAGAGGCTCGCTAACGGTTTGGGCAAAAAGCAAAATCATGAGATAAATATGCTCAAAATACATGGTTGGATTCAAAAACTCAGATGTGAATGACGTTGCAATTGCAGTATACAAATTTAACAGTTTGAGGAAGAACAAAAATTGAAATGAAGGAACAGTGACTTCTGAGGAAAGAATAGGGTCGCCGAGATCAGACGATGGCAGCAACCATAGAAGTGCAGCAAAATCCTCGCCGAAGAGGGAGAGCGAAGCTGGTTGCAAAAAGCTTCACGAGATCGGCAATGGCAGATTTGGGAGAGAAAGTAAGAGAGAGAAAAAGTTTGGATGCTCTAAAAACGATGGTGTAAAGTGAAAAGACGGAGAGAGGGAGAAGTTTTGTCAAAAACATGAAATGGCGGAAAAACTTCAATGAATGTGCCTTGACGACGCTTTGTCGGGCAAGACGCACAAGTGATGCGACTTGATGGCGCGTGTCGGGAACGGCTCAATAAGGGAAAGACGCGTTGCCAAAACGGTTAGAATATTGTGTATGACAACTCACAAGCGTGATAGAACTATTGAAGTTCTTGATTTAATGGAGCAGTACCTCGGCTTGGAGAATAATCTCGGCTAAGGAACTTGAACAAACTAGGTTATTGGTTCTAAAAAGCCTTGATGAGATAGACTACAGGACCTGGTAATGGATGATAGAGCAAGATAGCCGACATGCTATACGATATGATGATATAGGTTCCATCACCTCAGGATGCGGAGGTAATAAAACTTAAGGAGCAGTTGTGGGGACATATTTTCTGAGTGCCAACACGTGGCCAAGGTGACGCCGAAGTGTCAGCCAAGGTGCCACGTGCCCTGGTCATGACGCCGAGGTGATCTCGACTAGGCCGAGGTTATCTCCGAAGATATCGGAGTCAGGGATAAGCAGATAAAGGACAAGAGTCCTAAAGTGAGAGAAGACTTTAGTTTGGGTAAACATAAGACTCTTAGAGAGTTTATCCCAATCTTACTGGGAGTCCAAGAATAGCAGTAATCCTAAGTCCACTAGAGCTAGGCTTCTATTGGGACTAGGATTGTATTGGCTATAAAAGAGAGGCACCCCCATGGGTCTAAGGTACGCAATTTATATTCTGAATAGTGAGTTAAACATTTTTGCTATCTTTGAGAGATAACTGATTTGATCGTCGGAGTGCCCCTGGGTGGACGAACCATCACCGGAATCTCTTCGTTCTATTGCAGGTTGCTCAGGCTTAATCTATTTGCCGGTGCTCTCCAGCTAAGTACTAATTTGGCAATGTGGTCGGAAATTGACACACACACATATAATCTCTACTAGTGCTTTGTTCATGGTTTTGGTGGTTTGAATTGTTTTTATATTTTAAGAATCGCATATTGTAATACTTTATGTAGATGAGACATACTATGATTGTAATATATGGATAGGGTATGCAGTGATTGTAATATTCTAAAGGTTTAAACTTTCTTTCTTTGGATGAGACATGCAGTGATTGTAATACTTTTGTAAGTCATTGACTGTAATTTTTTTTTTTTTAAGAAGTGCACAAGTTAAATTATGTTAAAAATTTAGAAAATTTTAAACCGCCAAACCAATTCGCATCAATCCATCAATCCGCTCAATCCACATCCGTTGGATTAGCAGATAGATGCTGATTGATTTTCTCCAATTCGCCAATCTGGCAGACGGATGGCGAATTAGAGGTTCCGTAGCCACAACCTACCCACGCTCACCCTATTGCAAACGATCCATTTGAAAGATAAAGTCGTCATATAACTTATTTTGTACTGATTAACTTATATGTTATTTGAAATGTAATGACATTTTTTTAATGAATAATGTTAGAACTTTCTTGGTTATAAAGTTCTGTTTAGTTTGGTTTTCATAATCTATTTTCAAAAGAAAAAAAATTCTAAGAAACTAAAAATTACATTGGTGAAAAAAAATTAAAAACATATCATTTTTATATAATTTTATCTTTTGGGAGGGTGAAAATAATTTTTTAAAATAAATTTTTTATATATTTATTTTCATTAAATTAATTTCTGTTTTTTTTAAAGTCAAACATGGTAACAACTTTGATGTCATTATTAAATCAATCCATTAAATTCAAAAATCTAAAAACTAAAAATATTACATATATTAAACATATCAATTACACATTAAAAGCATAATAACCATTCATTACATGATAACTATCTAAAAATATCTGTTAACAATAAATACAATCATCTATTACATAATAAGTATCCAAAAATATCAACAAAAACAATCACTCATTACATAATCATTATCCTAACACATACTAAAAATTAACTTGATAAGTAAATAAAAATATAAAAAAAATTTATCATTTTTATATAATTTTATCTTTGTGGGTAGAAATAATTTTTTAAAATTCAAAAATAATTTTTGACATTTATTTTTGTCAAACTAGTTTATATTTTATCAAATTAACGACTTTACACTTGAAATAGAATAACAGTATTTTCGATTGCCTTTATTTAAAATGAAATTCAAAATTTAAAATTAAATGTATCATGATTAAAAGGTGAAAAACCAAAATAATACAAACCCCAACCGTTAATTCGCCCAAAGAATATCACAGTTTTTAATCTTTGGAACTCAGTTGGAACGAATTATATTTGGATGCCACTTAAATTTGTCACTATGGGCTGAACCAAAATGGGCCCAATTTCGGCCCAAAATTATGATAAAGGTTAGGCAGAAGAAGACATACAAAAAAAATGCAGAAATGCATATTGTAAGTGTTAATTACAATTTTTTTTTGTCACCAAAATATGAGTTTTGTGTCATTTTACTTATCCATATATAATAAGTGTTTTAATTTGATTTCTCAATATTTAAATTGTATCAATTTGGCCTCTAATATATTAAAAAGATGTCTTAATTAGATTCTTTAACCAAATTCCGTTAATAAATGTCGTTAAGAATAAATGTGTAATTTTATATATCAAAATGGCATAAATTATATATTTTGGAGGCTAAAAGTGTACTTTTTTAAAGTAAGTTTTCACTTAAATGACACACATCATATATTTTTGGAATAGGTTATTAGTTTTTTGATTTTTTTAGTGACTTTTTTACTTTTAAGCTAAAAAGTGACATTGCCAAACAAGGCCTAAATGAGTTTTCACATTTTTAATTGTATCTGTTAACCAAATTAAATTGAGGGGCTTAATTGAAACAATTTTTTTTTTTTTTTTATAGATTTTGACACAATATAAACACTAGAGACCAAATTGAAATATTTTTTATACATTAAAAATTAAATTGATACAATTTAAATATAATGAGACCAAAATAACGCAAAACTCATACTTGGAGACCAAAAATGTAACTAACCCGCACAGATGAAGAGAGGAAAGCAAAGAAGAAGCTAATATATGGGAAATGGAGTCTGCTTAGTAGCGACTTAATAGGATTTTTGATGCCTCAAAGTAAAAGCTAAAATAAAATTTTATTTTATTGTGCCTGTTAAAATTTAGAACTTTCAACAATAAGTCTTAGCAACCAACTAAATGGTTTAATGATTGAGCCATCTCTACTAACGAAGCCAGCTTCGATTTTGGGATCAATCGTTGCCAACTACCTCTTTGATTTCCTTTAAAAAGAAATTGGAAACTTATTCTCACACAAAAAGTATCATTTCATTCTCAAAAAAAAAAAAAAAACATGGACATGCTTGAAGTTACAAGAATGTCAAAAGTGAAATCTAATCACCATACTCTCTTACAAGAGTAACAATTAATGTCCTCTATATCCGGTCAATCTATTTTCGATATTCACTCCTCTGTGTGAAATGCAAAACATTGGTATAATGCATAATTAGAAATAAGTAGCCCTCTGCTTCCATTTTCATTCTTGATCTGGGACCAAGATTTTCGACAAGAATTTAGCTGCCATTGTCAGACTCGCCTTTTTTTTCTCGATCATTAAGATCACAACAATCCAACAAATTTAATCGTAATTCTCAAACACTTAACAACATTTTCTTCACTAGTTCATTCCACGAATCTATCGGTCCAGGCAAGCACCAATGCAGACAATCATTTTGAACTTTAGTATTTTTATCCGCGGCAAAGGGCTGGAATTGCCTATATACCCCTGGGTGCCCATCTAGTCTCAACAACGAAAGACGCATTGTGTCCAATAGTTTCAAACTCATCCCCTGTGCAGACCCCATGCCTGCTACCTTCTCAAACTCTTCTAACTCAATGTTACGCATTGTCGTGTCAATGTTGTCTAGTTCAACCTCGCCTTCTTGAAATGGCATGGTTCTACTGCAATAACCCCCGCTAGACCATTCTCCGTTCTCAAAGTGATCCGGCGTGGTAGTTCTAAAGAATACATGTGCTTTGTGTTTTGAACTCGTGATGAATTTGAAAATAAATTTTAAGGCTTTCCGATAAGAGTAGTCAAGCCCTAATTTTACTGGGGCAATAATGGCAACCTTGGATTGTGTTGTTCTCATAATAGATCGCGGTTTTAAGAAACCATTTCCCCCCGGCAATTATTACATAATCAAAATTCTTGTATTGTTTGGTCCATAACGTGTCAAGTTTGTCAAGATGTAGTTGAATGGCAGCTGATGAAACCCCATTAATGTCTTCGAAAATAGCGGCTTTTACAAGGAACACGGTCCAAATTACCGAAAGAGTGAAGTTATGAGAAGGGAAATGCCATCTTTTAGATTTGTACTCCTTGTCGTGGTAGACCTCAATTGCTTCTTCCACCTACACAAAATATTTAGTAAAATTTCATCAATTTCGCAATCCTTGATGCCAAATTATTCCTAAATAACTTAATGTGTAGTTGCGTTTAGTACAGATCAAGACTCGTAACTTGATTATTCCATAAGTGGAAAAACTTGTAGAAAATCGTTCGATAGCACTTCATACTACATGTTTCTCAATAATATACAATTTTCATGAAACTTTTATTTCATAGAACTGAATTTTTATTCTTATGAAAAAAAGGTGTTTATTCAAAAAAAATTGAAAAGATGGTAAAAAGTGACTTTTTAGCTTTTAACCAAGCTTTTGGCTTTTTAAAACAAATGATTTAGGAAGTTAGTAAAAAGTAGCTTTTGGCTTTTTTGATTAATATTGTTTATGATGTCAAATCATAATAAAATGACCAATTTATTCCTATTTAGTTTAAAATATTTACAACTTCACCCATATAACACATTTTGACCAATGAGGGGTAGAATTGTAATTTCACCATTAGCTAAAAACCAACTTCCCAAATGAAAAAAAATTCAAAAAAAGCCAACTTTTAACTTTTGCTACAAACCAAAAGAAGTGACTAAAAGCCAACTTTCAAAAACAAGCCAAAAAATCGAATGTTTCCTATATGCTTTAGTAGTTGTACATTATTATTATTATTATTATTATTATTATTATTATTATGTTAGGATGTTAGAAGATTAGTAGAATTATATTACTACAACACACCTCCTCATGACTACTTGGATTAGAGCCCGGGTCACTTAGTTGTGCACTCAAGCAAGAAATTTTCCTAATACAAATCAAAATTTTCATATACCATTTTTGCCTAGAAATTTTGCAATAATTGTGTGCACCAGTAATTAGAGAAACAGAAAATCATTATCAATAAACAACTAGCAAAGCCAAGTACAAATTAGAAATTTTAGTGGCTAAGCTGGTTTGGGGTACCCTAATTCAGCCAAAAAGCCAAAAAGTTACTCCAAAATCCAAAAAGATATCACTATTCACCAAAAAAAAAAAAAAAAAAAAATATTTTTTTTCTGCCCAAAGACAGACCGAAGTGACAAAGGCCGGCTGCTGTGCAGCGGAAGTGATGGAGTACGGAAATGATTGGGTGTGATTGGCACACACCGCTGTTCGGCCTGTGGGGGCTATCACGGGTCCCGTTTTGATAATCTGAACCGTTAAATATGTAGAACTCATCGAGTACTATATGTCTGCAAAAAATCACATTGATCGGATATCAATAACTATATGATCAGATCATTTACGTACAACAAATGGATGGTGTTATAACCGTTAATTGAAAAATAAATATATCTAATCAGATAGCTATCGATATCCGATTAACGTGATTTTTTATAGGTATATAGTGTTCGACGAGTTACACACATTGAACGGTTCAGATTATTAAAATGGGACTTGTGATGACCTCCACGGGCCAAACAAAACCGTCCAATACTTTGTACAAAAATTACCCAATAATTTTTTACCCCAATACACGGCTGCCAAATTGTACTGTGGGGCCCACCTGTCACTATTCACCTCTTACACACTCTTTTTATACAATTTTTAATACACATTTTCCAAAAAATCCAAAAAGTTAACCCAAACCTCCATATTTTTTTTCTCAACTTTTTAGTCCAAAAGACAAAAGTATTGCATTTTTTTTTTTTTTTCTTTTGTTGAGAAATTTGAAATGTTACCTGTGACAAAGTACAAAGCAAAAGATTGAACGTGATTGCGTGAAATTGAATCCCCGATGAAGGCCCATGATTTATTTCGCATCAAATTTAGAAACCTCTTTGGATCGAACTTGGGCAACTCGCAGTCCCGTGGCTTCCACCTCCAGTAGAGATACTCCGAGTCAGGGCGGCCATTTTTCATACAATTTTGATGAGCTTCGATGTTGCGGCAGCTCTGGTTAGTGTAATATGGACCGGAGGGATCTGGAATCCAATGTCCGGTAAATATATCGCATTCGGTTGTGACTAGATTATCAAGTGAAACTAATATTAGTTTAACACAAATCAATTCAAAGAGAGGAAGAGAGATATAAACAAAGATATAAAAAAGATAGCGTCCAGTGCACGGGGCTCCCATTTACAGTATAGTTAAAGATATACCAGTATTTAATAACTCAAAATACCACCAACCAAATAGAAAGAACCATTATACATAACCTGAATTCTGCTTAAATTGTGCCAATGAAACTATTTTCAGTTCAACACAAATGAATTTAGAGGATGTTCGGGAACTTCTAAATAAATCACATTTTTTTATCAATTTTTTGTTATTTTGTTTTTAATGATATTTTTTCAAAATTAGGTCAATTTTTTTACTTTTTCTGATCTGTCTTATGTTGACAAATCTAAGGAAATTTAGTTTTTTTTAAAAAAAATTCCGAAAGAAAATTTAAAAAAAAAAACAAAACAAAAAAAATCCCACTACTTTTTATTTATTTTTGCCTTTTCTGGATTTTTTTTGAAATTTTTTTATAATTTTTCAGTTCGTCTCGTCAGCTTAAATCAAGAAACTTAAAACTTTTTGAAAATTTTGAAAACAAAGCCCAAAAAAAGAGGAAAAACAAAACAGGAAAAAAGTAAATGCAATGCACTAAACAAAGATATCTGCATATAGATTTGCAGTGCGAATATGTTCAAGTTAAGAGGAGATCAAATCCACCGTGCTGAATGAAGATTACAGGGTTTTGAATCCCTCAACTTAATCGCTCAATCGCTCTAAATCACTGCGTAAAAAATCTTTTATACTCTCTCAAAATAATGGTCTCTTTTGAGAACTCTAACCTTTCTTTCAATAGTACAATTATTGCACTTTAAATAAATTAATTTTTCAAAATTACTCTTTGATAGTATATTTTTTTGGAGAATATCAATGATATAATTATACTTTTTATATTGTTAATAAATTTAAAAGAAGAGTAAAATAGAAAAATTATATTATTTTTGTACTTAATTTTTAAAAAAAGACTAATATTTTAAGATAATGATAAATAGAATAAGACACTAATATTTTAAAACGGAATGAGTAGTAAAAATACAACAAACGTGACAATTCTACACCTACATTTGGTTGTAGGTGTAGTAAAAATACAACAAACCTCCGTTTGATTGTGTTTTGAAAACATAATTTTACACTTATATTTGAATATGATATTTGGAAGGAGTTTTAGAATCAATTTTTCAAAACTCTGCAGAGAACTGTCTCAGGAGCGATTTTCGAAATTTTTTTTTGCAAATTTTGCCTAACCAGTCGTCCGGCCGGTTGACCGGAATATTGATTTTTTTTTTGTTTTTTTTTGCAATTGATGTGTTAATTTTTATATAATAGAAAAAAATATTTTCTGAATTTTTTTAAATTTTTTATGTGCTTTAAAATAATTTTGAGTTGTATGTTTGGTTATGAGTTGTAAATTTTTATATCAAATATCAAATGTCATATCAACAATTCCCTACTTAAATCAAAACTCTTTTCAAAACTATTTACCAAATAAATTTTCTACACTCAAATCATAATTCTAAATCTCATAAACTCAAAATACAACTCGTACTCTCAAATTATAGTTACAAAACCGTACCAAACTCAACCTATATTTTTCTTCTATTTATTTATAAAAGACAGATCAATTGTTATTTTACTCTTCCCAACCCTGTTTTAACTAGAGTTTTGTGTACTAAATCACTTTTATTCATGTAAGAAAAATAAAAATAAAAAATGTTCAAACCAACCCTCCAACAAGGAACAGTAAGTAGAAAAATCACCCAAAAACACACGAAAAAAAAAAATTAAAAATAATAATAATAGTAATAATAATAAGAGAAAAAATAAACACAGTTTGATTTGAATTTTGTGATTCAAGCATGGCCTTAAAAACAGAGAAAAAAATACAACAAACAAACTCCACTCACCATTCTTAGAAACTTTGGTTTCATTCACCAAAAAATCACCGGAAACGGGTAACTCATCCGCGGAAGGTGACAATGTCTCGTTCTTAACTGGAATCTCATGCACTGAGTCTTCTTTTATTCATATTCAAAAATAGAATAAAAAATGTTCAAAAGAAGGAACAATAAGTGAAAAAAAAAAAAATTTGCAATTTGTATAATGGAAAATATAATCTCACCCTCTTTAATTTGAATAAGAAACAAAATCCACTCACCATTTTGAGAATCTTGAGTTTCATTCACCGGAAAGTGACTGGAAACCAGATCAGCCGGAGAAGGCAATGTCTTCTCTTCCAAAGCAAGTGATGGATCTGTAGTAGTAGTCGCCGGTGAGAACTGAACAAAGCTTGAAGAAAGTAGGCGAAAAGCGAGACCCAATAAGAGAAAACACACAGCAAATTTCACAACAAGACTGCGTTTCTGAGTTGGCGGTGATGATGAAAATGAAAATGAAAATGGGTTTTTGTTTTCCAAATCAAATCTCATTTGTTTCATTTTCATGATGAAACAAAAGCAAAACAGAGAGCTATTTTTTCGCAACAAACAGTAACACACAAAAAAAAAAAAAAAAGTAGTTTTGTTTCAAAAATTATAAGGGTTTATAACCAAGGGGTTGTGATATTATGGTAAAGTCTTGGGGGTTTAAGTCTCAAGATCACAAGTTCAAATTTTTTGTTTTTTTGAGCCAATCTTCTGGGCGAAGCACTGTTGGTTAGGAAGTTAGATTTTAAGGATGCCTAATCAGCTACTTGGTGTGGGTTTAATGCTCTCCCACTGTGCGAGTCCTGAGGTTAGATTTTAAGGATGCCTAATCAGCTACTTGGTGTGGGTTTAATGCTCTCTCACTGTGCGAGTCCTGAAACTTGCCTTGGGAAGTCGGGACAAGCTTCCAGATTATAGTGTCTTACTCAGAACGGACAACAAGACACCCTGGTGATCTCCTCATGGGGTACTATCTTGGACCTACGAGAGGGTGGAAAGATTTCCCTGTAACACAAAAAAAAAAAAAAAAAGGGTTTATTATTACACTATTAACGAGCGCACTCTACTTCCTCATTTATTAGCTTTTAACTTTATCTATAAAAATATATTACTTTCATCCATCATACTGTCTATGGGCCAGATTCCAACTAGCCTTAGTCTAGCTCAATATTTTTAGGATTTTAAAATAATATGGGTAAATTACAGTGGCGCTCTCTGAGATTTATATTTATTACAATTTTTTTTTTTTTGTCTTTTGAAAATTATATCTCCTTCTTTTGAAGTTTAAAATTTCATTATAGATTTTCCTTTTTAGCAATTTAATTTTTTTAAATATTAATTTTGCCCTCATTGTGTAAATTACATTGACACCCATCACATTTTAAAAATTACAATCCCTCCCCCAAGATTTAAAGTAGCATTACCAATTACCTCCTCAATTAGTATTAGTTCAAAAAAAAATTCATTGGAAAAAAAATTAAATGAAAAAATTTTTTATTAGTAAAATTTTTTAATTTTTATTTAAAAACCAACGTAAACTCATTTTTTGAATTTATGTTTTTTCCTCAAATTTACAAACTGAGACAACCACTTACAAATCAAAAAAATTATCAAACAAGTTTTTATGACAGTTTTTAAAATTTTATAAATATATTGAAAACTAAAAACGAAATGGTTACCAAATAGGCCTCAGATAGTAAAAATATCATAAAATTAACAAATAGTTAAATAGGTTACCAACGTAAGAAATGACTTATCAAAAGATTCTTAGGTTATGTACGGTTTGACTTTTAGAATTTTTTATAAAAAAAATTAAAATTAATTTGGTTAAGAAATATAAAATAAAAAATAATCATCATTTAATGGTAAAAAATAATTATCATTTTAACTTTTGGATAGGCTATATACATACGTATGGCTGTTTCAATTTAATTGGTAAAAAATTATGTTTAACCACTCGAAAGATAAAAATTATATGAAAATGATAATTATTTTTATTTTTTATTTCTTAACCAAATTAATTCTTAATTTTTTAAAAAAATTTTAAAAATCAAACCATAAATAGCCTAAAAATCTTTTTATGAGTCATTTCTTACGTTGGTAACTTATTTAATTATTTGTTAATTTTACGACATTTTTACCATCTAAAGTTTATTTGGTAACCATTTCGTTTTCAGTTTTCAATTTTCAATTTATATTTACAAAATTTTAAAATTGTCATAAAAACTTGTTTGGTAAGTGTTTTGGTTTATAAATTGTTGTCTCAGTTTGTAAATTTGAGAAAAAAACATAAATTCAAAAAATGAGCTTAAGTTAGTTTTTAAAAAGAAATTTAAAAATTTTACTAACAAAAAAAATTTCCAATTAATTTTTTTCAATAAAATTTTTTTCCAACTAATATTAACCGAGGGAGCAATTGGTAATGCTACTTTAAACCTTAGGAAGGGATTGCAATTTCTAAAATGTGAGGGGTGTCAATGTAATTTACCTAGTGATGGCAAAATTGGTATTAAAAAAATTAAATTGCTGTGGGAAAAATCTGTAATGAAACTTTAAACCTCAGAGGGGATATATAATTTCCAAAAGATAAATGGGGAAACTATAATAAATATAAACCTCAAGGGGTGTCCGTGTAATTTATCCAAATAATATTTAGGATTTATTTGGGGTATGGATTGATTTTTTAATTTTTTAACTATTTTAATTTTGGCTAAAAAGTCTTGTTTAAAATGATTCTTTTAGTTTTTTTTTACTTTTGTGAGAAAAAAATAAAATAATTATGATTTGAATTTGACATTTTATTTTATTAACTTTTTAATTTATTTTATTATTTTGTGGCTATTTGAACCTAAGATTACGATGTCAAACAAAGACTAAGGCCTCGTTTGGGAACCAGCCCATTTAGCTAAAAAGTCAAAAAATTACTAAAAAAGTCAAAAAGTCAACAACCTATACCAAAAAGTCGAAGATTCTCTTTTCTCTCTACTTTTTGTATATCTTTTCGTAAAAAGTCAAAAAAGTCATCTCAAACATACTAGGTTTTTTTAGCTCATATTTTAGCCAAATAGCCAAAAAGTTACTAAATTATCATATTCCCCAACGAGGCCTTAGTTCGTAAGATCAGACTAAACTAAGAATTCGAATCTATCTAATTTTCAAGTTAAGCTTGAAATAAAAAGTTATTTCGGCTTAATCCGATATTTGTCTACCCCTACTCCAGATCATACCACTTTCAAAATGAAGGTATTTAAAATATTTTTATAGTTAAAGCGTCTACATATACTAGGGTCAAGTTTGGCATATAGTCAAAAAGTTAAAAAGTTACTCAAAAAGTTAAAAAGTTAACACTATTCATCAAAAGTCAACAATTGCAGTTGCACAACTCTCAAGTCGAAATTTTTCCTACAAATCAATTTTTACAATTTTTTATTACACATTTTTCTATAAAAAGTCAAAAAATTAACCCAAACATCCATACTTTCAACCTCTATTTTTTAGTCCAAAAAGATAAAAAATACACTTATTTAGGACACCCCAAACAACTCTTAGGTATCTTGAAAAATATTTTACGAAGATAATTATAAAAAAAAAAAATTGACCCTTAAATTATATTTGTAACAAGTTACAATGTGTCATATAAAGATAGAGATTTTTTCGTAATTATCCACGTGAAGCTTTTTTTCTTGAAACCTAACATTTTTTAGAGTTTATACATGAGATACAAAATAATATTTGTTAATAATCAAGGGGTGTCAATGTAATTAAGTCAAGAAAAATACTTAATAATTCAAATTTATATAACTTAAATAACTTAAATATATCAAAATGATATTATTTTATTCTCAAAATTACTTATTTTAAGATATTCAAATCATTTAAATTATGAAAATTTAACCTATCAAATATTGCTGTGAAGTCAAATAATAAAGATGGAGATACGTTGTGACACGTTTAGGGGCATTCATTTGTTCGCAGGTGTGGTTGTAAAGTAGGTACTTTATAGCATAGATAATTAATAAGGGTCTTGTCATGAGGTTGTAATCTCATATATTTTTTTCATTACTAATTTCAAAATTCTTGAATTAAAGAACATTCTAAATATTTTTTGAGTACTTTTTTCAATCAAATCTAAAAAATGTTGAAATTTAAATCTCTTGTTAATTAATGGCTGAATATTTAGTAAAAATAATAAAGACACTTTAAAATGAAAAAATTATTCATAAATTTCATATTGAAAAATGTTGTTCTATTTATTTCTGAGTATTTTTTCTTAAACCATTTAGTCCTTCTTTATTTTTGGTATGATATATATTTTTGATATATTGTATATACAGTTTACATTTGTGCCCATAACAACATAAACATCAACATGACATCAACTATATCAATCCTCCATAGCTGCAACTCCTTCGTCTCCCTCAAACCTCCATAGCTGCAACTCCTTTGCAGCCATCTCTCTCTCTCTACATCTATACATATATCTATATAGCTATGGAGGCGTGTTTTTGCTCCGCCACAACAGCATTGTCTCGGCCCCAAATTCACAAACCCAATCAAATTCCCCAACATTGACACCTTCAGGACCAACACCAACGCCGCCAAAATCAAACCGTTAATCATCTCCACGATCCAACATCAGACCGCACTCTGAGTTTGATGATCAAGTTTGATGTTTGATGTTGTGATGTTTGATGATCGAGTTTGATGTTGTGATGTTTGACGATCGAGTTTCATTCCAACATCAGATTTGTAGATCGAGTTTGATGAAATTGTTGATGTTGTGATGTTGATGATGCTGTTGTGAGCTTGTTTCGAACCCAACATCTATCCTCTCTGATATCCTAGGGATGATTTCTGCCAAAGCAAGAGGAACCGATAAGAATGCCCCTTCAGTTATGAGTTCTTCAAATGTGGGCGTTGCTAGCAACAGTGGAGATCTCAACTCTCCTACTGTTTCCACTGCTCACACAAATGGGGCGCTTGAGTAACACATCTCGGCGTGGTGGGAAGAGGGGTCAAACGAGTGTCAATGAGCTTGGCAAGTGATGAATTCGCAGTACAATGTAATCAAGCCCAATGAAAAAACCTGGACTAGATCCAACACCAGATAAAGGTGATGGCAAGGGCTCTTGAATGTTTTTCATTCCAGGGATCTGTGCTTCGATGCTTCCTAGGGCAAACCATTGCACATTTTGAGGCCAACATCAAATTTGTAGATCGAGTTTGACGATGTTGTTGATGTTGTGATGTTGATGATCAAGTTTGATGTTGTGATGTTTGACAATGGGGTTTGATTCCAACATCAGATTTGTAGATCGAGTTTGATGAAATTGTTTCAAGACCCAATTTCAGAAGATCCCAGAACTCAAATTACAAATAAACATCAACATCCGTGATCTCACTTCATTTTTTTTTGGTTCATGATGGTTAATGTTTGATGTTCATGATTAATGTTTGTTGACTAAATGAGTTTGATCATGTTTGATGATGATTAATGTTTGATGTTCATGATGGTTAACGTTTGTTCATGATGTTCATGATGATGTTTGATGTTCATGATGGTTAATGTTTGTTTTTAGTATTGTTTAATGGTTGATGTTTGATGAATAATCTTGACGTTGCTAATGTTTGATGTTAGATGAATAATTTTGACATTGCTAATGTTTTCACCGACATTATACGAATAATCCTAACGTTGTTTATGTTTGATGTTTGATAAATAATCTTAACGTTGCTAAGGTTTGATGTTTGATGAATAATGTTTGATGTTTGAAAAGAAGGAAAATTATAAAAAAGTCTACAGTAAGTTTCTTGGGTAATTCGGTAAATTACACATAAACACCAATCCACAAGTACCCCCCTCAATTATTGACCTAAACATGTAAATAAATGGGTATTAATGTCTTTACAAATAAAATAAGACCTATTAGTCCAACAAAAAACCTTCGGAACAAAATGGGTTAACATTCCTAAATTTGGGACTCAATGGTGATTTCCCCCTTTAAAATGTCCCTCGAATTTTAGGTCTTAATTTTTCAAATTATTTTTTATGAATTTTAAAACAATATAAAAATTTAAATTATGAATGATCATATAAATTTGTTACATAAATTGATTTTCGTTTTCTTAATTTAATTGTAATGTACTAAAAAAATTAAATAATAAGTGGTCAACATAGGTAGTGTTTAATAAAATTGAAAATTGAAAACTAAACACTAAAAATTAAGTATTAAAGATTGAATATTGAATTTTTTAAGTTAAAAAATTATTTGATAAAAATTTAAATGCTGAATTAAAAATAAATTATTTAATATATATATAATTAAATTTGAAATTTATTATTTACAAATTGTATATTTTAATTTTTATATTATTGTAGTGGTGGTAGTAATAGTAGTGGTAGTGACAACGTTAACAGCAACGATGTTGGTAGTGGTAGCGGTAGCAATGGCGGTGGTGTAGTGGCAATGGCATGATGACAGTAGTAGGGGTAGTAATAGCGGTGGCGACATGATGGCGGTGGCGGTGGCGGTGGATGATAGTGTTGGTAATGGTAACGATGATGATGATAAGTTTATAATAGTATATATCAATACTTATGTTTCGTTTTTATACATTCAGTCAAAATAAGTTTAATATGACTTAAATTTTAGTTTATATTTTAAGAGGCACTTAAATTTTTAAGTGATATTAATTGTGATTATCAAACAGATTTAATTGATTATCATTTAATCAATTCAATTTTAAGTGCTAAATCATATTATTAATAATTTATTTGCTCTAGATTTTATTGAAATGGACAAAAGAGTAATCCAATAAATGGGAGACCCCTCAGTACTAAGGGTGTGTTTAATTGGACGAACTGGATAAGAGGATTAGAATCCATCGGACTTGAATCCCAGAGCTATGAATCTCCCAGATTATTTGGTTGGATTGGATATGTATCCCCTTTTTTTTTTTTCCTCATGGGATTTGATGTCAAAAAAGAATTATTTTTAGTAAATTCATTGTTTGGTTGAACGGACTTGATAGAATAAATGAGCAAAAGACTATTTTACCATTTTTCAATTTTTTACTAAATAATAGCAATATTAAACATATCTTTAATATTTTAATTATTTTTAGCTAGATTAAATAAAAATTTATTTTATTTTTTACACAATTAAATAAATTTATTTTTTAAAAACTAATTAAATAAAATAAATAAAATATCAATAAAAATATATGTTATTTTTTTAATTAAAATTTTAAATAAATTTATTTTTAAAAATAATAATAATTAAATAATAAATTAAATAAAACATTTATTAAAATTTAAATAATGAAATTAAATAAAATATAAACAAAATTTTAAAATAAAACATCAATAAAATATTTGTAAAAATTCATTTTAAAAATTAAATAAATAAAACATCAATAAAAAGTTAAATAAAATTATTTTATTTTTAAATTGAGACATTTAAAATTTATTGAATTTTACTAAAAATAATACATAATTAAATAGTAGATGGTCAAAATAGTCATTTCACTACATAATCCAAACAGTAAATAGTCCGATGAAAACCCCTCACTATTAATCCCCTTCATTCTATCTCCCAAAACAAACGGGGCCAGATAGTATAATCCCACATATATCCGACAGACTAAAAAAAAATAAACAACGAATAAAAAACTTCTCCCGAATTTCCATCCTAACACTGAATAGTTCCGTAATCTGTGAATCAAACGCACCCTAAATGAAAAGAATATATGTCAATTGGTCTCAAATATTTTACTCTCTGGTTCTTTGGATGAATGAAAGGGAACACAGTTCCATGAATGCGCATGCCTTGCCTTCCTTACACACACCTTTGATCTACATTGGAATTTTTTATTTTATTTTTTACAAGATTGAATCTACATTGGATTATTATGGCTTCCTTTAATTAAATAAACATATATTTAATTTAAATAAACATCATGGTTAGAGTTGGAGTACATGTTCCAAGACCATAACACATCATCATATCTCTCACTCTTGCACAATTTTTTTGATTGGTATTTAATGCAGGATTATGTTATAAAAAGCGTGAATGAAAGTGTTAAAAAGTATATTTATTTTAATAAAATGTATTAAATTTAGTAAAAATTATATTATATCTTTTAATTTTTTTTTCTTTTTTTTTTGTTTTTCTTGTTTTTTTGTTTTTTTGGTGCTTGAGAGAAACTTCTTAGTAAAACCCTTTTTTAAAAAATAATCCTTTTAAACATTATTTAGCATCCAAATTGGGATGAAATGCTAAGGCACCATAATTGAAACGACAAGTATTTTGAAGATATATGAAAATTTTAAAAATATTTTAAAATTTGTGAAAAATGTTTCAATCTTTGTTAAAAGTGTCTCGTGTTTTTTTTTTTTTTTCTCCCAATTTTTTGTACTTTTTTGCACCAGAGATGCTTATTAGTTAGAATTTTTTTTTTTTTGGGTCAATGAGACTTCTATTAAAGAATCAGCTCTATAAGATGTTATGATGAAGAGTGTGTTGAAATAGTTATAATCTCAATACAAATTTTACATATTTTTATATATTTTATAAACTTTTTAAACATACAAAAATATTAGACAATCATTAACATTCTCCATTAAAACACTCTTTTCTCTATCTTATGCCAATTTGGGTAAGTAATCCCATTCTTGTAATTTCAAACCTATAATTGTGATGCATTTTTAGTAGTATTATATAGGGGTGTCTCTATTTACATACTACATTTCATCTCAAGGTACACCATTACTCAAGGCACACCTTTAGTAATTTGATAAATAAGAAATTTTCTCAATACACACCATAATCTTCCATCTTTACCTTTACTCCCCACCTACAATGTTTGATCTTTTACAATTACCAGGCACACACCCCACCCACAATCTTCAATCTTCTATTTCCTTAAAAAAAATTATTACATTTTTATCCTTCTAGTCAATTACATTTTTAACCTTCACACAAATTTCTCAATCCACACAACCCACCCCCACTAACCCTAACCCTAACCTAAGCCTTGCCCTCCTCCTCCATGCTCGCTATCCATCCATCGTCATGACCATTACCGGCTTGTACGTACTTCCTCTACAATTCCTAAATGACCCACCCCCTGCCATCACCATCTCCTCCATCCCAACTTTAATCATAAACCCTAACATCTTCCCACTACCACAGTTGCTAAACCAGCGTTGCCCCTTCGAATTCTCTTTAGTCGGCGCCTCTTCTCTGCAAATCCCCGCTCCACTGCTATTCCCTCTCCCATTGCAGCTCCTCTCTCCTCCTATTTCCACCCATAGCCCCTTCTTCTTCTTCTTCTTCTTCTTCTTCTCTTCAAACCCTAAATCTGGAAACCCAAATCTCTCTCTCTTTCTCTCTCTCTCTCTCTTGCAACTACAAATTGAATGATGGAGTTGAGGAGCTGAGTTGCGTTGTAGAAGGGATCTAGATGATGGATAGCGGCAGAGGGTGGCCAACGAGGCTGGAGAGGGGTGACGGGGGTGAGGGAGATACGAGTTGCAATGTCAGTAGTGAAGGAAAGGGTGGCCCGAGTTGCTGCCATGGTAGAGGTGCAAATGGATTGGGGATGGAAACAGAAAAAGGAATGGTGTCGGTTGGAGAGTAGCGGCTGCAGAAAGAGATAGGATGGTTGACGACAATGATTGATAGTGGCGGCGGGCTAGAGTTAGGGTTAAAGTTATGATTATGGTTAGAAAAGATGAGGATATTTTGAGAATATTTGAAAATTGATAGTGTGTATTGAGTGAAAAATAAAAAATCAAAATTGGGTGTGGTGTGCAATGAGTAATTGGTATGTATTACGTAAAGTGTGTATTATAGTCCTTTATCCTTTGTGGTCATTTTACATTAGGTTAATATTGTAATAAAAAAATAAACTAATTAATGATGTGCCTTGAGATGAAAAGTGATGTGTAAATAGAGGCACCCACTATATAGACACTATTTATTTTTTAGCTTTAGAAATAGACTAACCTTTTCTTGTATGGTGCTTACTTATAGTGTACTTCGTATCAATCAAATTTCTCAACTATGTTTTTCCTACTTCTTTTTACTTTGTTTTCAAGGTTTGATTTAATTGATGACAAAGTTGGGATGTCCTTGTTTCTTTCTATTTCTATTCATATATTGCTTTTTGTTTGGGTAAACATTTCCCACTTGGAAGCACATTATGGTGTGTAGTCATTTGACTCATTATGAATGTGTCAAAGCTCTATTTCTTTCACTACATAAATTAGGCGAAGAAAAGATCTAGTAGCACATAAACAAGTTATAGAATCAAATTACGATTGTGATTGGTTATTGTGTAATTAGAAAAATTATTAGGCAAATCTAAGCAATTTTAAGAACAATAATGGTTGGTGGCCCGAAAATATGTGGCTCGAATAGCTCGAAACACCCGACATCGTTTTAGGTGTAAAACGACGTCGTTTTGCCATTTTCGAGCCATTCAAGTCCCATATTTTTGGGCCATCAAACATTTTTCTTTTAAGAAGGAACAAAGATATCTTTCACTAATCATATTTTGATGTTCAGCACTGAAGATGTCATTACATGTGAAAATTATTTGTAATGTTGTACATGACATCTCAATTGTTGATTAGTGTAAACCAAATCTACACCAATCAAAGGTTGCGATAGCGAGTGTGGCATGTAAATACACAACAACCAATAATTTTTCCATTATGAAATGGTGAGGTCCAAACTTCAACGTACACATGAAACTAAGGAGGAGGAAGGGGAGAAGGTGGCGTTGACGACAATTAGGTTTTAATTGAGATGTAAATCAATGGATTATAATTGAGATGTGTTTGGTGAAGTGAAAATGGTACAAAAGTGAAAAAAATTTCACTGGAATTTTGGAGTTGATTTGAAAATAAGTTACTTTAATAAATTTTTAATTTTTTGGTTAAAATATCAATTGAAAAAAATAATATGTTTTGAATATTTTTAGACTTTTTACCATAAAAAAATATAAAAAATAGAGAATAAAATAAATCAAATTTTTGGTATAATTCTTTAATTTTTTAAACTTTTTTTAAGTAACTTTTGACTTTTTAATTATTTTTTCCAAACCAATCCTTAATGTACAAAAAAAAAAAAAACACATAAAAGAGAGAAAAGGTGAGACCGAGAGAATAGTACATTTTGTCTGTGCATAAATTCCGTGCACATGCTTGCCAAGTTGCAAAAATAATAAATAAAAAAAAAAGAAAAAATCTCAAATCAGTGGAAGTTCTAAAAAATAATTACAATCCATGATAAATTTTATAAATATTAATAATTAAATTTTTTTCATGAATATGTAATAATTTTATAAAATTATCAATGAATAGTAATTTTATGCGAATTACATTAACGGTCCCTATAATTTGAAACTTGTGTTCCTTTAGTCCTTAATTTTTCAATTGTGACACATTTGACCCTAAATTTTGAATCTTGTTCCAAATAAGGACAATTGAAGATACCATTGCTCATATTCAAGGATAAATCGTCAATTTGATAAAATATAAACGAATTTGATGAAAATAAATATCAAAAAAATATTTTTGAATTTTTAAAAATTATTTCTACCCTCTAAAGATAAAATTATGTAAAATTGATAAATCTTTAACACATTTATTTATTTATTTTATCAAATTAATCTTTATTATGTATTTAGATAATGATCACGTAATGAATAGTTATTAGGCTTTTAATGTATGATCGATATATTTAATATATAAAATATTTTTAGTTTTAAAATTTTTAATTTAATGGATTGGTTTAATAATGATATCAAAATTATCACCATATTTGACTTTTGAAAAAATATAAACTAATTTAATGAAAATAAAAACAATCACTCATTACAAAATCACCATCCAAACACATAATAAAAATTAATATGATAAAATAAATAAATAAGTGTGTAAAAGACTTATCAGTTTTACATAATTTTATTTTTGACAAGTAGAAATAATTTTTAAAAATTCAAAAATATCTTTTCGACATTTATGTTTGTTAAATTAATTTATATTATATCAAATTAACAATTTTACCCTTAAAATTGATCAATGATATCTTCAATTGTCCTTATTTGAAACAAGATTCAAAATTCATGATTAAATGTATCACAATTAAAAAGTCAATAATTAAAATGACAAATTCTAAACTATAAAGACCATTAGTATAATTCACCGTATATTTTTTTTCAAGCTATTTTCTTCTCAAGGTATGCTGGGCAAAGCTCACTTTCCAGAAAAAGTATTCAGTGCCTGGCACCAACACAAAATCGTGAGGGTTGTTATCTTCAACTATCACAATTTTCATGGAGCACTACCCATGGACTTGTCCAGCTTTTAAGGTTGTGTTTTTTATTTTTTTCTTAAACTATTTTAAAGTTGTATTTGATTTAGGAATTTAATAAGAGATTTGGTAAGAAATTTGTAAAGAAAAAGAAAAATAAATAAATGCAGTGTAACTGAAATATAATTATGTTTTACATATCTTTCAACACAATATTTTTTTTTCTCTCTTAATTTTTTAATCAAATTCATAAATCAAATACATAGCAAAAGGCATTAGGCCAGAAGGAAGGGGCCCAATCATGAGGGCCCATGAGTCCCCTTATAGTGGGCTAGTAGGCCTAGTGTTGTCTTCACAAGGGCTCGCTATGCGAAGTGCATTTCTTTATCCTTCTGAACTAAATAAAACCAATGATCGGCTTGGCCCATCTCTTAACTGGTAAGAAGAATCAACTCCCCACCCTAAACTCTGCTTATCTTCAACTGAGCAATTCAAATTCAGCAAAGCTCAAAATTGATAATAAAAAATACAGGCTAAAATCACATCTCTATGCTTCTTAATAATCATCTTTTTTCAGAAGTTGTAACCATTACTTAAAGTTCATTTTCAAAAGCACCTCTCCCATATATACTTTGTCGTTGTCCTTCTTCTACCTCATCAATTGTAAGCATTATATAAGTTGTATCAAACATTTTGACATATTAAATAATAAGAGTAAAATAATGGCAATGACAACAACAACGACAAGAATCAACTCCATAAGTTGTAGTTTGCAAATTTATATATAGATAAGTTGTAGTTTGCAAGGATGAAGAGACTAATTTCCATAAGTGTTAATTTAACAATTAACAACTGACTTTCACCAAGCAAAAATATATATATATATATACAGATATGTTCATGGATAATTTCATTGCAACAGCTTACAAAAAATGAAAATAACTTTTTTTTTTTTTTAAAAAAAAGGGAAGCAAAAAGCAAAAGTAGAGATGAGAATTTTCCACTCAACATTTTGTCAAACTTGGACAATAGAAAATATTTATGGCCAACAATTATGAGGAAAATAAGAGACTATTGACAAAATCTTGAGGAAAATAAGAGACAATTGACAAAATCTTTTTTGTAACACAGTTTATCCATCTCGACATCTCCATTTAAGCTGCATTCATTTTCTAAAGACATTTCTTTGTTGTACAAATTTTATCCTATACACCATAACAAGTTTTATAAGTCTTGCAAAACTTTCGACAACAATTATCTACCCTTACAATTATCCAACGTTTGACAACTTTTGCCTTTCAAATGCAATACAATTACACAAATACCCTCTCTTTTTTAACCTAAAGGTGACACAAACCCTATTCTTATTTCTCTTATCTTCTTGCTCTTACTCTCTTTCTTTGCTCCAATCACTAGCTTAAGCATCAGTGAGACTTTCTAGCCATAATCTGGCCAGGTAGTGCTAAGTGCTAACCGTGTTCTTGAGAGTGTAGACTTGCAAGGTTCTTGGAAGGCTACGATAGATATTAAAGCCCCCATTCATTTTGTGCAGATTTCATAAGTTCATACCTAGGACTCATCCTTAGATTCCTGTGTTTCCTAGATAAACTTGAGAAATGAGAAAACCAAATCAAAATTTTCTTTTACCAAGATGAAAGCCACGAAGTGTTCAAGAGAACATGTAGTCACATTTGAGTGAAAAACTACCAGTTTTACATATACAAATGTAGAATATGGCACAAATCACTTACAAACCACATTTCGACAAACCAAACCAAACCAATCAATCAAACATGAAATTCCACGATAAAGAAACAGTTTCGAGAGATCAGTGACATACCAACAATCCAATATCGTCTCCTCATTCAGCTTCATCAATGCAAGGAAAAGTTGATAGGATTTTCTTTCAATAAGTTTGTCAGAAAGTTGTTTTTTTTTTTCATCTACAAGATAGCACACCTTCAAGATCATTTGCAAGTCAAAACCAACCGTTGGACTGAGTAGTTTCTAACACAAAAATTTCTTATGCAGCTACTCTTGGAACTTTCATGCCAAATCCATGTTTTGCCTTCTGAACTCTGTTGAAAAATTTCTAGTTAAATGATGATTGAAAAAAGGCATTAAATATGTTCAAAGAAAAGTATCAACATTTTCATTTTCTATAGCATCGAGATGCAGAATTTTCACATGTAAAATCTAGTCATAGAATGAGCTTATATTAGAGAGATCTACAATTTTTTTTAGCCACCAAACATCTTAATGGCCTACAAACAGATTTTGTATTGCCATGGTTTTTATCCAGGCAATTAAGTACACTACTGCCCATCTGAAAAAAAAACAAAAAAAGTACATTACCAGCACTCCCTTCCCAGGCATGATGTCTGAGTTCAAGCTTTACCATTATGTTATGCATACAGATCATTTAGAAAAATAACCGATACATCAATTGGCCAACTTCCGGTCCATCATGGTTACAGATAATTCATGGACCTTAAAAGGACGGCAATCACTTGATTAATTGCTTGCATTCCATGAACCAACCCTTCTCATACCCTTTCTTTGCCATCCAAAACGGCTGAGATAAACTGAGAAGCCAGCTTTCAAATTCAAACCTAAAGCAGTGCTTCTTTTAGTCATAGTTTCACATTCACTTCAGCAGACCTGTAATCTATTCTAGTCCACCTCCTAATGTTCAATGCACTTCAATCTGCATTTAACATCGTTCCTAGTATCTTACTCTATTTGCTAGTGACACCCAAAAAATTCCCAAGCCATGTCTTCCAAGTTAAGAAGCACGGTCACAGACACACACTAGTAAGGTAATTTTCAAGAAATATAGGACACGCCTCATGGGGGACACGAGGAAATATATTGATAAATATTCATTATATGTCATACATAAGGATAGACAATTATTACATGGCATGTATATGAATATTGAATTCAAAAATAATAACAAAATTCAATGTAATACTAATTTAAAAGTCTAAAGGAGAAGAATATGTATAAATTTACATTTTTTTAATCATTAAATTTTAAGTTATTTTATTCAAACTTGTAATATGTTTCACTTATGTTTAAGCGATAAACACATGTTCCTCAAGTGTCTTTAAGTGTGTCTGGTTTCGAAAATTTTAAAAAATGGTAGGACATGTGTCTGGTAAGCATTGAGAAGTGTCCGATGAGTGTCATGTTAGTATTTGACATATCACAACACCTCCTTAAAAGTGTCAATGCTTCTTAGCTTCCAACAATTCTAGAGTTTTAAAGCTGTCCTGTAACCTCAAGTCACATGAATGGGTTACTAGCCATAATGGATAAGAAAAAATCTTTTTTATTTTATTTTCCATGCAATTGATAAAAACATTCCACTAATTAAAATAAACAAAACTTCAAAAGTGAGGCTTACGTCGGGCAAGTTTGCCAAGGCTATCCAACTCTTCACCAGAGTCTCGTCCAAGACTCGGCCCAAGACTCGTCCATGTAAGACTTGTCTTTAGTAGTTGGGAGCCCTCAACTACTAAGCAGATTCAAATCTCTTGGATGAAGCTCTCTTCCATTCACAAAGATACCTGTATTTCCACCGCACAATTCTCCAGCATGGGATAATTGAATTCCTCAATAACTGGCTGCAAGAAAAATGATAATTTCATTAATTTAGTTGGGAGTACAAGCAATCACCAAATATCGTTGGACTATTTTTGCATCAGAATTAGTTGATCTTACAAGAATTATGCCGAGACAAGGCCCACCCATCACACCCCAAAAACCAGCTCGGGAATCATACCTGATAAAGGCAATTATGAAAGGAAAAACCGTTAGTACATTCGGGAATGAGAAACAGATCAAACAGTTCTGTGGCAACACAGTAGCAAGAAAGAGAAAATAATTGTAGAAAACAAATATAAAGGAAGAGTGGTGCTATTAACGCCCACCTTTCTTCTAAGAAGCCCCACTTCTTTCATATTTTTATTTTTATTACAATTTTATCCTAACACAAAATTCCATTTTGGTCCCTATCCTTCACCTCCCAAAACCCTAACCCTCAACCACTACAACTCCAGCCAGTGCACTTCGATGACTCTCAGCTCATTCCCGCCGCCATTCTCCACCGCACACCACTCCCTAACCTTCCCCTGACCCTCATACACCACCCGCCACCCATCAGCCCATTCTCACCCACCACCACCATAGCCTAGCCCCATCTCCACCTGTGATTTCTCTTGATCGCGATTGCTTCTCTCTCTCTCTCTCTCTCTCTCAATCAATCATAGATCGCAATCAAGATTTGCGACTTCTCTCTCTTTGTGGTTAGAGTTTCACATGGGGTGGGGGTTCAATGGTGGTGTTATAGGGATGTGAAACAGTCGGCGAGGGTTGCGAGAGGTGCTGCAAGAGTTGGGCTACGAATTGGAAGGGGGTTAGGCCGATAATGGGGTTTTCGAAGGTGGAGGTGGCAAGGATTTCCGGAGAAGAGGGAGCGGTGGGTCTGTCGATGAAGTTGAGTAGTTTGCTAGAAGAGGGTGGGTTTCTGTCGGAGAAAGGGTTGGTGAAGGTTTGGGTTGCAAAGTAAGAGGAATACCTTGGGCATTATGGTGGGAATTCAAAATAAAAGAGGTGGAGAGTTATTTTAGTGGATGGAGGTTCAAAGAAGTGGGGGGATTCAAAAGAAAAGAGTGGGGGCTATTAGCAGCACTCTAAAGGAAACATTCAAAATTTTATTTATGAAATTCATTTATAAGCCTGTTAATAGATGATCATATCTAAATTAGATGCAATTTTATGAATTGATTTTAATTCAATAATCCAATAACAACGCAAAAAAACAGCTCAATAGTTGTCACTTACCTTACTTCCCCTTAAGCCAACTTTTTGTTAAAACAAAATGGTAAAAAGAATTTATGAATTGTTCCAAGTGGCCACTTCCACACACACACACCCTCTAATTAAGGTCTCTAAGATTAGAGATCTTGGTTCAAGTATCAATGTTTGTTTATAACAGACTGGATCTGCGAACACCAAAATTAAGCCTATTAACTGAATCTAACGTATTTGGATGGATATCAAATACAATAGAAACCATAATTTTGAATAACAGTATCAGAATACATATCAATACCGGAGATATAATCATATATTGACCGATAATATCAATATCAAAAGATATATAGGTTTAATATTGGTATCAAAGGTCCAAAATCACGATATGTATTGGCCAATATTCAAAACCCTCGTAGAAACCTCCAGCATTAAATTCACCAACACAATTATCATAATGAGTGGCGTGTTTTTTATAACTAAATGTAAAGGTACACATTATTCTAAGATGGAAGTGTGGAACCAATTATATAATATGGAAAGAACCAGAATTGATCTTCAAGAACTTGTAATAGCATAGATGCAACCCTTACCTCTCTGGCATTGGCATGCATGAATTTTTCTCACCCATATAGCACCACATAGCATAGATGAATAGACAAAATCTAAACCACACATGTTCAGAAACAAAATTACTGGATATGGTGCAAGAGAGTACATGCACTTACCAGTATTGTCCGGGATGGACTGGTCCAGATAGCTTTTCAGCCTTTTTAGTATACGATCCGTATAGGATGCCCATTAATTGTGACGTTAGTTGAGCTTTCCTCAATGGTTTGATTGGATCTTGAAAGGTCTTTGAAGCTCTTCTTCATAATACCTACAAAGAACGACTGACCCCTTTTGTTGAGTGCTGGTTGAATTTCATCTCTGCTCGCGTCCCCTGATTCTAGGGATGTCCCGGTATTTGAGTACTCATTGAATGACACCTCCATTTCAGTTGCCAAAGATGCATCTTTCAGAGAATTTTGCCGTGACGTATCCTTCTTTGGCTCCCCCTTTTCCTGCTCTGAACGTCCACTCTGATTTCCATTTCCTATTCGGTTCACTTTACGGTATATATTAGAGTAATCAAAATGATCTTGAAAGGGTGAACCAGCAGGTGGTGGAGATAGATTTGCTTTTGCTGGCAGCTCAGCAGATTTGGACTCCTCTCCTTAGGCATTCAAACCTTCAGGGCTATCCTCATCCTCAGGAGAATATGGAGATGACGAATGATGGCTTCTCATCTCTTCAGACTTGCTTGATCGGAAACCCATGCCCGTTGACGACGAAATCACTTCTCTATCCAATGACTGAAAATCATAACCCGAATTATCATAATCTTCAGAAGAAAAATTCATGCTAGGCTGATTTTCATGCACGTGAGAATGCAAAGTACCACCACTCACTGTCACATTAGGGCTATCATCAACCATCTGGGGTATTTTCTTCGTCTCGGTATGAACAGAAACAAGTTTCTTGTTGACAACTGCAAAAAGAATGACCGTAGAGCACGAACCACATCGCACTTTCTTTTGATTTTTCTCCGTAAGCAAAATTTTCTTAGGCAGTTGCAGCAATTCAAAACAATTGCAACACGTAACAAATGGAGAACCACCGGCAACAGGGCGACAACGCCTTCCACCAGTGGCTAGTACCACCCTCAGAGGAGGAAGAGGAGGAGGAGGAGGAGGACGGCGACGAACAAAACTACCCATTTCAGAGTTAAGGTCACTAGGCCATCTTGTGTGGGATTGAGGATTAGGAGGATTGGCAATTTTGGGATTATAATCCCGTGGACCAAATGCACTTGGGTTTTCATGATGGTAGAACATGGGATTTTTTGGGACATCAGAAAACATTTTGTTGTGGAACGCAGTGGGTGAGACTGGACCCAGAACTTGTGGATGTTTGCTGCAGCAATGAAAGCAAGAGCATGAAGGATGGTGATGGTTCATATTTGGTGGGTACGATTCAAATGGATCCATATCACTATCTAGATAGTTTCCAGAAAAATAAGGATGAGGTGGCGGTTGTTGGAGAGCACCGAGCTCTTGGTGTGGAGCTCTTCTAAAAATTTGAGACCTTAAAGGATTACCAAATCTTTGAACTTGATTTGAAGTATGCATTGAAGGATAAAAACTATGCCTATTCATATAAGGAGGCGGCTCAGGATAATGGCTAGCATAAGGTGGTCTTCCACTGTACGTGCCAACCATGGAATATTGGCTCGGACCCCTATTTGGTCCCCACGGGCCATAAGGCGCTTCATGGTGAACCGACCTCCAATCAAGAGGAACCTTTTCTTCAGCTTTGTCCTTAACATCACAAGACCGGCTAAGTTGATCTTTTAACTCCTCCAACTTCCTCAAAAGCTCGGCTCGGTCATGTTCAAGGTACTCAACCTTAGTTAACTCATCCAGATTGTTCTGCTTATTCACCGGCTCTCCATAACCGTAACTGGACCTTGCATGAAAATTCGAAGGACCATCTTCTGAATACTTTAAAGTTGAGCATCTAAGACCTTGAATATCCCTTCTAGGTTTCCTCCAAAACCCATCAAGCTCGCCTCCCTCCCCGCTCCTCCATCCAGAAAAACTCCCTGATCTTTGTGACCCATTTGCAATCCCATTTGGGGGTTTGAATTCATTTACCATTTCTGCACGATCAGATTCATTTAAATTCTCATTCATTAGAAGATCATTATCAACAACAACACAATTATCAGGATTGATGTATGAACCATTACTTTGGTTGTCAGCTATATTTCTCAAAACTTCCCTATTATCAGCTCTTCTAGAAGAACTGCTACCAGTTAACATCATTCTCAAACCCATCACCCAACTTCATTCCTTTCCCGGAAAATTTGAAATCGTCTGATTTCTCGGGAAAATTTTCAGAAACACTTTGATGAACCCTTTCTTCATCGGACTTCTGCGACGACGTATCCTCCTCAAAAATTCTATTTTTCACTGAAAATTACAATTAAAAAAAAAAAAAAATACATATAAGATAAGACAAGAAGTACTAAAGAAAGAAAATCCGTGTTTGCTTACCGAGAAAACAAAGGAAAAGAAAAGAAATTACAAAGTTGAATCTTCGAACATTTCATCATCGACAACCCAATAAGCAAGTCCACATAACAAAAAAACCAAGTCAAACATAAAACACAAGAAACAAAGCATGATATGTATTTGGGTATTGTTATAATTTCTACTGTCTATACCTTTCCAGAGTTTTCTCATGAACCAAACGGAAAATAAGAGAGAGAAAATGAATTGTAATACCTCGAAGAACAGCACCGCAACCACCGCACTGATAGACAGAGTAATCCGTGAGCTCTGGAAGAACATCTTCGCATCTTGGGCAAACAACCAATCGAACTGTTGGTTGTTCAGACATTGTTAGTGGCGAAGAAGCTCTGAACAAGTCCAAATACTAGAGAAATTTCATATCACAATACAATAGAACACACATCAATCATAATATAAATACATGTGTGTGTAAGAAATTGAAATGGAAAGAGGGGTTTTGTGGGAGTGAAATTATCTGAAGGAATGGAAGAGAATGGTGAAGAAAATCCACCAAGAAATCTATGGGTGAAGCTTGACACAGAGAGCTCGTGAAAAATAGACGGAGAAGACTCTCTGATGTGGGATTTGTGGGGTTAGAGCGAGAGAGTTCCTAGAAAATCTGAAGTTTCTGAAGCACACAAAATCTTTCAGCAGTGCTACAGAGCTCCACTACTGCAGTAGCTCTAATGACTTGTCGCACATGTAAAAAAAAATAATGGGGATAAAAGATAAAATATGAAAAAAAAAAAAAAAAAAGATAAACTCCTTTTAGAGGTCTAACTCATTTTTTGAAAAGAATAATGGTTGAGGTATAAATCATTTGAGCCACAAAAATTATGACCCTCAACCATTGTTATTTTGAAAATCTTTTCCACGTTGCAGATGAAGAAAAGCAAAAGAGGACAGAAAGAAAAGAAAAAAGAGGGAAGAAAACTGGTTTCTTTTTGCGTTTTGCCTTTTAAAGCATATCCAACCATACTAATGACTCTTCAAATTACACAAAAAAATTACTTTTTTTTATCTTACCTATTTAGTTTAATTAATGTATATTTCAATCATACTCTTTATTTTAGTAAATCAATCAAACTAACTTAACTAATTTTTTTAAAAAAAATTATTATACACATTAATTTTGAAAAAAAAAACTATTATAAAAGAAAAATAGAATCATTTCCTATCAATTCCAAAGAGTAATTTTAAAATTATAGGGATCAAATTGTATTTTAAATAAATTTTAAGTAATGTATTTGTAATTTCCTCTAATTTTTATTTTTTATTTTTAATATATATAAAAACTTTTTAATCAATTTTATTTATTTATTTATGGTGTGTATTTAATTGAGAAATGGGGCCTCAAATTGTATTGGGGGTCATTGCTTGACACACACACACCTCACTCACAGTCATGGCAGCAACAACCTTCCTCAAAGACCTTTTCCTCTTCACAAATTCAATGAGATTGGTATTGTTTCTCACCCAATTCAACAAACCCATTCCTCAAAAACCACCATTTACAGTATATTCAAGAACAACAAAGCCATGGCTGCTTCTCTTTTGGGTGCTGCTGGGTTTGCCCTCACCCTAGTAGTGGAACCCGCCTCTGCTGCCAAGCTTCCATTGATGATGCGTTCTTCTTCTTTGCCACTCTATGAACCCCCAAATGCCCTCTCTTTGCCCACCTGGGCCATCCATGTCTCCAGCGTCGTTGAATGGTCACAACTCTCTCTCTCTATATTGAAGTTATTTAATTGATTTTTAAATTTTGCACTTGAAAAGGGTAATGGCAATGGCGTTAGTATGGCAATATGGGGAGAAATCTGGGTATGAATCATAGAAGTGGCAGGAGGTGGGTTGAGAGAGATCATTGATGGGGAAGAACGGGAAAGGGAGAAAGAGAGAGAAAAAGAAAGAGAGTCACCTGTGTTGGGGGGAACACACTTGGCCTAGCAATAGAGGCTGGCTACGTGTAGAGAGCCAAAACGACAAATGGGCAAAATGGCTCACCATTTGCCTCATGCATTGGAGCCCTAAAAATGCAGCTTCAATAGGCAAAATGCCTAATTCTCTCCATTTGCCTCATGCATTGAAGATGCTCAGAGAGAGGGGAGAGAGAATATAATCACTGAAAATAGAATCTTAACATAGCTCTTCAATAAAAACATTTTCTTGTATTTGAATAAAACAATTTCACTTGTCAGGTTAATTTATTGAGAAAAAATGGGTGTGCACCATATTTATTTTATAATTAAAAATAGAAAAAATTAGTCTAAGGTTCATTTTCCATTTTTAGTAATAGAAGAGATCCATAATATTATATTATGATGTCTAAGGTCCCTCAACTTCCACATCAATATATCACAAAGAAATTTGACCTTACCAAATCAAAACTCATCTCTCTCTCTCTCTCTCTCTCTCTCTCTCTCTCTAAACTTCTCCATTCTCAGACCTCTCTGATTCTGCCAAGAAATCCAATCAAAAATTGAATCAAAGTCCTCCACAGGAATGGCTCGTCGATTCACATCCATCCTCAAACAACTCTACACTCGATCACCATCAAGATCAGTAACATACACGCCCCGACAAAGAGATGATGCTCCGAGAGCCATCACTCGATTTCGGCGATGAATTGACTTCGTCACCATTGCCGCCGAAAGGTGTCATGGAGGCGATGCATGCGCCGGTGTACTTAGATCGCTACCAAGTCCGAAGCGACATGAAGAACGCGTCTTCGAAGGTTATCAAATCGATCCGCAAAAACAAGGCGTGCTTGAAAGGAGGTTTAAGGTTTCTGAATCGTCTCCGAAGGTGACCAATAGCCGTTGTCAGGACTTGTGGTCCAGCCGGTGGTGTTTCCTCAGAAACGCCTGTCTCCAGTGGTGAATGATTCGTAATTTAGGAGGAATTGGAGAAGTAGAGGCAGATGATTGAACTGGAGAAGTAGATGATGCAATTCGCTAAAGATTTAGAGATTAAAATGATGCAGCTGTTCAAGGATATTCAGGTTCATCTTGAAAAGATCAAGCAAGCTAAGTGGTCGGGTTCGAATGGTGACAGAAAATGTAATTTCTGAGTTGTGAATTTCTCTAGGTTGAGTGATTTGGAGAGGGGAAATTTCTCTGATTTGAATAAATTTCTCTAGGTTGTAAAGGGAAATTTCTCTGGTTTTGAGAAAATTTCTCTAAGTTGAAGTGAGTCCAGAGAAATTCTTTCCTGGTCCAGAGAAATTCTTTGGATTTCTCTAGTTTAAACTCAGTTTGTTTAATTTTCTCTGCCTTTAATTGAGTAAAATTGGTGAAGTCATATGTATGTATTTATACTATTTGTTTGTTTGTTTTGTTTGTTTGGTACACTCAGTGAAATTTACTGAGACAAGTCAGTGAAATTTCAATAAAACAAACTCAGAGAAATTTGTTCTCTGGAGAGAAATTCTCAGAGGTCTAGAGAAATTCTGGAGAGAAATTTCTTTGGCAAGTCCAGAGAAATTCTCTGGATGAAATTTCTCTAGATCAAATTAAGGGACCTTAGACATTATGAAAATATTTGGTGTCCTTTATGTTATAAAATCTTAATATCATGGACCCTAAACAAAACCCCTTAAAATATATATATAGCGATCCCGGTTTTCCCTTCATTTGTATACTGTATTCTGGACGTGGTTCCGTGGACTTGTTGTTGTCTCATTCTCATTTCTAGCCTTTACTCTTTGTATTTGAGTCTTGAGTAGTGATGGGCAGGTTTGAAACAAGTTGGTTGTACTTTGAAACCAAAAGTTGATGCCCAGATTTTTGCCTTCATGCTCGAGCGGAGTTTTTGACGTTCGAGCGGGTATTTCGTTACTTCTCGCCGGCGGGGTTCCGACGCTTGAGCGATTTTTCCATGTCCTAATACTTTCCTCTGCAGTGCTTGACGCACGAGCGGGAGTTTCGACACTCAAGCGAGAGTTTGTGTATGACGCTCGAGCGGGGACCTGGTTCTGCAAAAGTTCTGGGAGCGTGTATCCGGCGCTCGAGCGGGGTTTTGGGCGCTCGAGTGTGAGTCTGTGTCTGACGCTCGAGCGGGGCTTTCCACACTCGAATGGGAAGTCGATTACATCAGTCCGAGATTTCACTTTTTGGATCACTTTTTGACCTACTTTCTCTCTCTTAACTTTTAAAAATCGCCATTTGAGAGCTTCTCTCTCTACTCTTACCTTCTCTCTAAGATTTGATCTACTCCCAGTCATCTTCTACCATAGTTCCTTTGGAAGAAAGGTAGAGTCATGAGGCTCTTTTTAATCAAAAAAGAAAGGATTTGGAGCATTTTGGGTTTTGATCATCTTCTCCTTTCGTCTTCTATTTTCGAGGTAGGGATACCCTACTCCATTCTATACGTTTTGTCATAAGTTTTAGTTACTTTGATATGTTGGTATTGTTTGGTAGTTTTGGGAAAGGTAGGGTTTGATTTTTTAAATTGGGAAAAATGGGGTTTTTCATAGATTAAACTCCATGTATTTGTAAGGCTTGAAAAATGGCATTGATAGTATCAAATTGAAAAAATTGAACCTTAGGGTTAATCTTGAAGAAATGGGGAAAAGCCCTAATTGTTGAAAACAAATTAATTTGTATAATTAATTTTGAGAAAAATGTGGAATTAAGTTTAATTCATGAAATTAGGGAATTATGAGATTGAATGGTGTAGTCGGATAGTTTAATCATTTACCTATGAAAATGTTGAAGTTATATCTGTTGATACATTTATTTCCTGTTTAGAAATATCTGTTTTGGGCTATCGGTGGAGGATAGTCTTGATTGTTGTAGACATTGCATGTTGATTAGGGAAAACTGAAACTAATCACATTGAATAAGTCATTGAATACGACGGTTGAATTAATACAGCAAATACGTGTATTGATTGAATATTGTATATGACATGTGTTAAATACATTGTATATGCATGTTGTTTGGGAGGAGATAGGGGATGCACTCTAGGGTTTGAAGGAAGATAGGGAATAGACTCTCAAACCTGTTTAGGAGGAGAAAGGGAATGGACTCCATCAGTACAGCAAATATGTATACTTATTGATTTATGGAAGTGTTTTAGTATGAGCCTTGGCCTCATCTGAGTAGTTGATATTGGAAGTAATATTAATATAAGATGTAAATCTCATTTTGTTATTTGGCCAGGTTCTGAGCCATGTTTGTCATATGGAAAGTTGATTAAATAAAGGAAAGTGAAATGTGTCATGGACATAATGGTCATGAACTGTATTGGGATGAAATTGATTTTTAAGTGTTAACCATCTATCGAATGCTATTACTTTAGTCAATTCTTATATTTGGTTTAGTATATCTCTGCTGGGCTGTGGCTCACCCTATATGGGAACTTCATTTTCAGGTTCAGGTGATATGCTACCCCAAGGATTTAGCTAGGGAGGATTTGGAGTTGAAGACTCTTCTTTTTAGTTATTTTGTTTTAATGTTACATGTAATTTCAAGCCACGAGCTTAACATGTAGATGAGTTAGAACTCTGTTTTTGTGTCCAAGCGTTGGCTTGGAAAACTGTAAGCCCGTAGGGCACTTACTTTCGTTTACATGTAATGTCTTTCAATAAGTATACTCTGATGAATGGAATAAAGGTTATTTTCTTATGTCAATGCATGTTAATATTGTATGTATTATGGGTTTATTTTGAGAGCGTCACAATATATATATATATATATAGATAAATAATTCTATATTTTTTGTGCTATAATTAAAAAAAATCTTAACTAAATACTATATGAGACATAACTAAGACTTGTTTTGAAAAATTGATTAAAAATTTATTTTTTGACTTTTTTTACTTTTTCTAAAAAAATGTGTAAAAATATAGAGAAGTGATGTAACACAATAAGTTTTTAGCCAAGTTAACAAATTAGGCCTAAATATCTCAAAATAATGTCATAACTAAATAAGAAAATTGATTATAATTAAAAAAGAAAATGACAATTAAGAATACATATGGTAAGGGATATGTATGATAAAATTCTCCTAATTTATATAAACCAATTATTTAAGTTTGGCCCGTATTCAGCTCATTAAAAATTCGTTTGAGATTAACTCGTTAAGGTTTCATTTAAGATAAATTTTTTTAGTTTGACTTTTTGATTATTTTAGACCTCTTTTGGGAGTGGCTTATAAGCCAGTTTATTAGGGCCTGTTTGGTAACCATTCCGTTTTCAGTTTTCAGTTTATATTTACAAAAATTTTAAAAACTGTCATAAAAATTTGTTTGATAATTTTTTTTTTTGTTTATAAATGGTTGTCTCAGTTTATAAATTTGAGAAAAAAACGTAAACTCAAAAAATGAGTTTACTTTTTCAGTTTTCAATTTTTATTTTCAAATAATTTTTTCAAATAATTTTTTTTTCAAATAATTTTTTTTTTGTTTTTTTTTTTCAATTAATTTTTTTTCAAATAATTTTTTTTTGTTTTTTTTTCAATTAATTTTTTTTCAACTAATTTTTTTTTATTTTTTTTTCAATTATTTTTTAATTAATTTTTTTTTTCAATTATAATGTGTGTGATCCTATTGTCATAAATAAATATAAATATTTTAGGCTTGAACAAACATATTTTTTAGTTTATGTTTTTAAAAAATTTTAAACATTTTATTCAAACCAAATGCGTTTTTAATTTATGTTTTTCTAAAAATAAACAAAAATCAATTTATAAAATTTTTATAAACATAAACCAAAAAAGTAAACGTTACCAAACGCTATCTTAACTTTTTGACTTATTTGAGTCACACTATTTCCTTACTTTTTACACGTCTTTTTGTAATAAGCAAACAAATCAATTTATTTAGCACTTTCCAAAACAACCAGTTTAGCTAAAAAAGTTATGTTTAGAATAAATTTTTGACCTTTTTGGTTTTGATGTGATGGTTATGATAAAAAAATGATATAATTATGATTTTAATATGACACTAAACACTTTGTCTTATTTTAACTTTGTAACCTATTTTGTCTTTTTATAGGATAAATTAGCCCAACACATACCCCAAACAACCCCTAAGTAAACAAATCAAATTTAAGTACAATTTTAAACTCATTAAGTTTTTAAGCCAAACTTAAACGACCTACTACTCAGTTCGAAAAACTTATATATACTAGGAGTGGACAAACATCTACTTAATCTATCAAAACTGAATGACCTGAACCAATCTACCGCAGGACAGTTTCAATAGTCCGAGCAGACTAAAGTGGATTCATTTTTTCCAATCTATCTAAGTTTAGACAGATGGTGGATAGGAGGCCATCAGACCCGACCCAACCCAATCTGCCAACATTCTTAAGAAAATGAGGTTATGTTTTTATACTCTGTTTGTTAAAAAACAGAATCTTTTATTTAGTAATTATATTTCCTATTTATGAAATATAAAAGTTTAGACCTTTTATTTTTATTATGAAAAATAAATAGTAAAAAAAAAATTGGGCACAAAATAATAAAGAATTATTGAAAAAATTTGAAAAAATTCCCAAAACAATAAGGGTCAAACCACCAAACCAATCGACATTCACTCATCAATCCGCATGGGCTTCTTAATTCACATTTGCTAACTAAATAGACGGATGCGAATTAATTTTTCTTAATTCACCTAACTTCAGATGGATAACAGATGAGAGACCACCTAATTCAACCCGATTCTCAAGTACTCCTAATATGTACTATAAAAAATTAAGCTACTTGAGTTTAGCTCATATTTGGCTTATTAAAAACTTGTTCGAGACCAGCTTATTATGTAAACAAATCAAACTTGAGTATAATTTTAAGCTTGTATTATCAAATTAAGTTTCAATAATCTATTACTCTACTTGACTCGATTCATTTTCAGTCCTACATCGAGGAAGGGTTGAGTAAGTGACGAAGAGGTTAAATTTGTTATTGTATTATATTAGAGAATTGGCGTCCCTAGTATGTACAATATACAACAACGATTGTTGTATGGCTTGTGGGATCCACTTTGAGTCTCATTTTGATTATCTAAGCCGTTCATTTTTAAAGAATATTAAGTAGAACATACCTGTAAAAAATCAAGTTATAATTTGATTAAAAGATTATTGATATCCGATGAATTTGATTTTTTGCAAGTATGTTTTACTCAATATTTTTTTTTTTAAAAAATGAAAGGTTTATCAAAATAGGACTTGAAATATGTCTCACAAGCTACACAGCAATTACTATTTTGCACAATGTATAGTAGTGACCCCAAGTCTTTATATTAGAAGGTAAATTACATTGATCTTCTTTAACGTTTGGAAAAAAAAAATATAACAAGTCTAAATTTCTAGACATTGAATTCTCTTTAATAAAGTCAAATGGATCATATGTAATGCAAATATTGTGAAAATATAAGGATAAATAAGATAAAGTATACATTTCAATATAAAAAAGATAATAATATCAATTTTTTCATTCACGTAACTAGTGAATGATTGATGAAAAGAGGTCTAAGTATTATGTAATTTGAAACATTGAAGAAGTCCAGTATAATTATATCAAACTCGTAAGATTTACTATATTTTTTCTAATCATCAGTGGAGGTCAATGGAATTTATCCTATATTATAGGATAGAAATTGACAAAAGTGAAATTTATTTTTGAAATGATAATATATATTTAAAAAAAATTCATAATTAATTTGGATAGAGAATGAAATGACCTAATATGAATCTTTTAAAACAAAATATCGACAGAGATGAATTTATTTATAAAAATGGCATTGTTATATTATTTTTATAATTTTTTTATATTAATTTTATGTATAAATAGAATTTCTATTATTTTTTGGGTTCAACTTTGTTAATTTTAAAAGTAAATATATACTGCAATGGAGATATTAAAAGGGAGAGGCTTCTCTCCAATGGACTAGAGTGTACCGTTGGACCGTGGGTCTACCACAATCCCGTTTTGATAATTCAAACCATTAATGTGTACAACTTGTCCAGTACTTCATGCTTACAAAAAATCACATTGATCGGATATCGATAATCCCTTGATCAGAACACATTTTTGTTAATAATTTATTTTAAAAATCATATTTATCATTGACAAAAATGTGTTTCGATCAAGGGGCTACCGATATCTAATCAACATAATTTTTTGCAAGCATAAAGTATCGACGAGCTCTACACATTAAATGGCTTGGATTATTGAAACAAGACTTGTGGTGAATCCCACAGTCCAATAATATGCTCTAGTCTACACAGTAGACTGACGAGGAGCCTCTCCCATATTAAAATATGTTTTAAGAATAAAGTAAATAATAAATAAATAACAATAGTGTTTAATTATATAAAAGGCAGTGTGAGAAAAAATGAGTAGATCCGTCTTTTAGCTTTGGTGGGTACAGGTCAGCTGGTGAATAATGGGAAATATTTAGAGATGCCATCAATTGTGGGTCGGTCAAAAAAGGCAGTGTTTAATTATATAAAAGACAGAGTATAGTAGAGCCTCAATGACTTGAAGGAAAAATCTTTGTCGGCAGTCGGGAGAGAAATTCTTATTAAGGCGGTAGCTCAAGCTATCCCAACATATATAATGTCTTGTTTTGAGTTGCCAGATGGCTTATGCCATGAGATTAGTGGTATGATAGCAAGGTTTTGGTGGGGTTAACATGAGGAAAGGCGCAAGATTCATTGGTGCAATTGGAATAATCTATGTAAGGTGAAACCTGAAGGTGGGATAAGTTTTAGATCTCTTATGGCTTTTAATAAGGCTTTGTTGGGCAAGCAAGCGTGGAAACTCCTAAAATTCCTGAATGGCTTGGTGGCTCAAGTATTGAAAACTAAATATTATCCCAACTGCTCGATTCTTGGCGCATCATTGGGGGCGAGTCCATCATTTTCGTGGAGGAGCATTTGGAATGCATGACCTATTCTATTAGAAGGTTTACATTGGCGCGTTGAAAATGGGTCTCAAATCTGAATATGAAAGGAAAAATGGGTACTGCGGTTGTATTCTTTCAAAATCTATTCATCTCCTAAGTTCTTAAGTGAAAATGATAGGGTGAGTGCATTGATTGATAGTGATATGGGGAATTGGAATGACGAAGTTCTTGGTGCTTGCTTCGCACTATATGAAGTCGAGGTAATTAAATCTATATTTGTTTGCCTATATCCATCAGAGGACACACTAGTGTGGAATTACACAAAACAATGCCTTTTCTCGGTTAGCTCAACTTATCATCTTGAAATGGGTATTCACAACAGGTATTCGCAAGCTTCGTCGTCGGATGGTGGTGGTGTTAGGGCGGGCTTTTGGAAGAAATTATGGAATATGGGACTTCCTGGAAAGATCAAAAAATTTAGTTGGAAAATGTGTTTGGAAATTCTGCCGGTGCGACCTAAATTGAGGGCACGAAAGGTGTTAATAAACGATGGTTGTGGTCTTTGTCATAAGGATCCTGAATCAGTTCATCATTGTTTTTTTATTGCCCTTTTACGAGGAACGTAAGAGAGTGTAGTAGCCTTGAATTGTTTGCTCAACGACAAAAGGAGTGGGTATTTGTTCGGCTGGTTTTTTGAGATTATTTCATCTCTTAATTCCATGAGTAGTGAGCTCTTTTTGGTGATTTGCTAGTGTATCTGGACACACCGTAACCAGGTGGTGTTCAATGACAGCACCAAACTAAGGAGGAGCTAGCTCGATATGCTTTTGAGTTTTACCAACAGGTGTGTGAAGTTCATGTTGGACAATCTTCACTGTATTTAAATTAATTAATTCTGTTTGGGTACTAAACGATAAACAGAATATAAAAGAAATATAGGAAAAGAAAATGAATGTTTGATTACAAAAATCAAACTAGAAAAAGAATTAAATAAATAAAAACAGATTTTATTTTGTTACCAAAACAAAATTAAAATCTGATTTAAATAAATAATAATAAAATTAGAAATAAATAAATAACTTACTTGATTAATATCTTGAATATTATTCTTGATCAAGTCCAGTGTTTGATACTGTGTCCTTAATACAGATTCGTCATCTCTGCGGTACTTTCAGAATGTGGACGTCTATCTTCCAGGATGAAATGATCAACTACAAACAATAGCAGCACTACAAATTGTTTGCCTAACGAACACACTGTAACAACGCCCGCGGGGGACCTCGCTACAGTTCGGACTCGATTTTGTTGCGGTTCTCAATCTTGAACCAAAGAGTCCAAATCCGGCAAATCGTTTTGAAGGAAGCATTTTTTGAAAAGAAGTGCCAAACATGGATCGCTTTGCGGATAACAAGTCGCCACCTAAATATTTTAAAATGGGAAATTTAGGAAACCCGACTCGGTCGGAAGGCCACGTGTCCGTCATCACCAAAGTTGGCTCGAACTTGGGTACGATTAGGAAGGTCACATCGTGAGCACTCCCTCTCGCCCGATCAAAGACCGCCTCTACTAACCATGATATCAATTTTTGAAAACATTGTGTGTTCTTATTCCGGTTATTAGCCTAGATTACTATGTGATGCTCGCAGCAAACAAGTATAGATTGGGCCGTCTGAATTGGAACAAAACATTTCGTGTTTGTTTGTTTGAAAATGGTGTGAAGGTGCTACCCGCAGGTAGGCTAAAATGCGGATTTGCCACCCTCGGGTGGGCTTAGAAAACATGATTTTGCCACTATCTAGTGGGCTTAAAACAAACAGGCGGTGAATGGTCCCGATTGAGATAACTCAACCTCCACCCACAGGCATTCAAGGCAGTTATATCATATAAACACATAGCCTCATGGTAAGCATGCTATCATGGCAACACTCACACACATGCAAGGATGCTAAAGCATAAAACTCACCGAGTACTCCAAGCCAAAACAAAATGATTAGAAATCATGCATGATCCTAAGTATACGAGAATCGCCTAATGCAACACATGCAAAAATGCAACTATAGCAGCTCGGCTATTATTCTAAACATGGCATATGAAATGCTACAACTAACAAGTATTCAACTTTGGAATTGAAATACAATGCGCTTTGTATGATGTGCCGAGCGATGCATGCAATCAGATGAATGATGCAAATATCTTTGTCATCTTTGTATGCTAATTGAAATATGCCCTATATCTAACCATCCAAAGCGGGTAAATAAAAGGGAGAAAGAAATGGGGTTGGAAGACATACATCACACTCACACACCCATATTACAATTATGCCCTCGCAGAGGGTCCGAATAATAAATAATATCTGAGACTAATAAAAGAATATACTCAGAAATAATACAAATTCTAATTAATTAACAAATTAATTACAAAAAGAATTAAAAGCTGGCGTGCAAGCCGGGCGCCTCGCTTCGATAGATGATGTATCTTTGGTGCTTGGCGCGAAATCCTTTGGAATGCCCCGATTAGCCTCTGTTTTGCGGTATTTCTAAATACGCGAATCTCGAAAAGTTGTTGATCCTTGGTTTTGTCAGTGAGAGAGCGTGAAAAGGGCATAGCAATGTATTTTCACAAATATATGCATGCCTCGATCCTCGTCACCAATCACGCATATCAATGCATGATGGCCGAGGAATCGGATTGCACAACTCAATATCGGATGAATGCGGATGAATGCTACAACAAAAACCTAACTCCATCATGGGTAATCCGAGTGCCGATCGGGAATTGAGACACACTCCGTCACTCGGAGTACGGAATGTACCTCGTTTCCCGTGCCATATGCATGATATGCATGAAATGCAACTAATATACAACCTAGCATGCTCAATGCTATGAAAATGAGATGAAAATGAGCCCGAAAAGCGTGCGTACACGCACGCAAATCGAGGCGATGATATAAAATACAAATCGGATAACGGCAGCCCGAAATGCGTGCACACGGGCACGCAAACCGAGGCGATGATATGAAGTGCAAATCGGATAAACCGAAGTGCCTCGAAATGCGTGCACACGGGCACGCAAACCGAGGTGATGATGAAACGAGAGAAAAAAAATCAGACACAACCGAAGTGCCTCGAAATGCATGCACACAGGCACGCAAACCGAGGCGATGACATGAAGTGCAAATCGGATAAACCGAAATGCCTCGAAATGCGTGCACACGGGCACGCAAACCGAGGCGATGATATGAAGTGCAAATCAGATAAAACCGAAGTGCCTCGAAATGCGTGCACACAGGCACGCAAACCGAGGCGATGATATGAAGTGCAAATCGGATAAAACCGAAGTGCCTCGAAATGCGTGCACACAGGCACGCAAACCGAGGCGATGACAAAATGGAATGAAATGGCATACGGAATGCAAATTGGGCTTACGCCAACATGAGAGGACCTCAGCCGCACTCACATAAGCTGCCGTCGGATAAAAATGAAGTGCCTCGAAATGCGTGCACACGGGCACGCAAACCGAGGCAATGCCATACAAGCATGAAAATGCAAATTGGGCTTACGCCAACATGAGAGGGCCTCAACCACACTCACATAGGCTGCCGTCGGATAAAAAAGAGCTGTCTCGAAATGCGTGCACACGGGCACGCAAACCGTGGCGATGCGGAATGACATGCGAAATGCAAATTGGGCTTATACCAATATGAGAGGGCCTCAGCCGCACTCACATGGGATGCCGGAATGATAAGGATGGGGTGCCTCGAAATGCGTGCCCACTGGCACGCAAACCGAGGCAATGATGAAATATAAATCGGATAAATGGAGTGCCTCGAAATGCGTGCACACGCACGCAAACCGAGGCGGAGGCATACGCAATGCCAAGCGGATAAAACAGAGTGCCTCGAAATGCGTGCACACGGGCACGCAAACCGAGGCGAAGGCATACGCAATGCCAAGCGGATAAAACAGAGTGCCTCGAAATGCGTGCACACGGGCACGCAAACCGAGGCGAAGGCATACGCAATGCCAAGCGGATAAAACAGAATGCCTCGAAATGCGTGCACACGGGCACGCAAACCGAGGCGATGATAAAATGCGAAAATCGCCAAACGCCGCAGCCTACGGCAGCACGCAAACCGAGGTGATGATAAAATACAAATCGGATAAAACCGAAATGCCTCGAAACACGCGCACACAAGCACGCAAACCGAGGCAATGGTATACAAGCATGAAAATGCAAATTGGGCTTACGCCAACATGAGAGGGCCTCAACCACACTCACATAGGCTGCCGGATAACGAGGTCGCTTTAAATGCGCCGACACCGCACGCAAAACCGAGGCGAAGGCATACACAATGCCATGACATGGAAAATGTAGATTGGGCTTATACCAACATGAGAGGGCCTCAGCCACACTCACATGGGATGCCGATGAATGAAAACGGAGTGCCTCGAAGTGCGTGCCCACGGGCACGCAAACCGAGGCAATGCATTAAGGCATAAAATGACATGGGAAATGATATGCAAGCATGCGAAACAAATTTCAGCGGCTAAATGAAGGGGAAAACAACCCCGAAATGATATGGAATGAGAATCAACGCACGAAATCATCCCGAAATGTAGTTCTAAGTGCCCGAAATGGCCTACGGCTATGCTAAACAGACAAAATCTACTCATGACAGCAAAATAAGTAGCAAGGCAGTCCCAAATATGGCATTTTTTCAGTACAAAACATGGCCAAATTAATAGCACAGATATGGCAACATTAGCATGCAAAAATACGGTAAAAGAGAGGAATTACAAAGCAAGTGATATCTACAATGCTCAAACCCAAAAACTCAGTTCTACAACTTTAAAGAAGGGCCAAAAATATGCACATATTCAGTTTATGGCAACCCCAAAATCAGAATAAAAACATGCTAGAAATTCCATGCAAAATAGGCTCAAAATAGGCTATATCATGAGACTTGCCAAACCATGCACCAAACAGCAAACTTTTCTTCATGAAACATGTAAAGGGGGTCAAAATAAGACCCCTTTCAGTTCTGAACAAAGGCCAAAACCAAAAGCACAAGAGGCTACAAAACATGCAAGAATACGGTAAATTTGATGGATTTCAAAGGAAGTACCAAAAATATACACCAAATGGCTTAAGACCCTCAACATAACATGAAAAGGAGACAAAAAAAAGGCTATTTCTAAGCCTGATGAAGGCTGAAATCCGGAGCCAAGTAAGCCTAACAAAGCATGCAAGAATTAGGGCCTAAAGTGAATTTCCAAGAGAGGTGGTATATAGAATGGCCAAATGAGGTTGAGCCCTTCTACAATGTTGTAGAGGGGCTCAAAATAAGCACAAAACCAGTAGGGGTCGGAGCCCCAAAAACAAATGCAAATAGGCTAAAACTAGCATGCAAATTGGTGACATACAAGATGGATATTGAAGGAAGTGTATCATGGAGACACCAAATGAAGTTGAGCTCTTCTACAAAGTTGTAGAGGGGCTCCAAATAAGCCTAAAACCAGTAGGTGTCGGAGCCCCAAAAACAAAAGGAAATAGGGTAAAAATATGAAGCAAGAAAATGGTACAAAAGATGGATTTGGGAACTTACCCTTGAAGATCCGATTGTTGCAACTTCTTAGCTGGAATTTGTTGATCCTTGACCACTGAAAATCATCCCTTTGCTGCTGGAATGGTGTTGTGGATGATGGAGCTAAGGGTTGATGAAGAAATTGGCCAAGACTTGAAGTTGTCCTTGGAATTTTGGCTATGGAAATGAAGGAATTGGAAGAGGAGCTCTTCAAGAAATTTTTTGTAACCCTCAAAATAGTTGGGAGCTGCTGGTTTTATAGCCAAAAGGGTGAAAAATATCTTGCCTCAAATATCTAGATATTTTGAGGGCAAAATATCTAGATATTTTGAGGCGAAAAAAAAAGATTTTGTTCGCCAATAAGTGAACATCCGAGACCGCAGTGTTCTCGGAATGATGAAACAGAGGTACCGCCAAAATTGAACAAAAACCGATGCAAAAGCAGCTCGGACCAAAACCTTGGCCACGGTCTCAAATGAATGAATTTGTCAGAGGCACCTAAGTGGTGTTATTGCCTAGTGTTAAGTGGGCATCGAGGCCCAGTGTTCCTCGAACAATAAAATAGAGGTCCCCGCCAAAAAATCGGAGAAAACGGATGCGAATGAATGCTCGGGACCAAAACCGCAGCTGGGTCCCGAAATGGGCCGCCGCACCTAAGTGGTGTTCGGTCATGAAGTGGGTTTCGAGACCCTGTTCTCGTAACGATAAAATAGAGGTGTTCGCCAAAAATGAACAGACATCGATGCAAAATGAATGCTCGGGCCAAACCGGCGGTTCGGGATCCCGAAATGGGCCGCCGCACCTAAGTGGTGTTCGTCGCGAAGTGGTCTCAGAGCCCCAGTGTCCCTGGAAGGACCAACAGAGGTGTTCCGCCAAAATGAACAGACATCGATGCAAAATGAATGCTCGGGGCCAAAACCGCGGTTCGGATCTCGAAAATGGCCGCACCGAAGTGGTGTCCCTTAAATGGGAGTAAATGAGATGCATGCAAAACCGAAGAAATCGGAGATGGTTGGGCCAGACGGTCGAACGAGCACCGCCTAACGGTCCCAAAACCGAACCGACTGGGAAATGGCAAAATGGCGCCACAAAATATAGCTCATGACCCATGGAGAGATAGTCTACGGACCACTCTTCCTCAGAAAGAAAACAGAGAAAATCGAGTCCGGTTCGCAAACCGAGACAAAATGTAAGAGAGTCGAAGTCCGGAGGCATGCCGCGACTCACGAGGCTTCCGAACGAGCACAAGATGCAACATCACCGAACGCCAATCGGTGACGCTCGACGTCTTAAGGCCGGTCAAAAATGGGGTGTCTCTGATTGCCCTCTTGACGTAACTCGGAAGTCACAACAATGACGGAGTGAATGTCAAAGCCCAGAGACGACCCATTTTGACAAGGTCAAGACTTAGACAATCATACAAGATAAGCAAAGAATGTGTGCCGCAAGAAAATGGGGCAAAATGCAAAAGATATGCACAGAGCCAGGTGATCATGCAAGTGCAGCAAGCTGTAATGAAGCAAGTATTGACAAATAGATGCAACAGTTTTAAGCAAGAATGCAAAGCAAACAACTACATTTCATGCAGTTAGGAATGCGGAGAATTATTCAATTCTCGTCGCGTCTCACACGGAGAAGGCTTAAAGTGACTACCGAGAGTAGTCTCTCACACACATGACATCTCTCAGCATATCACACGCAAGAGAGGAAAAGATTAACTGGGTAAACAATGGTGTAACCAACAGGCGTATCTCAACGTATTTCATACGGAGAGAGGGAAGGTTTTAACCGGGGGAACAATGGTGTAACCAACAAGCGTATCTCAACGTATTTCATACGGAGAGAGGGAAGGTTTTAACCGGGGAAACAATGGTGTAACCAACAGGCGTATCTCAACGTATTTCATACGGAGAGAGGGAAGGTTTTAACCGGGGAAACAATGGTGTAACCAACAGGCGTATCTCAACGTATTTCATACGGAGAGAGGGAAGGTTTTAACCGGGGAAACAATGGTGTAACCAACAAGCGTATCTCAACGTATTTCATACGGAGAGAGGGAAGGTTTTAATCGGGTGAACAATGATGTAACCAACAAGCGTATCTCAACGTATTTCATACGGAGAGAGGGAAGGTTTTAACCGGGGAAACAATGGTGTAACCAACAAGCGTATCTCAACGTATTTCATACAGAGAGAGGGAAGGTTTTAACCGGGGAAACAATGGTGTAACCAACAAGCGTATCTCAACGTATTTCATACGGAGAGAGGGAAGGTTTTAACCGGGTGAACAATGGTGTAACCGACAAGCATATCTCAACGTATTTCATACGGAGAGAGGGAAGGTTTTAACCGGGTGAACAATGGTGTAACCAACAAGCGTATCTCAACGTATTTCATACGGAGAGAGGGAATGTTTTAACCGGGGAAACAAAGGTGTGACCAACAAGCATATCTCAACGTATTTCATACGGAGAGAGGGAAGGTTTTAACCGGGTGAACAATGGTGTGACCAACAAGCATATCTCAACGTATTTCATACGGAGAGAGGGAAGGTTTTAACCGAGGAACAAAGGTGTAACCAACAAGCATATCTCAACGTATTTCATACGGAGAGAGGGAAGGTTTTAACCGAGGAAACAAAGGTGTAACCAACAAGCATATCTCAATGTATTTCATACGGAGAGAGGGAAGGTTTTAACCGGGGAACAAAGGTGTAACCAACAAGCATATCTCAACGTATTTCATACGGAGAGAGGGAAGGTTTTAACCGGGGAAACAATGGTGTAACCAACAAGCGTATCTCAACGTATTTCATACGGAGAGAGGGAAGGTTTTAACCGGGGAAACAATGGTGTAACCAACAAGCGTATCTCAACGTATTTCATACGGAGAGAGGGAAGGTTTTAACCGGGGAAACAATGGTGTAACCAACAAGCATATCTCAACGCATTTCATACGGAGAGAGGGAAGGTTTTAACCGGGGAAACAATGGTGTAACCAACAAGCATATCTCAACGCATTTCATACGGAGAGAGGGAAGGTTTTAACCGGGTGAACAATGGTGTAACCAACAAGCGTATCTCAACGTATTTCATACGGAGAGAGGGAAGGTTTTAACCGGGGAAACAATGGTGTAACCAACAAGCATATCTCAACGTATTTCATACGGAGAGAGGGAAGGTTTTAACCGGGGAAACAATGGTGTAACCAACAAGCATATCTCAACGTATTTCATACGGAGAGAGGGAAGGTTTTAACTGGGTAAACAAAGGTGTAACCAACAAGCATATCTCAACGTATTTCATACGGAGAGAGGGAAGGTTTTAACCGGGGAATAAAGGTGTGAGTGTGTGTGATTGATACGCAAAATAGACAAAGCGAGTGTGTGATAGATACACTATGTGAACAAGTATGATAGATATACTAAAGGCAAACACGAAGTGTGATAGATGCACTTAGTGAACAAGTATGATTGATATATTGGGTGAAGTGAGAAAGAAACTTGATAGGTACAATGCAATACAATGCATGATGCTTACGGAAAGCAATAAATAGACAAAGCGGCGCTTTAGAAAGCACCTCATGAGGTGAGTGGCGGTGAACCGCTCTACTCGATGGGATCTTCCTCTCGAACACTTACCTTCAACTCACAAAGACAAAGGTTCAAATGTCGACAAGTAACAATATCTCGCATGTGGGAGCCACGCTTGTTTTTTTCGATCATACTCACAACTTTCCCTATTCTCCAACGGGTGACAGACTAGGTTGGTTCAAGATATCAGCAGGCGCATACACATGCTATCTCAATCTATGGGGCTGCCATACAGATTTCAAGCCGAGGACACGCCTCTGGGTATTTAAACCAGACTCTAGTCTCGGAAATCCCGAACCTTTGCGTTCTAGGCCACGGCCATTCGAACTCTAATTTCCACCGTCGCAGTTGGTCTCCTAGGAACTCATCGCAAACACGGCCAAGATGCCTCTGGTAGGGAATGGTACTCGGGAGCACTCTTGATCGCCATTCTGGCTTGAAGTAGACTTGATTTTGAGCTTGAGGTAGAGGCACACTCATACTTCGGAACATTGGCAAGACCTGGAGAGGTACACACGGAGTATAGTCTCGGAACTTACTGAAGTTGGAACAAACTCAGATGCTCGACATTTTCCTCTTTTGCTTGCTTTTTGCAAAATCAAACTCATAGCTTCAGATAGGTCCCGGTTTTACTGTTCACACTCATCGGGTGGACCTCATGGCTTTATGAAAGAACAAATTCTATTTTGCACAAATGTGGAGAACGGCACGGCACTCGAAGCACAAAACGATTTTATTTTTGAAATTGAGAAGATGAGTTCTCGACCGGGTATTGAGCCTACAACTGAACACAGCGAAAAAGACTCAACAACAAAAAAAACAAAAGGTAAACAACCTAAACACATCCGTTGACACTCAAAACGACTCAAAACCAAAAAAACGAGACAAACAAAAAGACACGACATGCACAGGGAGCCTGTTTCACCGGGTAGTGTTTCCCACCCTTTCTCATTTGTGATTCTCACATCACTCGGCCCTCAAGCTCTGTTTTTCTGAAAAAGCCCTTTCCTCACTTTTCCTCTCATCGCACATCTCTCTATTCTTTAATCTCTCATTTTTCAATCCCTCCCCTGGGTGGTTGATGGATAAACAACAAGTTGTGGGCTCGCGCCCCTAGCATTCTGCTAGATTCTCTTTCTTGTTCACAACAGTGAGTTTCTCCCACAGAGGGACTGCGCTACAATTGGGTGTGTAGCGGATCTGCGGCTGACATCGATCGATGATGCCCTGCTGGGGAGTTTGGACATGGTTAGATCTGCCCAGATGAGGGAATGGGAATATGTTGATCCATTCCAGTTTGTGCTTCGCACTTGGCTTGATACTTCGTTGGTCGGAGGATGAGAGCTTTCGCCTCTTGTCGTGCCCTTCTGTGCCTGCCTTTGGCGGTGTAGAGTGCCCTTTCTGGCAAGTATGTTGACAAAGGGGAAAAGACAGAACCTGACTCAACTGTGCCCCTAGTTCATCATTTTGACCATTTTTTTATTTTGGTTCTCTCCTAAAAAAATTTGACCAAAATGAGAGTTAGATTAACATGCTTGTTCAATTTTTGATTTGAAATCATACAAGTCAGGCTATGAGCACTGAAAATTTTCCTTTTTCGGGTCCAAGAAATGGTCCAATTTTGGAAAAGATGGAACAATTTTCGAGAAAATTAGTCAACCTCAGTAAAAATTCTCAAAAACTATTTTTGCAAACGGCCACTTGCTCAACGAGCATAGAACCCACTCTTGAGATGCACAACCTCGAATATGGAGGAAAACTACCCCTTGCTTGGAGAGAGCTGCATGGCAACGGAAAGTTGCCCCTTGTTTGAACGGCACCGCGGCGCATTGAATGGCAACGGAAAGTTGCCCCTTGTTTGAATGGCGCCAAGAAGATAATCGAACGGCAATGTAAAGTTGCCCTTTGTTTGGATGATGCCGCAAAAGATTGTAGTCAATCCTTAGAGCGATGAACACAACCAAATCCTTGGATACAGAGAAGACAAAGATGACCAAAACCATCACATGGACACAATCGAATTTGAATTGTTTTACGGCTGGACTTCAGAATGAAGTTGCCTACGTATCCCAAAGATGGGAATCAAGCCTTACGTAGTTCGGGGTTAAGGTACACTCGGGTATTTAACCTCTCCTTTTTATGCTCTAACTTTTGCCAAGGCGCCTGTTGCAGGTTTTCGACCTTGCGAGCTTTGTTTTTCTTTCCTTTCTTTTTTTTTCTATTCTTTTCATTCCTTTTTCTTCTTCTTTTTTTCTTTTCTTTTTCTTTTTTTTTGCATTTTTTTTTGTATCTTTGCACTTTTTTTCTTTGCTCTAACTTTTGCCTGGGTCGCCCTTCCGGGTTTTCGGCCCAGCGAGCCTCTCAAAGGGTAAAAGTGTAACAAGTCCATGCCAAATGGTGTTGAGATTGAAGCCCTCTATATCCAGGAGAGTGGCTGTTGTATTGACTTGCAGAAAGATCCACCTTTGGCTCTTCGAACACATCGGATATTTTTTGCCCCTAGTTCGAGGGGTGCTTCTGCTCTAGCCTTGCAAGCTTCTTTTGACGACATCTGATCCTCTTGATCTGACTTTGGTGCCTCTTGTTCGAGGGTCGCCCAAATCGCCACATAAGCCTCACATTGTGGTTGACCGCTGAACCTTCAATTCAAGTTCAAGGTTTAGAAGCAAAGGGTTGAGTCTCGAGGCCGAGAGCGATCCTAAGTCGCACAATCTCAAGAGCGATTCCACATGTGTCTGCAGACCCAAGAAAACATTTTGTTTTTGAAAATTTTTAAGAAAGCGAAATCGTCACCAAGATAGTGTGAAACCACCTGGATCAAGCTGTGGTCCTTCTCAAGACTCACGCTAACAAGCATGATTTCATTCATTAAAGGCTTAGCACGCCTCTTTTCTCTCATTTGATCAAAGTTTTGCAAATCCCGAGGAATTCCTCCTCTTTGTTTTCACCGCAGTTGTTCAAAAAGGTTTTGAAAAACTTAGGTCAATACAATGACTTCAAGGCACAAGAGAGCGGTGGAGTGCAATCGCCATTTCATTCAAATCCCAAGACAACTAGCACACTGAGAAGCAAAAATGCGAGAGTGTGGAAATCATTCTTGTTTATTCAAAATCATTGGCACAACTGCTCCTCGCGTAAACATACTCAAAACAAAACAAAAGATAAACAAAACAAAATGGTGACGCCGAGGTAACACCCCTAATCACCCGACTTTATACAACGGATCGACTTGATACAACAAGATGCACCCAAAACAAAAAGATCGACTCAAAACAAAAGACAGACTCAAAACAAAACAAAAGATGACCCAATACCCAAGTCGAAAGCACAAAACCGGTATTTGCACATTGCTCGTAAGCGGCGTGCCATTCACCATACCGAGTAATCCGAGCGCCATCCGCAGGTGGTTCCTCCCCCGAATCACATCACATTATCCCTTAAGTTCACCGATCCTGTGCCGATAGACTTTGCAGAGCTTGGCAGGAGGACAACCCCGTTGTCAAATAGATCCTGTACTTCATGGCGAAGACGGAAGCAGTCGTCGGTAGTATGGCCGGTTTGCTGATGGTACGCGCAGATCTTGGGTAGCATCATGTAGCGGAAGAGGGTTCGGGAGAGGCCGAGGCTCAAGGGGTTTGAGATGGCCTTGTCCAACAAGGATTTGGAAAGCTCTGGATAAAGGCATGTGAAGGGCATGGAAGACCCTCCGACCTCGGGGTTGGTACTTCTGGGTTCGTGGATTTTTGCTGGACGCACCAACAGAGAGATTGGTAAGTGCTGGCCTGGCTTGCTGATTTCTTCCGAGTGGAGGATTGTTTCTGATACAACGACTCTCCCGCTTTTCCTTTGATTCAAATTGCCCCCAACTTGAGCGGCAAAAGTGTCATCCACAGTTTTTGCAACAACTGCGAGGACTTGCTCTTTGTTCAGTCCTTCGGCTTTCAAAGCCTCAACAGCCAACAGAAGATGTTCATGGGGATCCATGCTCGCCCCTGCCTTGTTCTTTCCACTTGCCTTTACCTTGCCAAGGGATTGGCATTCCTCAAATACAGCCCGTTCCAAGACTGGGGAGCCTTTTGACACGAACTCCCTGGTATGAGATGCGGTTGATGATGGCGCCAAAACTCCAAAGGTTACATCTGCCACAGTTCTCTGAAGATCTTTGATCATCCTCATCAGCTCAGAAGTAGTGGGTTCATGGGTTTGGGATGACCGGGGTCCAGATGCACCCATCATGCATATGTCCATGCTTTCCGGGATAAACACCTCAGGCTTAGGTAGATGGGCCGGGGTGATGTATATGCTGGGGTCGAAGGTGGATGGTAATATATGGATGAGGTTGAGATGTAGAGGTGATGGGTCAGTACTAACCTGAGGTCCTTTTGGTGGAGCTAGGGTCTCTTCGTCAATAAGATCCTGAATCTTATGACGAAGGCGGAAGCAACGGTTAAATATCATGACCGTCTTTGTTGATGGTAGGCCTGATATTTAGCGGGTCATACCTTGGTGGACGAGGATTTGGGAGGGTTGGGGTTCTAGGAGTTCTAGGTGCCCTTCTTCTTGCCGCTTTTTCAAAGCTTGGGAGAGACTCATGTAAAGGGGATGGAATTTTCTGGCTTGGGGCCGAGTTGAAGTGGTTGGTTTTTGGCCATTGAGGGAAGTGGTGATAGTGCCTACTTCTGAGCATTTCGCAGTTGTGCTACCATCAGTAGTAGCATTGGAACTACGAGCAACATTCCTCTTCAAAGGCTCATTATCTTCTGCAAAGATCCCTTGTCTGATGGCATCCTCGATTTGAACCCCCATCTCATGCAAATCTGAAAAGGTAGGGAAGGGGATAACAATCATCTTCTGCATGAGCTTGGGCTGGAGATTGCGCACAATCATCCGAATCTGATCTTTGTCAGCGGGCCTAGTGGTCATCATTGAGGCTTTTGCTCTCCATCTCGTCATGAACTCTGAGAAACCCTCCTTTGGTTCTTGACGGGTGACTTCGAGATCACGAGTTGTGACCTCGATCTGTGTGTTATAGGAGTATTGATCAATAAAGGCCTCAGCCAGCTCTTCCCAGTTCTGTTTCACAGAGTTCTCCAACTTTGCATACCAGGTTACGGCTATCCCGGACAGGGTTCGGCCGAATAGTGATAGTTTCTGGGCTGTGGTCAAACCCATTGGTCTCAGGATATCAGAAAACAATTGAAGGTACACCATTGGGTCTCCAGAGCCATCAAATCGATCGATATGCGGCATCTTGAACCGATCCGGTAATGTCACCACTGAGTTGGTATAACCATCCTCTATATCAGGAATGGAATGGGCCCCCTGAGACTTTTTGAACAACTTCTCAAGCTTGCTCACTTTCAATGCTGTGGGGTCCGTCTTGAACTCGAAGGGTAAACTTGGCAGGTTGATCGGTGATTTGGATAGCTGGGGTAGAATCGTGGGCAGAGGTGGCCTTGTCAGAATGTCTGTATCTTCTTGGACATTAGCTGTCTCCCCGAGCGTTGGAACTCTGGGCAGGGGAGGAGCTTGGTGTGAAGTAGATACCCCAGTTTGTTGCTCTAGCCTGGCAATTGTCTCACTGTTGGGCTATAATCTCGGCCTGGCTTTTGGCAAATTCCGCTTGACGGGCCGTGTCCTGCTGCATGAGTTGCATATTTCCTTGCATCTGTCGCATCATTGCCTCCATCCTTGACGTGTTCTGCTGATCCATCCAACTGACTGGTATGTCTATCCCTGATTAAACCGAGACCTCACCGTTGTTCTTGGTGGGGCGGATAAGGGCCACCGATCCGTAGCTTCTGAGCGGGCGATACTGTTGGTCTTTTTACCTTGCCTCTGGTAAAGCAACACTAATTGCCCTTGAACTGAATTCGACCGACAAAGTCTATCAAGACAAGTCTAATGATCCTCGGGGATAGTGGAGCCTTCGAAGCTATGGTTCCCAAGACTACCTAGCAAAGAGAAAACAGACACATCTCACTGATTTCACTGAGCATTGAGCATAGTTGAATGAGTGTGCCTCTCTTGATTCGCCCAAAATTCCGCAGAAGTGATACCCAGTAAAACCTTGAGGCTTGATGCCCAAAATCTTGAATTGGTGCCCGCAGTTCGATGCCCAAACTCAAAACCGATACATGCATTCCTCAGAGACGCACTCTAGCAAGCACATAATGAGATAAGTGAGAGCCAAAACACCCCTATGTTGGGGTAGGGTTTCCTGTCCTATTTTGTCGAGAACTAGGGTTTCACTACGCACTGGCGGCTTCAAACAACCTATAAACGGGTAAGCAACCCGTCCTAGTTTGGAATGGTCACTATGGATCGAATATGCACTAGGTCGAATGGTCAAGGGTGCCGGTAAAACCGGGGTTTGTGTTCCCATCTTTGTCGAGCCAGGCCGATCAACCTTTACGGACATGACTTGACAAGACAAGCCTCCCAAAATCGTTCGAATGGCATATGGCAAACACGGTGTCCTAGGCGCACCAATGCAAATGCAATGCAAAAACACACAAGTGTAGTCAAAACCAGATATCACGAGTTCGAGTCAAGTTCTCTAACTCCCCAAAGAAGTCGCCAGAATCAGAATAACGCCCATGAGGACCTCGCCATGTCGGACTCGATTTTGTTGCGGTTCTCAATCTTGAACCAAAGAGTCCAAATCCGCAAATCGCTTTTGAAGGAAAGCAGATTTTTGAAAAGAAGTGCCAAACATGGACTGCTTTGCGGATAATGAAGTCGCCACCTAAATATTTTAAAATGGGAAATTTAGGAAACCCGACTCGGTCGGAAAATGCGGTCCGTCATCACCAAAGTTGGCTCGGGAACTTGGGTACGATTAGGGAAGGTCACATCGTGAGCACCCCCTCTCGCCCGGTCAAAGACCGGCCTCTACTAACCATGATATCAATTTTTGAAAACATTGTGTGTTCTTATTCCGGTTATTAGCCTAGATTACTATGTGATGCTCGCAGCAAACAAGTATAGATTGGGCCGTCTGAATTGGAACAAAACATTTCGTGTTTGTTTGTTTGAAAATGGTGTGAAGGTGCTACCCGCAGGTAGGCTAAAATGCGGATTTGCCACCCTCGGGTGGGCTTAGAAAACATGATTTTGCCACTATCTAGTGGGCTTAAAACAAACAGTCGATGAATGGTCCCGATTCAGATAACTCAACCTCCACCCACAGGCATTCAAGGCAGTTATATCATATAAGCACATAGCCTCATGGTAAGCATGCTATCATGGCAACACTCACACACATGCAAGGATGCTAAAGCATAAAACTCACCTAGTACTCCAAGCCAAAACAAAAGCTGATTAGAAATCATGCATGATCCTAAGTATACAGAATCGCCTAATGCAACACATGCAAAAATGCAACTATAGCAGGCTCGGCTATTCTAAACATGGCATATGAAATGCTACAACTAACAAGTATTCAACTTTGGAATTGAAATACAATGCAGTTTGTATGATGTGCCGAGCCCGATGCATGCAATACAGATGAATGATGCAAATATGTCATCTTTGTATGCTAATTGAAATATGCCCTATATCTAACCATCCAAAGCGGGTAAATAAAAGGGAGAAAGAAATGGGGGTTGGAAGACATACATCACACTCACACACCCATATTACAATTATGCCCTCGCGCAGAGGGTCCGAATAAATAATATCTGAGACCGAATAAAAGAATATACAAATCGAAATAATACAAATTCTAATTAATTAACAAATTAATTACAAAAAATTAAAAGCTGGCGTGCAAGCCGTGGACCGCCGCTTCGATAGATGATGTATCTTTGGTGCTTGGCGGAAATCCACCGAATGCCCCGATTAGCCTCTGCTTGCGATTTTCGAAATCTGGCGAAATCTCGAAAAAGTTGTTGATCCTTGGTTTCTTTGTAGAGAGCAGGAAAAGGGCATAGCAATGTATTTTCACAAATATATGCATGCCTCGATCCTCGTGCCACCAATCACGCATATCAATGCATGATGGCCGAGGAATCGGATTGCACAACTCAATATCAGATGAATGCCAGATGAATGCTACAACAAAAACCTAACTCCATCATGGGTAATCCGGAGTGTCGGTAACTGGGGAATTGAGACACACTCCGTCACTCGGAGTACGGAATGTACCACGTTTCCCGTGCGATATGCATGATATGCATGAAATGCAACTAATATACAACCTAGCATGCTCAATGCTATGAAAATGAGATGAATGAGACGCCAAAAGTGCACACGCACGCAAATCGAGGCGATGATATAAAATACAAATCGGATAAATCGAAGTGCCTCGAAATCGTGCACAGACGCACGCAAACCGAGGCGATGATATGAAGTGCAAATCGGATAAACCGGCAGTGCCGAAATGCGTGCACACGGGCACGCAATCGGAGGTGATGATGAAACGAGAGAAAAAAAATCAGACACAACCGAAATGCCTCGAAATGCGTGCACACGGGCACGCAAACCGAGGCGATGATATGAAGTGCAAATCAGATAAAACCGAAGTGCCTCGAAATGCGTGCACACAGGCACGCAAACCGAGGCGATGATATGAAGTGCAAATCGGATAAAACCGAAGTGCCTCAAAATACGTGCACACAGGCACACAAACCGAGGCGATGACAAAATGTAAATCGGATAAAATCGAAGTGCCTCGAAATGCGTGCACATAGGCACGCAAACCGAGGCGATGACAAAATGGAATGAAATGGCATACGGAATGCAAATTGGGCTTACGCCAACATGAGAGGACCTCAGCCGCACTCACATAAGCTGCCGTCGGATAAAAATGAAGTGCCTCGAAATGCGTGCACACGGGCACGCAAACCGAGGCAATGCCATACAAGCATGAAAATGCAAATTGGGCTTACGCCAACATGAGAGGGCCTCAACCACACTCACATAGGCTGCCGTCGGATAAAAAAGAGCTGCCTCGAAATGCGTGCACACGGGCACGCAAACCGTGGCGATGCGGAATGACATGCGAAATGCAAATTGGGCTTATACCAACATGAGAGGGCCTCAGCCGCACTCACATGGGATGCCGGAATGATAAGGATGGGGTGCCTCGAAATGCGTGCCCACTGGCACGCAAACCAAGGCAATAATGAAATATAAATCGGATAAAACAGAGTGCCTCGAAATGCGTGCACGCGGGCACACAAACCGAGGCGAAGGCATACGCAATGCAAACCGAATAAAACAGAATGTCTCGAAATGCGTGCACACGCATAAACCGAGGCGAGGCATACGCAATGCCAAGCGGATAAAATGCAGTACCTCGAAATGCGTGCATACGGCACGACGCATAACCGGCGAAGGCATACGCAATGCCAAGCGGATAAAGCAGTGCCTCGAAATGCGCGAAGTGCATAAGCGAAGGCATACGCAATGCCAAGCGGATAAAGCAGTGCCTCGAAATGCGTGCACACGCACGCAAACCGAGGCGATGATAAAATGCGAAAATCGACATAACCGGCAGCAAACGCGCTACCATAGCACGCAAACCGAGGCGATGACAAAATGCAAATCAGATAAAACCGAAGTGCCTCAAAACGCGTGCACACGGGCACGCAAAACGAGGCAATGGCATACAAGCATGAAAATGCAAATTGGGCTTACGCCAACATGAGAGGGCCTCAACCCCACTCACATAGGCCGCTTGATAAACGAGGTCGCTCGAAATGCGCGCGCACCGCACGCAAACCAAAAAGAGGGAAGGCATACACAATGCCATGACATGGAAAATGTAGATTGGGCTTATACCAACATGAGAGGGCCTCAGCCACACTCACATGGGATGCCGATGAATGAAAGCGGAGTGCCTCGCAGGCACGCAAACCGTGGCAATGCATTAAGGCATAAAATGACATGGGAAATGATATGCAAGCATGCGAAACAAATTTCAGCGGCTAAATGAAGGGGAAAACAACCCCGAAATGATATGGAATGAGAATCAACGCACGAAATCATCCCGAAATGTAGTTCTAAGTGCCCGAAATGGCCTACGGCTATGCTAAACAGACAAAATCTACTCATGAAAGCAAAATAAGTAGCAAGGCAGTCCCAAATATGGCATTTTTTCAGTACAAAACATGGCCAAATTAATAGCACAGATATGGCAACATTAGCATGCAAAAATACGGTAAAAGAGAGGAATTACAAAGCAAGTGATATCTACAATGCTCAAACCCAAAAACTCAGTTCTACAACTTTAAATAAGGTCCAAAAATATGCACATATTCAGTTTATGGAAACCCCAAAATCAGAATAAAAACATGCTAGAAATTCCATGCAAAATAGGCTCAAAATAGGCTATATCATGAGACTTGCCAAACCATGCACCAAACAGCAAACTTTTCTTCATGAAACATGTAAAGGGGGTCAAAATAAGACCCCTTTCAGTTCTGACCAAAGGCCAAAACCAAAAGCACAAGAGGCTACAAAACATGCAAGAATACGGTAAATTTGATGGATTTCAAAGGAAGTACCAAAAATATACACCAAATGGCTTAAGGCCCTCAACATAACATGAAAAGGAGACAAAAAAAAGGCTATTTCTAAGCCTGATGAAGGCTGAAATCCGGAGCCAAGTAAGCCTAACAAAGCATGCAAGAATTAGGGCCTAAAGTGAATTTCCAAGAGAGGTGGTATATAGAATGGCCAAATGAGGTTGAGCCCTTCTACAATGTTGTATAGGGGCTCAAAATAAGCACAAAACCAGTAGGGGTCGGAGCCCCAAAAACAAATGCAAATAGGCTAAAACTAGCATGCAAATTGGTGACATACAAGATGGATATTGAAGGAAGTGTATCATGGAGACACCAAATGAAGTTGAGCCCTTCTACAAAGTTGTAGAGGGGCTCAAAATAAGCCTAAAATCAGTAGGGGTCGGAGCCCCAAAAACAAAAGGAAATAGGGTAAAAATATGAAGCAAGAAAATGGTACAAAAGATGGATTTGGGAACTTACACTTGAAGATCCGATTGTTGCAACTTCTTAGCTGGAATTTGTTGATCCTTGACCACTGAAAATCATCCCTTTGCTGCTGGAATGGTGTTGTGGATGATGGAGCTAAGGGTTGATGAAGGAATTGGCCAAGACTTGAAGTTGTCCTTGGAATTTTGGCTATGGAAATGAAGGAATTGGAAGAGGAGCTCTTCAAGAAATTTTTTGTAACCCTCAAAACAGTTGGGAGCTGCTGGTTTTATAGCCAAAAGGGTGAAAATATCTTGCCTCAAATATCTAGATATTTTGAGGGCAAAATATCTAGATATTTTGAGGCGTAAAAAAAGATTTTGTTCGCCAATGGCGGGCATCTGAGACCGATGTTCCTCGGAATGATGAAACAGGTACTGCCAAAATTGAACAAAAACCGATGCAAAAGCAGCTCGGGGACCAAAACCGCGGGGTCGAAAATGGGTAGAGGCACCGGAAGTGGTGTTCGCTGCGAAGTGGGCATCGAGGCCCAGTGTTCCTCGGAACAATAAAATAGAGGTCCCCGCCAAAAGCCGAAGAAAACGGATGCGAAATGAATACTCGGGACCAAAACCGCAGCTTGGGTCCCGAAATGGGCCGCACGAAGTGGTGTTCGTCAGTGGGTTTCGAGACCCTGTTCCTCGTAACGATAAAATAGAGGTGTCGCCAAAAATGAATGAACATCGATGCAAAATGAATGCTCGGGGCCAAAACCGCGGTTGGGATCCGAAAAATGGGCCGCCGGAAGTGGTGTTCGGGTGCGAAGTGGGTCTCAGAGCCCTGTCCCTGGAAGGACCAAATGAGGTGTTCGCCAAAAATGAATGAACATCGATGCAAAATGAATGCTGGGGCCAAAACGCGTGGTTCGGGATCCGAAAATGGCCGCCGCACCTAAGTGGTGTTCGGCTGCGAAGTGGGTTTCTGAGCCCCCAGTGTCCCTTAAATGGGAGTAAATGAGATGCATGCCAAAAACCGAAGAAATCGGAGATGGTTGGACGGTCCCGAACCGAGGCACACGGCCTAACGGTCCCGAAAACCGGGAACCGGGCTCCGAAATGGGCAAAATGGCCTGCGGCCACAAAATATAGCTCGCGGCCACTGGGAGATAGTCTACGGGACCACTCCCTTCCCTCAGGAAAGAAAACAGAGAAAATTGAGTCTGGTTCGCAAACCGAGACAAGGCACAGAAGAGAGTTCGGAAGTCCGGAGTCAGGGCGCACGGCCGCGACTCTGAGGCTTCCGAACGAGCACAGTATGCAACATCATCGAGCGCTCAATCGGTGACGTCTGAGTCTTAAGGCCGGTCAAAAATGGGGTGTCTACACACACGTGTTTATACTTTTTCTTACAAAAATTAAATGCAGCAAAATGAAAAATAAATTTGCAAAGGTGAAGTACGAAATTTCTGAATATAAAACATCAAATGAGGGCTGTCCTATTTATAGATGTATTGGTGGCTACAGATTTTGAATTAAACAGGTGCAAACCTGTTTGAACAGGTATGAAACCTGTTTGGTTTTGAATTAAACAGATTTAAATCTGTTGAGTTCAAAATTCAAACAGATAAAAACGGGAAGGGACCTGTTTGGGTGTACAGAAAAATTGGACTAGTTTATTTTGTTTTTGACCCAAAAAGAAAGGGATTGGGCCGGACAAGCCCAATCCAACCTCACACCACGCGGCCAAGCCCAGCCCGACCAACCGGACGGACGGACGGACGGCGCGCACCCGTGTGTGGTGATTTTTGGGTCCAATGGGTCTAACCCATTTTGCCCGTAACCTCCCTCTCTAAAACACTTGGGTACCCCTTGCGGTACACCCCAAGTTCCAATCCCATGCCTTATAAACCCATTTAAAACTTCCCACCAAATTAATGTGGGACAAGCCTTATTCAAACCTTTAAAAAAATTTCACCAAAACTCCATTTCCATGGAGCATACTTTGGCTTTAATTTCCCATTCACTCGGTAATGGTTTTGAGCAACAAAATATACCACGTGAATCACAACACGGCATAGAACGCGTTACCACTTTGACCCGCGAAATCGACGCACGGGGCCCATCTAAAAAATAGACCAAACTTAGGAAAAAAATTCTAGTTTTACCCAGAATTTTCCAACCGGTCTAACCCATTTTTCCCATAACCTCCCTCTCTAAAACACTTGGGTACCCCTTGGGGCACACCCCAAGTTCCAATCTCATGCCTTATAAACCCATTCAAAACTTCTCACCAAATCAATGTGGGACAAGCCTTATTCAAACCTTTAAGGATTTTTCACCAAAATTCCATTTCCATGGAGCATACTTTTGCTTCAAATTTCCATTCACTCGGTAATGGTTTTGAGCAACCAAATATACCACATGAATCACAACGCGGCATAGAACGCGTTACCACTTTGACCCGCGAAAATCGACGCACGGGGTCTACCTAAAAAATAGACCAAACTTAGGAAAAAAATTCTGGTTTTACCTAGAATTTTCCAACCATTTCCAACAATCCCCCACATGAATGGAATTTGAAGACAACGGAAATGCAATAATATGTAGACTTTATCGAAAGAGTACAAGTCGAAATATCTTGCATCAGAATAGGTAGCTTTCGGTCTTGAACCTTCCCTAGTGATAACCTATCGGACTTACTGGCTAACCAATGGACGCGATGCCTTAAATTGTTCAGCCGTTTGTGTAAGCCAAGACAATAGATTTCACACAAAATATCTTCTAACACATCATGGTTCTCACTGTTGTGTTCATTTTGGCCTTAGATGCTCCTGATTTTCATGAGTGTTTCTAGAGAATTTAGCCTCTTCATTCTCATAGAACCGGCCCCAGTTTGACACTCATATAGGTGATTCTTATTGTGAGTATCTCCTTCTACTCGTCTTGATTTTTTGCCTCAATCAAGATATAAGTAATCATTAAAAGCAAAGCTTATCCTTATACCCCTGCATACAACATATGTTGCAGATATCACTCTCACCATAGGAATGGGTAAGGAATTTTAATCCCTTGGTGATTTCTGGCGAGCTATACATAACTTAGTTGTCCCTTTGAACTTAGTTCTTGGGATCTCTAGTCATATAAGTAGGGTTACCATTATGATGACTCTTATGTAATAGGCTTTAAACTCATCCCCTTCGATGAACTATACACTAGCTCTTTTGTCAAACCTTTTGTTAACGGATCCGCAATATTCTCTTTAGATTTTATATAATCTATTGAAATTATTCCATTTGACAACAATTGCCTTACGGTATTATGTCGACGACGAATATATCGTGACTTATTGTTATACATATGATTCTGTGCCCTGCCTATTGCAGATTAACTATCACAATAAATGCAAATAGCTGGCACAGGTTTTGGCCACATTGGAATGTCTTCTAAGAAGTGACGAAGCCATTCTACTTCTTCTCCTGCTTTGTCTAAAGCAATAAACTCAGATTCCATTGTGGATCGTGCGATGCAAGTTTGTTTCGTGGATTTCCAAGAAACAGCAGCGCCTCCCAAAGTAAAGACATATCCACTAGTGGATTTTGAATCTTTAGTGTCCGATATCCAATTGGCATCACAATAACCTTCAAGTACTGCTGGATATCGAGTAAAGTTCAAACCATGATCATGAGTAAATCTTAGATATCTAAGAACCCGAATGATCGCTTTCCAATGGTCTTCTCCGGGGTTACTAGTGTACCTACTCAATTTACTGACTGCATAAGCTATGTCAGGACGAGTACAATTCATTAGGTACATTAGGCTTCCAATGATTTGAGAGTATTTTAATTGAGACACCGCATCACCTTTATTTTTTGATAAATAAAGATTGACGTCTATAGGTGTTCTAGCTAAATTCATATCATCCTTGATAAATTTACCAAGAATTTTCTCAATATAATGTGATTGAGATAATACATATCCGTCAAATGTTTTAGTAATTTTCATTCCTAATATAACATCTGCGACCCCCATATCTTTCATATCAAATCTTTTGTTAAGCATTTGCTTAGTTGATTTGATCATGTTTTGACTGCTTCCAATGATAAGCATGTCATCCACATAAAGACAAACTATGACATATCCTTGGTCAATGTTTTTAACATAGACGCATTTGTCACATTCGTTTATCTTAAACCCATTAGTAAACATTGCATGATCAAAATTTTCATGCCATTGCTTAGGTGCTTGTTTTAATCCATAAAGAGACTTTACAAGCTGACAAACTTTCTTTTCTTGCCCCGACACTACAAACCCTTCGAGTTGCTCCATATAGATTTCTTCATTTAGATCACCATTTAAGAAAGTTGTCTTAACATCCATTTGATGCATTTCTAAATTAAACAACGCTGTTATAAAAATAAGCATGCGAATGGATATTATTCTTGTCACAGGGGAATATGTGTCAAAATAGTCAAGATCTTCCTTTTGTCTGTAACCTTTTACTACAGGTCTTGCTTTATACTTGTCTATTGAACTATCTGCTTTCATTTTTCTCTTGAATATCCATTTATATCCAAGAGGTTTAGAATCTGGTGGAAGATCCACCAATTTCCAAGCATGATTTTGCATAATGGACTCAATTTCATTATTAACAGCCTCTTTCCACAAAGGTGCTTCAGGACCTGTCATTGCTGCCTTAAAGCTTTGAGGTTCACTTTCTAACAGGTATGTCAGAAAATCTGGACCAAAGGATTTTGATGTTCTCGCTCTCTTACTTCGTCTTGGTTCATCATCAGTTAAATCATGTTGGTCGAGACCATTACTAGTTTCTTGTGTTTGATTGTCATTAGTCTCTTGACTTTGTGTACAATCATAAGTTCTTTTCTGTGAACTTAATTCCTTTCCTTTTTTGTGAGGAAAGACATGTTCAAAAAACACAGCATTCCTTGACTTTATAATAGTGTTCACATTTATATAAGGTATTTCTGATTTATAAGTCAGAAACTGATATGCACTACTATTCTGAGTATAACCAATAAACACACAATCTATTGTTTTTTTTGTCCAATCTTAATCTTTTTAGGAACAGGAACTTCAACTTTTTCCAAACACCCCCACACTTTTAAGTATTTGTAGGAAGGCGGTCGACCTTTCCATAATTCATAAGGAGTGCTGTTGGTTTTCTTGTGGGTTATTCTGTTAAGAACATAATTAGCAGACAATATTGCTTCCCCTCACAAGTTCTGTGGTAAGCCTGAACTCAGTAACATGGCATTCATCATTTCTTTTAGGGTTCTATTCTTTTTTTCAGCAATTCTATTTTGCTGTGGAGAATAAGGTGCTGTAGTTTGGTGAATAATGCCATGTTGCGCACAAAATTCATTTAATGGTGCATCATATTCACCACTCCTATCACTTCTAACCATTTTAATGGTTTTACCAAGTTGATTTCCAACTTCTGTTTTGTAGAGTTTAAACATTTCTAAGGCTTCATCTTTACTTTTAAGCAGATAAACATAACAATATCTTGTGCAATCATCGATAAAAGTTATGAAATACTTTTTGCTTCCTCTAATTTGAACAAATTTTAGATCACATACATTAGTATGAATTAATTCTAGAGGTTCAATTTTCCTTTCAACCGATTTGAATGGAGCCTTAGTTAGTTTCATTTCTACACAAACTTCACATTTATTTTTAGGATCAATTTCAAACTTTGGTATATAATCTAAACCAATTAATCTACGCAAAGCATCAAAATTCACATGTCCTAATCTACCATGCCATAAATTCGACTCAAGAATATAAGCAAAAGATGTGTTTTATTCTTATTCATAACAACTTTTGGTACAACTGTCATTACATTTAGTTTGAAGAGACCATCACTCATATATCCCTTACCAACATACATGCCACTCTTTGTTAATATAAATTTATCAGACTCAAAGACAAGCCTAAAACCATTTTTACTTAACAAAGAACCATAAACTAAATTCTTCCGGATGTCAGGTACATGCAGTACGTTGTTGAGAGTCAGTTCTTTCCCTGATGTCATCTTCAAGATCATTTTCCCTTGTCCAGCCACAGTAGAAGTAAAAGAATTTCCCATGAAAAGTTGTTTACCATTTGCAACTTCATTGTAGGTAGTGAACATCTTCTTGTCCGCACATATGTGACGAGTTGCTCCAGTGTCAACCCACCACTCTTTGGGATTTCCAACCAAGTTAGCCTCAGACACCACAGCAAAGAGGTTGATGTCATTCACTCTGTCAGAAATGTAATCTAGTTCAGTTACATTGGCCTAATTGGTAGTCTTCTTGCTTGTACTTCCATGATCCTTCTTAGGGCGACGGTAGTTAGAAGCTCAATGTCCAATCTTGTCACAGTTATAGCATTTTCCTTTGAATTTCTTGTTGCTATCATTGTCGCCTTGTTTAGGACCATCTCTAGTAAACTTACTCTTTTTGTTATGTGGTTTATGAACTTGTTCAACCACATTAGCCTTGGACTCAATGGGATTTTTCCTATTCCTCTTTTCAGCCTTACGGTTATCTTCCTTAATTCTCAGTCTTACAATAAATTCATCCATGGTCATCTCTTTGCGTTTCTGTTTTAAACAATTTTTGAAATCTTTCCAAGCCGGTGATAACTTTTCCACTAAAGCAGTGACTTAGAAAGACTCGTTCAGAGACATACCCTCAGAATGAATATCATGTAAAATTAATTGAAAACTTTGAACTTGAGAAATTACCGTTTTGGAGTCTACCATAACAAAGTACAGATATTTACTGACGACAAATTTCTTCGTGCCGGCATCCTCTGTCTTGTATTTCTTCTCCAAAGAATCCTACAATTCTTTTGCTGACTTCAAAGGATTGTAAACATTATACAGCATGTTGTCAAGGCCATTGAGGATGTAGTTTCTGCACAGGAAATCTGAATGTTTCCAAGCATCTATAGCGGCAACAACTTGCCGATCACTTTCACCCTCTTTAAGTGCTGGAGCCTCTTCATGGAGAAACCGAGCTAAATTCAGAGTTATAAGATAGAACAGCATCTTCTGCTGCCATCTCTTAAACTCAGTACCGTTAAATTTTTTCGATTTTTCTCCATGATTTATTGGTACATGAACATGGTTTTGGATAGGGACCGGTGTTGGTGTAACAACCAGAGTACCACTTCCAGTTGTAGTTCCAGTTGTAGTAGCCATAATCTCTGATTACAAAAATCAGAAAAAATTAAAACATAAATTAATTTTCTAGTTACTAAAACCAGAAAATAAATTATAACACAAAATAATTTATTTTCCTTGTTTCTAAAACTAGAAAAATAAAATACCACAATAATTTTCTGTAACACAAATTAATATTCTGCAATTGTTAATGACATCAGTATATTACTACTAGTTGTCAAAGAAAAGAGACAGTATATTACCACTATCTGTCAAATAGCATAAACCACTATTTATTTTTCCAACCAAAATATGTCTTTATGAAATCACAGAAAATTAAATACAATGAAGATACCAAAAATAGTCTGTCTTAAGATTGTTGGACAATCTTCATTGTATTTAAATTAATTAATTCTGTTTGGGTACTAAACGACAAACATAATATAAAAGAAATATAGGAAAGGAGAATGAATGTTTGATTACAAAAATCAAACTAGAAAAAGAATTAAATAAATAAAAACAGATTTTATTTTGTTACCAAAACAAAATTAAAATCTGATTTAAATAAATAATAATAAAATCAGAAAATAAATAAACAACTTACTTGATTAATATCTTGAATATTATTCTTGATCAAGTCCAGTGTTTGACCTTTGTGTCATATCTGATTAAATCCTCTCCACGGTGCTTTCAGAATGTGGACGTCCATCTCCCAAGATGAAATGATCAACTACAAACAATAACAGCACTACAAATTGTTTGCCTAACGAACACATTAAGTGTTTATACTCTTTCTCACAAAAATTAAATGCAGCAAAATGAAGAATAAATTTGCACAGGTGAAGTACGAAATTTCTGAATCTTAAACATCAAATGAGGGCTGTCCTATTTATAGATGTATTGGTGGCTGCAGGTTTTGAATTAAACAGGTGCAAACCTGTTTGAACAGGTATGAAACCTGTTTGGTTTTGAATTTAAACAGATTTGAATCTGTTGGGTTCAAAATTCAAATAGATAAAAACGGGAAGGGACCTGTTTGGGTGTACAAAAAAATCGGACCAGTTTATTTCCGGAATTAATTTGAACTCTGGATTTTATTTTTCAAAAAATAAAATTAAATTCAAATGTTTTTTACCCAAAAAGCAAGGTATTGGGCCGGACAAGCCCAACCCAACCTCACACCCGCGCCTAGCCCTCCGCCCGACCAGACGGACGACGGCGGCGGCGCGCGTGTGGTGATTTTTGGGTCTAATGGGTCTAACCCATTTTGCCCATAACCTCCCTCTCTAAAACACTTGGGTACCCCTTGGGGCACACTCCAAGTTCCAATCCCATGCCTTATAAACCCATTCAAAACTTTCCACCAAATTAATGTGGGACAAGCCTTGTTCAAACCTTTAAGGATTTTTCACCAAAACTCCATTTCCATGGAGCATACTTTGGCTTCAATTTTCTATTCACTCGGTAATGGTTTTGAGCAGCCAAATATACCACATGAATCACAACGCGGCATAGAACGCGTTACCACTTTGACCCACGAAAATCGACGCACGGGGTCCACTTAAAAAATAAACCAAACTTAGAAAAAAAATTCTAATTTTACCCAAAATTTTCCAACAATTTCCAACAGTTCAGTGTCATGTTCAGGTGCTACAGAATGTTCAGATGCAAACTTGGTGGATACCTTCATAAATTTTGATAGGGCTTGTTTTGCAAAAGAAGGTTTGATTGGTCTTTGGGCGTGGTTCGTGACCACAAGAGAGGTCATTCTGCCATGTTAGCGAACAGAAAGTCAACGATGGATGTGGAATGTATTGAGGCCTTTGCAGTGCTTGCGGCGATTCAATTTGCGTTGGATTTGGGACTGCACCACATAATTCTTGAAGGTGGTTCGTTATCAACCATTCGAGCCCTTCAATAGTGGTCGGCCGACCACCACAAGTGGTCTCCCAAGAAGAAAACTAGTTGGCCATGGGTAGGAGAAGTCTACACACTGAAAGCAAGCCAATGGTGTGGTGGCCGACCAGTAAAGGTGGCCCAAAGACCAAGAAAACCAGTTTCCTGACTAGAAAACTGGATGGCAGGAAGAAAAGTGGTCTCCAAGGGGAAGAACTGGTCTCCCACCCTTGCACCACCTTCCAAACAAGGAAAACAAGGTTTGTACCAGAAACAAACCAAAAAGGATGCAAGACGAAAGTTCGGGAGTCAAGGTGTGCGGTCGGGAGACTCGAAAACTAGTCTACGGGCACCAAAAGTGGTCTACGACCACAAAAGTGGTCTCCCGGACCACAGTGCCCCTCTAGGCAGAGGCAACAAGGTACGGTCCAAAAACCACACCAAACAGAGAACGTTAAGCGGTCCCAAGACAAGGCGCGCGGCCGAAGGCTCCAAAAATTGGAAACTAGTCTCCAAGCAGGAAAAGTGGTCTACGACCACGAAAAGGTGGTCTCTGAGACCACTCCTCCCTCGGGAAGGAAACAAGATTTGGTCCATAAACCGAGTTGAAACACAAAGAGTTCGAGGCAGGAGGCAAGGCACCCAGTAGAAAACTCTGAAAACTCGAAACAAGAACAACATGCACAATCACCAAGCGCTCAATCAATGGCGTTTAAGTCTTAAGGTTGGTCAAAAATGGGGTGGCTACAGTTGCCCTTCTTTGTGAACTTCGAAGTCAAGAAGTGACGAGAGTGAATGTCAAAGCCCAGAACCAGCCCATTTTTGACAAGGCCAAAGACTTAGACAAGCAGGCAAAATAACAAAGAGATGTGCCCGCAGACAGGGGCAAAATGCAAATGACATGCAAAACACCGAACATAACTTATGATCATGCAAAGAGGGTTGTGATAAAGCAATTATGCAAAATAAATGCAACATTTTAAGCGAATGCTATGCGAGCAAATAAACACGAACCAAACTACATCTCATGCAGAAAGGATGTAAGAAAATTATGGAATCTTCACGAACATGTGCGATAGATACATAAAGGTGAACAAAGTGTGATAGATACCCTAAGCGGACAAGCATGTGTGATAGATACACAAAGTGAGCATGGTGTGATAGATACACAAAGCCAGCGTGTGATAGATACACAAAGTGAGCGTAGTGTGATAGATACGCAAAGCGAACGTAGTGTGATAGATATGCAAAGCGAACGTGTGATAGATACACAAAGTGAGCATAGTGTGATAGATACACAAAGTGAGCAAAGTGTAATAGATACGCAAAGCGAACATGTGATAGATACACAAAGTGAGCGTGTGATAGATACACAAAGCGAACGTGAGATAGATACACAAAGCGAGCGTGTGATAGATACACAAAGCGAGCATGTGATGGATACACAAAGTGAGTGTGTGATAGATACACAAAGAGTGAACACAAAGGGTGAACACAAAGTGTGATAGATACACTAAGTGAACAAAGTGTGATGGATACACAAAAGGTGAACATAAAGTGTGATAAATGCACTAAGTGAACAAAGTGTGATAAATACACTAAGCGAAGAGAGTGTGATAGATACACTAGGTGAACAATCTTAAACGGAACTTCTTTGAATGAACCGTACATACAATATCGTGCATGAATCAGAAAGAAACTTGATAGGTATAATGCAATACAATGCATGATGTTTAAAGAATGCAATAAACAAACATAACGGCGCTTTAGAAAGCACCTCACGGGGTGAGTGGTGATGAACCACTCTACTCGGACGGGGATCTCCCCTTGTGTTCCTCGAACTCTTACCTTCAACTCACAGTACAAAAGTTCTGAAACGATGACAAGGGGTGATTTCTGCATGTAGAAGCCATAGCTGCCGCTTGTCTTCTTGATCATATTCACAATTTTTCCTATTTTCCAACGGGGTGACAGACTAGGTTGGTTCAGTATCCATAATTGAGGTGTATACCCAGTACCTCAACCTATGGGGCTTCCATACAGATTTCAAGCCAGGGATACACCCCTGGGTATTTAAACCAGACTCTAGTCTTGGAAATCCTAAATCTTTGTGTTCTAGGCAACAGTCATTCGAACTCTAGTTTCCACCGTCACAGTTGGTCTCCTAGGAACTCATTGCAATCACAACCAAGATGCCTCTGGCAGGGACTGGTACTCAAGGAGAGCACTTCTGATCGCCATTCTGGCTTTGAAACAGGCTTGAGCTTGAGCTTAAGGTAGAGGCACACTCATACTTCGGAGCATTGACAAGGCCTAAAGGGGTGCATATGGAATGCAATCTTGGAACTTTCTGAAGTTGAAATACACTCAGATGCTTCGATTTTCGCTCTTTTCTTTTACTTTGCAGTCCGGAACCCATATAGCTTTAGATAGGTCCTGGTTTTACTTTTCTCACATGACTTGGGTCAAACCCTGCAGTTTTATGAAAGAAAAAATCCTGTTTTGCACACATGTAGAGAATGACACTACACTCTGAGCACAAAATGATTTGAAATTGAGAAATGAGTTCTTAACCGGGTATTGAGCCTACAACTGAACACAGCACACCACGACTCAACAAATGAAAACAAAGGTAAACAACCTAAACGTATCGAGAAACACTCGAGACAACTCAAAACAAGAATCGAGACAAACAAAAACACACACACAACACTCAGATGTGTTCCAATGGCGAGAGACCTCTCAGTTCACGAGGAGCCAGTTTCTCCGGGTATTGTTTCTCACCTTTTCTTATTTGTGATTCTCATATCACTCTGGCACTCAATCTCTTGTTTTCTGAAAAAGCCCTTTTCTCACTTTTTCTCTCAATGCACATCTCTCTATTCTTCAATCTCTATTATTTTTTTATCCCTCCCCTGGGTGGTTGATGGATAAACAGGAAGTTGTGGGCTCATGCCCCTAGCATTCTGCTAGATTCTCATTCTTCCGTTCACAATAGTGAACTTTCCCACAAAGGGGTTGCGACAAGATGTGCAGCAAATCCACAACTGACAGCAGTTGACGACACCCTTGGCCAGAATGGATGGGATCAGACCTGTCTAAATGAGGAAATGAAATATCTTGATCCATTCCAATTCGTGCTTTGCATTTGGCTTGATACCTCGTTGCTTGGAGGATGTTGAGAGCTTTCAGCCCTTTGTTGTTAGCTTTAGTTGTGCCATTTTCTGGCAAGTAGAGTGCCCTTTCTGGCAAGTATGTTGACAATGGGGAAAAGACAGAACACCTGGCTCAACTGTGCTCCTAGTTCATCATTTTAACCATTTTTTATTTTTGAGCTTCTGCTAAAACAATTTTGACCAATATGAGAGTTAGATTAACATGCTTGTTCAACTTTTTGATTTGAAATCATGCAAGTTAGGCTATGAGCACTGAAAATTTTCCTTTTTGGGTCCAAGAAATGGTCCAATTTTGAAAAAATGGAACAATTTTCGAGAAAATTAGTCAACCTCAGTAAAAATTCTCAAAAACTGTTTTTACAAATGGCCATTGCTCGACCAACACAAAATTTACTCTTGAGATGCACAACCATAGATCCAAAACAATGGAAAATTGCCTTTTGTCTAAATGGCACTGCATGGCAACGGAAAGTTGCCCCTTGTCTGAATGGCACCACAACGCACTGTAATCAATCCTCAAAGTGACGATCACAACGGAATTCTAGGATACAAAGAAGACAAAGATGATCAGAACCATTACATGGACACAATCGATTTGGAAGTGTTTATGGCTGGACTTCATAATGAAGTTGCCTACGTATCCCAAACATGGGAATCAAGCCTGACGTAGTTTCGGGTTAAGGTTCACTCGGGTATTAACCTCTCCTTTTGCGCTCTAACTTTTGCCAAGGCCACCCTTCCAGATTTTCAACCTTGCGAGCTATGTTTTTCTTTTTCTTTTCATTTCATTTTATTTCTTTTTTGTTCTTTTCTCTGCATTTTTCTTTATTTTTTTTCTTTTCTTTTTTCATCTTTTGCATTTTTTCTTTTCTTGCTCTAACTTTTGCCTGGGTCACCCTTCCGAGTTTTTGGCCCAGCGAGCCTCTCAAGGGTAAAAGTGTAGCAAGTCCATGTCAAATGGTTTTGAGATCTCAAAGCCGTTTTGAATCCAAGAGAGTGGTTGTTGTTCGCTGATGATTTAGGAGTCCATCCAATGGAGGGCTGAATTTGCCCCTAGTGTTGTGGATAGAAACTCAATCGTCCATCAGCAATACTTTCTTCTTTTCTCCGCTCTGGGATTTGGCATTCTTGCCGATCTTCGCTAGTTTAAGAAATGTCCCAATTTTTCACGCTTCGAGCACATTTGAAATTCTTTTGCCCCTAGTTCGAGGGGTGCTTCTTATCTAGCTTCGCAAGCTTCCTTTGACGACATTTGACCTTCTTGATTTGACTTTTTTGCTGCTAATTCATGGGCTGCTTCAAATATGGCCACACAAGTCTCACATTGTGGTTGACCTTTGAACATTCTGAATCCAAGTTCAAGGTCTGAAAGCCAGGGGTCGAGTCTCGAGGCTGAGAGCGATCCTAAGTTGCACAATCTCAAGAGCGATTCCACACAGGTCTTCGTAGGACGGCACAAAACATTTTTTGAAATCTTTTAAGAAAGCGACTAGTCGCTCGCGCTGAAGACAATGCGGAACCAATCTGGATCAAGCCAGGATCCTTCTCAGTACTCACATTAACAAACATGATTTCAATCATTAAGGACTTATCACGCCTCTCCTTCTCAGGGCCGGCCCTGGCCTAAGGCCAATAAGGCTTGTGCGTTAGGCCCCACAATTTTGGCCCAAAAAAAGGGCCCCCAAATTTCATAAATTGTTATAGGCCTAACTTTTTGTTTTTGTTTTTGTTTTTTTTTTTTGTTTTAGGATCAATTTAAAGGGCCTCAAATTGTTTTATTGGGCCCATGTTTGGTTTAGTCCATATTTATGTAGTTTGGCCCATATTTATTAAAATAAATATATATATATATATATATAAAACAAATAAAGTGTTTGGGCCCAACCCAAACCATACATACAATATATAACATTGTTCACTTAATATATGAAAGTAAATTTTAGTTTATAATTTTAATGATTATATGTGCAAGTATACTTAAGTAAAAAATTTATGAATACTTATCATTTTAATCATAATTTTTTATTAAAAAAAAATATATTAGAGGGGCCCATTTTCATCATTCGCCTTAGGCCCCACAAATCTCAGGGCCGGCCCTGCTCCTTCTCTTAATTGATCAAATTTTTACAAAATCTGAGGAATTCCTTCCTCTTTGTTTTCATTATAATGTTCAAAAAGTTTTGAAAAACTTAGGTCCATGCAATAATTTCAAGGAACAGAAGAGCGGGGGAAATGCACTGCCGCTTCATTCAGATTTGTTGGAACAACGGGTTCAAGATAGAAACAAACATAAAAGCATGAAAACCACCGTTGTTTCATTCAGATCTTCTGGTGCAACTGGCTCCACGGCAGAAACAGACTCAAAAGAAAGCAAAAAGACAAACACAAAACAAAATAGTGATGTCCGAGGTAACACCCCCGGAATCACCCGACTCCTACACAATAGGACTGATTCGTTACAACAAGACAGACCCAACTGACTCAGTACAAAAAGACTAACTCTATACAACACAACAAGACTGACTGAATACCCAAGTCAGAAAGTACAAAAAATAGCATTCGCAAATGCTCAAAATAGTGCGTGCCATACGCCACATCTGGAGTAAACTGAGTGCCGTCTGCAGGTGGTTCATCCCCCGATCACATACTCGTATTATCCCTCAAGTTCACTGATCCAGTGACAATAGACTTTGTTGAGCTTGGTGGGATGATAACCTCGTTGTCAAACAAATCCTGTACTTCGTGGCGAAGACGAAAGCAATTATCGGTGCTATGACCGGTTTGTTGATGGTAGGCACAGTACTGGGTAGCATCATGACCTAGTGGAAGACGACCAGGGAGAGATCGAGGCTCGAGGGGTTTGAGATGGCCTTTTTCAACGAGGATTTGAAGAGCCTTGGACAAAGGCATATAGAGGGCATGGAAGACCCTGCGACCTCGGGGTAGATACTTCGAGGTTTGTGGATTTTTGCTGGGCGCACCAGCAAAGGAATCGGCAGGTGCTGACTTAGTTTTCTAATCTCTTCTGAGTGTAGACTTAGAGTTCAAAGGATCGTTTCTGGTACGACGGCCCTTCTCCCGGTTTTCCTCTTGATTTGAACTGCTCTCATTCTGAGTGGCGAAAGTGTCCTCCACAGTTTTTGCAATAACTGCGAGCACTTGTTGTTTGTTCAGTCCTTCGGCTTTCAAAGCCTCAACAACCCACAGAAGGTGTTCATAGGGATTGATGTCTGCCCTTACCTTGTTCTTTCCACTCGCCTCAGCTTGATTGAAGGTTTGGGTCGCTACATCAGAGCGGAGCCCTGTTGTTGTCGACATGTCATTGCCTAAACTTGGAGTGGCTTCAGGTTGGCCAACTTCAATTACAATTCGCCCTAGGAGTGGGGAGTCTTCTGGTATGAAATTTTCGGCATGTGATGTGGTCGATGGCGGAGCCGATAGTCCAAAGGCTAGATCAGCCACAGTTCTCTGAAGATCGCCAATCATTCCCATCAGCTCAAAAGTAGTGGGCTCACGGGTTTGAAATGATTGGGGTTCCAAGATTGGATGTGTGGTAGGCGCCCCAGATAGGCGTTGCATTTCAGCGTTGGTCTCACCTTGCATAGCGATTCCCTGGTTTAATGTCGCTATCATGACCACAATTTCTTCTGAATTCTGCGTCATCATGAGTCTGCTGAATTGGACAGAGGTGATGTGACTGGTGGCTAATGGATCAGATGAACCGGTGAGCCTTGACTGGCCTTTCTCTGCCTTACCACTGGCGAAGGAAACACTGGTTTCCCTTGAATTAAATCTCTGACCTGACAAAGTCTATCAACACAAGTCCGATGTACTGGGGGGATATTGGAGCCTTCTGAAGCTATGGTTCCAAGACTATCCTCCTAGCAGAAGAGAAAACAGGCAGCATCTCAGCCTAATTTTACTGGAACAAATACGAGCATAGCTGAATGACTGTGCTCTCTACTGAATTCTGCTCAAAATTCTGCCTGTAAACTGATGCCCTCAGGTAAAACTGATTCTCCAAAATACTGATGCCCGCATGCCTTATACCCAGACTTGCAAACTGGTACACACAACCCCTGTAGAGACATACTCTGACAGCAAATATCATGCAAGTGAGAGCCAAAACACCCCTATGTTGGGGTAGGGTTTCCCTGTCCTATTTTGTCAGGAGCTAGGGTTTCACTACGCACACAACGGTTTCAAAACAGCCTACAATCGGGTAAGCAACCTGTCATAGCTTGGAATGGTTACTATAGATTCCGAATATGCACTAGGTCGAATGGTCAAAAAGGGTGCCCCGGTAAAAATCGGGGTTTGTGTTCCCATTGTGGCAGAGCCCACAACCGGTCAGCCTTATGACGCACTTTTCCAAGCAAGCCTCCGGCAAACCGTTCAGGAATAGCATACGGCAAACATGGTGTCCTAGGTGCACCAATGCAAATGCAATGTAAAGAGACACATCAGTGTAGTCAAAACAATATATCATAAGTTCGAGTCAAGTTCTCTAAATCCCCAGTAGAGTCGCCAAAAACTGTAGACCGCCCCGAGAACTCCCCGGCTCCGCGTTGTGAGGGCGCGAATTCGTTTTGTTCTCTAGCTACTACAAGTTTGGACTCATGTCACGGTTCTGAATCTAATCTCGCAAAGTGCAATGCAAGACTGATAAATCACCAAAGAGTCCAAATCCGGCAAATCGTTTTGAAAAATTGATTTTAATAAAGAAGTGTCAAACATGGACTGCTTTGCCAGATATAGAGTCGCCACCTAAATATTTTATTTTGGGGGAATTTAGGAAGCCCTGAAGCCCTGACTTGTGCTTAAGGCCACGTGTCCGTCATCACCAAAGTTGCCTCGGCTCGGGAACTTGGGTACGAGAGGGGAAGGTCATGCAATGAGCACCTCCGCTTGCCCGATCAAAGATCGGCCTTTACTAACATAATATGTTGTTTTTGAAAACACATGTGTTCTTATTCCGGTTATTAACCTAGAATTACTATGTGAAGTGCGTAGCATACAAGTATAGACTAGATCACCTAAATTGGAACAAAACATTGCATGTTCGTTTGTTTGAAAATGGTTTGAAGTTTGCTACTCGCAAGTAGGCTAAATCGGGGATTTTAATGAATTGTTCCAATTCAAGCAATCCAACCTTCACCCACAGACATTCAGGTAGTTAATCAAATAAGCAGTTAGCCTCATGGTAAGCATGCTAACATGGCAACATACACACCTTATGCAGTATGTTAAAGCATAAACACTCACAGTGTACTCCGAGCCAAAACAGAGAACTAGTTAGAAATCATGCATGATCCTAGTTCATGTTAAGATGGCTAATGCAACATATGCAAAAATGCAACTAAAATAGGCTCGGCTATTCTAGAATGGCATATGAAATGCAACTTGATACATGTATTCAACTTGAAATTGAAATACAATGCAGTTAGTATGATGCGCTGAACCCGGTGCATGCAAAACAGATGAATAGATGCACGCATGCGAAGCATAAGTATGCTAATTGAAACATGCCCTAAAACTAACCATCGTAATCGGTTAAGTAAAAGGGAGAAAAAAATGGGCGTTGGAAGACATGCATCACACAAACGCACGCTTATTACAACAGTTAGCCCTTTTGACGGAGGGTCCAAATAAAGAGCTAACTAGCTAATCTAAGTTAATTAAACTAATTATTACATTACAAAACCAATTAACTAACAAGCTAATTAATTAAGCTATTACAACACAACTTGAATAGTTAAACGCATTAACTAATTAGGTACAGAACCAAAGCAAAAACTAGCTAAGCAAATTAGCTAAGTAAAGCAATAAAGTAATGTCCTCAGAGGGAGAAGAATGCACGCATGCTCAGTCGCCTCGTTCGAAAATCCGTCGCGATGCCCCAACTTGCCTCTATTTGCAATTGTTCTCAGAATCTTGCACCAAGCTCCACAAAGCTTCAACTCCACCATGGGAACCTGTAGGAACATGGCCGACCACCCAGGGATGCTTCCAGCCATTGGCCGACCACTTTCTATTGCCGCAAACCAGAAAAAGTGGTTGGCCGGCTAGTTGTTCTGGTCGGCCGACCAGTTTTGCTACACTTCTCCACTTTGCTGCAACAGACAGCAAGAAAGGGCATGGCAATGTATTTGCAAGGTATGTCTGCACAACCACCCTCCCTATCATTTCATAAGCTCAAAGAAGTGTGGTTCTCGACCCTCGGGCCACAAATCACGCATCTCGATGCATTTCATCACTTCAAGTATGAAACGTCCCTCGTTTCTCATGTTTGGACTAATACTCAATCCAAACAAATGTAATGCAACTCAAGCATACAAACATGTAATGTAAGGCATGCATACACAATGCAATGTAACAACATGAAATACTCAATGCGAAGAACAACATGACATACTCAATGCAATGTAATGTGGCATACTTAATGCGATGTGATATAAGTATGCAAAGAAGGCTAATGCATGCATACACAAAGCAAGACAACATAAGCATGCAACAACATGACAATGTAAGCATGCAAATAATATGAAAGCAAACATGCTCAATGGACTTAAACCAAAATGGACAGACCTCAATCATGCCCAAATCAGCGGCCATAACACCAAAACAAAGGCATGAGATGCAAAACAAAGCATGTACATACATTGGCCCATCAACTAGGCCTAAGAGCACAACTCTCAAGAGTGCTCAAGAAATGATAAACATAGAAGTGTGACAACACTAAAGGCTCATAAATCAAGTGTGAAATGATGCCAAATCATTCAAACAACACAAGTAAAGCATGCAAGAGGGCCTAAGGCACAAAGCCATTAAAGGGACTACACAAAGAGGCATGCAATACATGGCACAAATGATTGAACCAATCATGGATAGAGCTCAAATAGGTCTAAACAAAGACCAAAACATGCTAAGATGAGGGCTCAAGGACCTAGGCAAGATGGTATACATGCTAAGCCACAAACAAGGCAACAAATGCACAACTCTCAAAGGCACTTAAAGAGTGAATGAAATGGGAGCATGGCAAAGCTACATGCTCTGAAATATCATGATAAATTATGCCAAATCATGTGCACAACACAAATGAAGCATGCTATGAAGCTCAAAGCTTGAAACTATCATAGGCATTTACACTATAGCTATGCAAAACATGAATTTTATGGAAAGAGCAACACAAAACAATCCTAGAACATGTCAAAATGAGTCTAAAACATGAAAGCAAGGAAGCCAAAATAAGTTAGCATGAAGGGCATAAGGCATGATGCATACAAGGCAAATAAGGTGGATTGCACTACACCTATCAAGACCAAGCATAAGATGGCTTCGCCAACAAAAATCAGAGTTATATCATGGAAAAATAACCCCAAAAACACACTGAAATGATAGCTCGCAAGTTTAGGCATGAAGGCACACACAATGACCTATGTTTAAGGCATAAAGGGCAAACCCTCCAACGCATTGAAAGAGTGACAAATGCAAGTGTATAACCACACTACATGGACTGAAATCAAATATGAAATGATGCCAAATCATTCAAAATGGCCAAGCAATGCATACTAGTAGACTTGATACACAAAGCTAACAAGCTAGAATGCACTATAGCTATACAAAGCATGGCATGCATGATCAAAACAACACAAATTAGAGCTAAATAATCCTAAAACATGGGCAAAAGCTTCTTAGAGTTAAGCCAAAATCATGTTAGAATGACATGTTAAAGCATGATACATACTAGGCTAGTTTATGGAATTGTACTACAAGTGCAAGGAGCATGCGAGGACCAACCAAACCAAACCTTAAAAAAGGTATGACATGGCAAAAAAACACCAAGAACATGCTGAAACGGACTCAAAACAAGCTAGAAAGACATGCTACTTCATGAAGCATACAAGACTAGTTTGTAAGATTTACACACCAAGTGTATTAGACATGCATGAGATGACAAAACCAAGTAAAAATAGTGGTATGCCATGCTGAAATAAGCCCAAATAGATGCTAAGATATAGCCAACATAAGCTTAACAAACATGCTCAAACAAGAGGCTAATATGACAAGTATTCAAAACACAAGGAGAGGGGATGACCCTCTCCTATTTGGGACCTCAAAACACCATTTCCACCACTGAAATTCTTTTGAGTTTCAGTGGTGAGAAGGCCAAAACAAGCTGGTCCCAATAGCTTAAAAAGAAGACACAAGAACAAGGCCAAACAAGGCTTAAGAGGGGGTAGACCACCCCCAACACAAAAGTGACCTTAAACAAACATTTTAAGGACTGAAAAATAGAACTTTTTTCAGTTTAAAGTCAAGCCAAAAACAGCATGCAACTAGGTCCAAAAGCTTAAGCCAAAACAAGGGTTTAAAGGCTAGTTGACTCACCCTCGTAGAACCTCTTCAAGGCTACCACTCTAGCAGCTTTCTTGGATCAACACTAGTCCAAAAACTCCAAAACAAACCTCAAGAAGCCTCAGCAACAAAATGATGGTGTTTGAGTGTGTGTTTGTGTGTTAAAGTGTGATAAATATGCACTTTTGAACACAAAAATGAAGAGCAAGAGCCAGATAGATACAAAGATGTATATGTATAACTCAAGCACTCTAAAACTCAACCTGGAGGAGGAGGGGGGAGGTTCTCTCTTATAGAGAACAAGCAACAAGCTTGTTGGACAAGCTTTTGGCCTAAAGCCATCCCTCCATAGAGAATGGCTTCTGTGCCTTCCAGCTGGCACAGTTGTACTGAAAATATCTCCAAAAAGGTGATGAAAAGCAGCCGACCACTTAAAGTGGTCGGCCAGCTACTTGAAGTGGTCGGCTGACCACCACAAGTGGTCTCTTAAGAAGCAAACTGGTCGGCCATGGGTAGGAGAAGTCTACACACTGAAAGCAAGCCAATGGTGTGGTGGCCGACCAGTAAAGGTGGCCCAAAGACCAAGAAAACCAGTTTCCCGACTAGAAAACTGGCTGGCGGGAAGAAAGTGGTCTCCAAGGGGAAGAACTGGTCTCCCACCCTTGTACCACCTTCCAAACAAGGAAAACAAGATTTGTACCAAAAACAAACCAAAAAGGATGCAAGACAAAAGTTCGAGAGTCAAGGCGCGCGGCCGGGAGATTTGAAAACTAGTCTACGGGCACCAAAAGTGGTCTCCCCGACCACGAAAGTGGTCTTCCGGACCACAGTGTCCCTCTAGGCAGAGGCAACAAGGTACGGTCCAAAAACCACACCAAACAGAGAACGTTAAGCGGTCCCGAGACAAGGCACGCGACCGAAGGCTTCGAAAATCGAAAACTAGTCTCCAAGCAGGAAAAGTGGTCTACGACCACGAAAAGTGGTCTACAGACCACTCCCTCCCTCCGAGGAAGGGAAACAAGACTTGGTCCACAAACCGAGCCGAAACACAAAGAATTCAGAGGCCCAGAGGCAAGACACCCAGCCGAAAACTCCGAAAACTCAAAACGAGCACAAAATGCACAATCACCGAGTGCTCAATCAATGACGTCTGAGTCTTAAGGTCGGTCAAAAATGGGGTGTCTACAGGGGGGATTCATTTTGTTGGGTGGGGGTTCAAAGAAATTGGAGGGGCCAAAGTAAAGAGGGAGGTGCTAATAGCAGCACTCTTAAATAATCATAACACTTCGATCATCATCAACTAATCAAATCTCTATAGTTGAATCCCTTGATATATGAGAGATTTATAAAAAGGGTCTACATGCAATTACATATTTAATCTCCTCGTAAGGTATGAATTTATAGCATATGAGAGAAATAGATAAGAAAAGAAACAAATGCAAAAATAATGCCCTTTGGGTCACAAGTTCTAAGGCTTAAACCTGGTCACACATAAATGGTTTACAAACCCATACACATAAGCCTTTAGCTTGTCAAAATATAACAAGTAAACAAAAGAGCCTTACGCTCACAAAACAAAACATTCACTTGCCTTCACTGAGATGGAAACACCACATTTTTTCTTGCACAAATCCATTAGGAGTTAGCATAATGCCTAGTAGGAAGATCTTAACAAAATATATATGTTTTAAACAGTCTTCTAAATGTGCATGCAATGTCATGTCATGCTCCAAAAACCGTGAGTTTTATCTTTTTGAAATCTCATGCTAATGCTCATTTTGAAAACATAAATACATCGATGTAATAGAATCACAATACGGGGTGGTAAATACAACTTAAATAATCCCTAGGGTAGTGTCTATAAGTAAGTCCCTCAAGACTCTACAAAACCTACTTTACCGACTCCTAACACGTGGTACTTGCCCTGTGTATGTTTTCAGTGTTTCATCTTGGACACTCAGGCACACTTAATCTCAATCTACACTCTTTATCTGAACTTACTACCGAATTTACCTTAAAACAATTTAAGTTTCAAAAGTCATCTCAAAACAGTGACCCCATCTTTAGTTTTAATAAGACATTATTCAAAAGCCATGTAATGAAAGAAATGGAACGTAATCAAATATATACATTCTCAATAATAAAATAAAATAAAAATTCCCACATTTTTAATATTTCTCAATGTTAACACAATGTTCAACATTTCTCAAATTTATCTCAATCACCGATATTCTTTGAATATCATTCAACAATATATATATATATATATATATAACATATGACAATCTTCCATATTCACAATCAATATCAAATTTGCATAATCCAAGCATGTATCAATCATGCTATCCATGACGCTTTCTCCACAAAAAAAAAAAAAAAAAATACAAATAAAAAAATACTGATCCATCTCATGGATATCTCAACAACATATCAACATGTGAAAGTTCATCATTTTTCTCAATGAAAATCCCAACATTTGCTTTAGTTTTTCACAAAATTTACTTTTCCCCAGTTTCCAAAATCTAGGGTTTTTCTCAGAAACAAATTCCTCTAATTTTCAAATGATGTTTTCCTCAATAGATTTCCAAGAGTCTCATAAGTTTATGAAACTAGTTAATTTGGGCAAAAACATGAGAGATGTCACATTTCTAAGCTTTTCCAAAGCCCAACATTATAGAACTCTACTTATAATACCACGGATTTGTCAAAGAAGAGCTAGACATGCTATATAACTCAAAGAAACTTCCTACCTCAAGTTTAGAGAGAAAAAATGAGAAGAAAAGCCCTATAATCAATGTATCAAAATTTGATCTTTTACTCAAAGGGTGTGAACACACTATGAAACATGTCTGGAAGGAAGGGAATTTATCTTGTGATGCATTGGCAAAAATGAAAGCCAACCAACCAGAAGATATCTTTGGTGTTCAACCATCCAATTTGAACTTGGAAATCTGCTAGTTTCGAGACATGATAGGAATGTCTATGGAGAGGACTTAGTAGTCCGGGTTTGTAGTTTATTTCCGATGTATCCAAGAAAAAAAAATCGATCTTCACTGCACAAAATGCAACCCTTGAGGAGCTCTCCGAGAAGTCCCAAATCACTAGGGTCAAACCTTGAGGAGCTCTCCAAGAAGTCCCAAATCACTAGGGTCAAAATCCTAATGGATTTAGAGAGATCAAAGGAAATGTAAGGTTGGTGGATTACATGTAGAGAGAAGGAGGAAAGAAGATGAAGTAGAGAGAGAGAGAGAGAGAGAGAGAGAGAGAGAGAGAGAAGTAATAGAAGTGAAAATAAAGGGAAATAAAAAGAAAATTTTAGATTCACTAGATATTCCCGCACGTGTAGCAACGTGTGCGCTTTTCGCTACACGTGCAGCACCCTCTTTCTGTACGTGCGGGCCTTAGGTCGCACGTGCGGTTCCTCTTTGCCATACGTGCTATTTTCTTCTCCTGTACGTGCTTTTAGAAGCTGAGCCTTAAAAGTCCACCCATCACCACACATGCACCATTACACCCTACACGTGTGGCTCCCTCCCCGAACGTGCGATTTTGTTTATGCGAATGCGATTCTAAGTTTTGACTACGTTTTTCTTCACTCCGGTTGGCCTTTGCACTCAAAACAATAAAATTAGACTTCGGAGCTAGCTTAGGATGTTAACACAAGAAAATTTGGAACATGGTGAACTTACACAGCCGACAAGACCTTAGATTGAAATTAAAGTCCCGAAATTAAGAAATTAAATGAAATTAAAAGGAGAATAAAGTGGTTGATATACCGGGGACATCGCAGAATCATTATAGAAAACGAAAAATTATGGGATTTTTTTATTTAAATTATTTTTTGAACTAAAAAATCAAGAAATTTATGGGATGTCAAAGCGTCCATAGAAAGTTTCCTTGAAATATTTCTTTGCTATAATATATGGTATAAATAGATAGATAAATATAAATAAAATTTACAATAATTTTTCTAAAATATTTTATTATTTTTAATTTTGAGTGTAGCACAAGATTTTTGCAATTTGTAATTTTGTTTTTGTTTGTTTGTTTTTTTTTTTGTATGTGATAGTAAGAGACTTGAAAATTTATTCTACAAAAAAATTATGTGTATGAAAAGATAGAAATATATGTGCATGAAAAGTAAATATTTGAAATTTGACATATTTATTTTCCTATTATAGTGAACTGCTTCTAATATTTAATAGCAAAACAACTATGCATTTTGAGGGAAAAAAATTAGTATATATTTTCTTTTTAAAAGCCATAAGCCATGAAGTATTTAGAGTTTTATTTTTAATATGGTTAAATAAAAAGTAGCTAATAGATATTTTTTAATTGTTTAAAAACAAAAAAATATAAAAAAAATTAGAATAAGAATTTAGAACTTTTACGAGAGTTCTCATTAGAAACCCTCTTTTCCTTAATATATATATATATATAAATAGATTGTCTGGTATTCTTCTCTCTCTCCCTCTATTTTTTTTCCTCAAAATTATGACATCATCAAACTTTATGTTAAATTGGCACATTTTTTGGCCATTGCCGAATTTTGATAATTTTTTCCCTTTCCTCTCTCATGATAATGCTTACCAAAAGTATTTTATTTGGTATTGGTTTTAAAAAATGTTATTTTTTTTTACATTTACTTGATTATAACATAATTATCAAATTATAATATTTTGATACTATAAAATATCAATTTTTGTATTTGTTCAGATATCAACAAATAAAATTGGTGGATACTCCCTAAAATAGTATGTGGCATTATCAAAATGATATTCTCAACAAATAAAAAATTACAACTTATGTTCAAAAATATATATATATATATACACACAACACAAACACTAATGGTTCCGTTTGTTTCGACATAAAATATTTTACACAAAAAAATATTTTTCTTATAAATTGATTTTACACAAAAAAGACACTTGAAACAAAAATATTTAATTACCTAAAAGATAAATTTTTATTCAATAAAGTGTCATTTATGACTTTTTAGTGAGTTAAAATATTTATTTAAAAATGCTAAATGTGTTGAAAAAGTAGTCAGTGAGAGTCAACTTTGTAAAAAATTAATTTATAAATTTTTTGAAAGTAAGTCATTTTTAGAAAATTGATATAAAAATATTTTTTTAAAAATAATAGCTTACTTTTTGTTTAACTAAATAACAAAGAATGAGTTACGTCAAAACAAACGCAACTTAAATGAGTTATCTTTTGTGACTTAACATGTCACATCTGTAAAATAAAAAAATAGAAACGATAATTTAGGAATTAAGGTCTCGTTTGGCAACCTTTAGTTTTAACTAAAAAATTATTATAAGTTGTTACATTATTTTTTTTATTTTTCTGTACATATTTTTATAAAAAATTAAAATAGTCTATTCCTAAAGAGGCATAAGGTTAAAAATATTTTTTATAATGACTAAAGCACATAAGATTAGTATGGATTACAATTTTTAAATTTTAGTAGTCAGTGCTAAAATGTTTAGCAAAGTTTCTAATTATAGTTTTTGGGTAAAATAATTTAAATAAATTGAAAAAAAAAAAACACTGATTAATGAGTAGTTGAGAAAGAGAATTTTTTTAGGCTTATGATGCTTTGTTGTGGCTTTCAAAAATTAATTTCATATTCACTTTTGAAAACTCGGTTTAAAACGAGAAAATTTGGACTAATTGGTCATCCCACCGGTCGTCCTACCGGTTGATCGGAACAATGCATAATTTTTTTTTTTTTCAATTGACACATGTTAATTTTTATATATTCAATAAAAAATATTTTTTTAATTTTTAATTTTTTTTATGAGTTTTGAATAGAATTTTGAGTTGTGTGTTTAGTTATGAGTTGTAAGTTTTTGTATCAAATATCATATATCACATGAAAAATTCTCCACTCAATTCAAAACTCAATTTAAAACTCTTTTCAAAACTCATTCACTAAACAAATTTTTCACACTCAAATTATAATTCTCAAACTCACAAACTCAAAATACAACTCTATTCTTAAATCATATTTAAAAAATTCTACCAAACGCAACAATTTATGCTTAACTTATTTACTTTTAATTTGTTATGAACTACATCATATGAGACTTAGATATTACATTAAAGATGTCTACTCATAAAGAAAGTACCAAACACAAATTGTATCGATAAGAATATTTTTAATTACATTAGTTAAATTTTTTCTGTACAAGTAGCACGGTTCACTTACATTTCAAACTTCATTTTCTTTATATTGTTATACTGAACTATTGATGTCTTATAGGTGTCTTTTTTTTTTTTTTCTTTTTTTTTCCAAAATTTTGATTTCTTGACCTCTTAACTTTTATAAATTTTCAAGTTTAGGCTTAGTTTGGGAAGACTAAATAAGTACACTTTTTGACTTTTTATGAAATATGGGTTGGGTTTGGGTTGGGTTTGAAGTGATGTGTTAAAGAAGTGATGTGACTTATATAAGATGATATGACTTAAATAGGATAGTGACTTTTTGACTTTTTATCTTTTTTTTAATCTTCCCAAACTAGGCCAGTGAACCCATTATTTGATAAATATGAGATTGCCTGCTGAAAGAAAGTCCATTTTCAAACACACCCTTTATGTCCTTTTACTGAAAAAAAATAGAAATGTCAAAGAAATAGGAATTAGCGTGTTGACTTTGATTACTATTATTATGACTTGGTGTCCATTCAATATTAGAAAATTATCTATTTCTATACTATATATTATGTAAGAGAAAGTTTTTAACTCTCAAGATTTATGGGAGTTTTAATATTTTAATTTAAATTTTTTATTTAAAAAAAAACTCAACATTTATTGATTTGGTCAAAATCTTCTGATCAGCATTTATTAACTTTTTTCAATCCACATGTCTTTCCACATGCCTACATTTATTGATTTGGTCAAAATTTCCTGATCAGTATTTAAAATCCCCTCATACAAATAATTATAAATACAATCCGTGTATAGTTACTGCAGTACCCTTTTTAACTTCTCCTATACACTATGATTAGTGATAAGATTGTTAAATTATTTTAATAAAAAATCTTAAAAAACATAATTTATATATTAAAAAAAATCTAAAAGAAATATAAATATTTATAATTATCTCGTGCATAGCACGGGTGATAGGCTAGTTATATATTAAGCAAAAGGGAAATTTTAACCCCCAAGGCCTGTGAGAGTTTCAATATCCCAATTTGAATTTTCTAAATTTTTTACTTAAAAAAAAAAAAAAACTCAACATTTATTGATTTGGTCAAAATCTCCTGATCAACATTTATTAACTTTTTTCAATCCACGTGTCTTTTCACATGCCTGCATTTATTGATACAATCTCAGCATTTAAAATTCCATCATAGAAATAATTATAGATACAATATGTGTATAGTTACTGTAGTACCCTTTTCAACTTCTCTTATACACTATGGTTAGTGATAAGATTGTTAAATTATTTTTATAAAAAATCTTAAAAAACATAATTTATATATTAAAAAAATCTAAAACAAATATAAATATTTATAATTATCCCGTGCATAGCGCGGGTGATAAGCTAGTATGTATATATGAGAAAAGTCTTTAGGTAGCTAAAATTAAAGATAATCATGGCCTCAAAGTTTCGTTTGCATTAGTTATGATAGTCAATTTTTTTTTTTTTTTTTTTATGTTGAGATTTTTTAAGTCTCGTTTAGTTTTTATTTTTGAATTTTTTAAATTTCTATAAGAGAAAAAATATAATAATTATAGTTTGAATGTGACATTTTGTCTTATTGACTTATAACCTATTTTATCTTTTTGTATTTTTTCAATCTCAAACTATTTACCAAACGGGTACCAAATCTCACTATAATGAGTTGTACTCTTAAATATATTTCAAAACTATTTTTAGATTTTTTTCTTTTAAAAGTTGAAATAAACTATTTTTTAAGAAACGTTGAAAAGTTGTATTCCAATTTTTATAAATACTTTTGAACAAAAATAAAAACAATAGGAAAACAATCATTGTTTTTATTTTCAAAAAAGGAAAATCTTAAAGGGATGTATACCATAATCTATTATAAAAATGTGTAATTTATAATAAAATTTTGTAAAATAAATTATAAAATACAGAATTTCGTCATAAATTGACATAATAAAATGTCTAAAATTTGTTGGTTGATGTTGCGAAAGATTGTGACTTGCTTATGATATTTTTTTATTACATCAATTTGTGACGAAATTATATATTTTGTGATTAATTTTATAAAATTTTATAATAAAATTACACATTTTGTGATAGGGTGTGTATATATGCACCCTTTAGCATTTTCCTGCAAAAAATATGAAAAAAACAAACACAAACGAAAATACATACAACTAAATAAGGTCAATCCTAGCTACAGATGTAATCAATTTGGTACAGTCGGTATTTGAATAATTTTTTTTACTAAATTGATAATATTGATTTTATTATTTTAAATCGATATAGACCACTTCTCCTATTAAACCGTACCGAACCAAATCTAGGTTCGGTGCGATTTAATTAATTTATGATCTTTCAAATTTTAGTCATTTTTAATATAACCACTAATATATGTAAAAACATTGAATTGGTTATTTGTTCAATATTTGAAACATATCCAATCTATCTATTTAATAAATATTTTTCAATTATTAGATTAACAAAAATACAAATAAAAAAATAACAATAAATACTAAGGATGGGTTTGATTTGTGTCTTGAGATAACTTTTTTTTAAAAAAAAATTGAAGAGAGAGTTTAAAGATTTTTTTGGTTTGTTTGGTTGTATATTTTGAAAATAGTTTTGGAGTTTGGAAATTTGGGATGATTTGATATTTTGTTGTAGTAGAGTAGATATGTGTGAAAGAAAAAGTGATTGAGAAGGAGAGAGGAAAGAAAAAAAAATGATTTATTGATATATAGGAGAGAGAAAGTGATTTTGAAATTTTTTTTTTCAAAACATTTGAATCAAACAAAATTTTGAAAATTTTTCTCAAAAATTGTATCTTGAGATACAAACCAAACAAGCGACTTTAAAAATAATCACCATGTTTGTTTCAAGTTTTCTGAAAACACTTTTCAAAAAATTATGTTTTCTTATTTTTTGTATTTTTTATTTTTACTAAATTTTTTTAATTTTTAGACACACTTAACATAAATACACTTAAAAAGTATAATATTTTACTTTTTAGATACATCTAAATAAGGTGTATTTAAAAAAATAAAAAAATTGCTTAAAATTTTAAAAATATTCACTAAAAACAAAAAAAAAACATGAAAAATAAAAAAAAATCAATTTTCAGAAAATTAAATTCAAAAAATTAAAATTAAACACACTAATTTAGACTTAAAATTATATAATAAAAGTTGAGTAATGATTTAAAGCTCTGGATTCAGGGCTCTAAACCCAACTCTAATGATATGAAAAAAAAAAAAAAACAAACAAACAAACACAGGCATAAACATCACCATCATTGTATGGCCCACATAATTAGAACTCCTTCAGAACTCTTATTTTAGAGCTTCCAAATATTTTTGATAAAAATTTATTATCTTAGGTTATAGAGATGATAAAATTAATTAATTGAGATGAATAATTTATTATACTTATTAATATCATTATATTATTAGATTATATAAATTATATATGCAATATATATTGAAATGATCGGTTTCAATTTAGTTCAGTACACAAATTACTTAAATCGATATCAAACCAAAAATTAAAAAACATCAAATTAAAAAAATCACACAGACTAATTATTATTAAAAAATAAAGCAATTATAGCTCTGTTTAATAGGACTTATTTTCAGTTTATTTCAACTTTTAACTTAATTTAAACTATTTTAATGTGTTTGGTTCATCTTAATAATACAACTTATAATTTTTTATAAATTAAAAATTAATTTATTCTTTAAGTGAAGAAGAAGAACCTTAATTTATAAGTTAAAAATCATCTTATATTCATAAGTATAAATTAAAAATTATTAAATTATAATTTATATTCACTTTTTTATAACTCTAATCAACCGGGGCTATGACAAATTCAATCTAATTCAATTGATTTGATTGATTTTTTCAATTTTTCCTGCTACCCTAATCCTAGCGTTTGGAACATGTCAGTCGCTATTATTGGTAAGTGGCTTTGGGACCGTTGAGTGCTATTTATAAAATTATTTAATTTTTTATTATTTAAATTTGTTCTTAAATATTTAGTTTATCTTCTATTAATAATTTATGAAACAAATAACTTAAAAAAAATTTTAAAAAATGATTATTAAGTAATAAGGAGAGATGTACGCTTGCCTAGCCAGTATATATATTAAACCTCGAAACACTTGATAAAAAAGAGTAAAATAATAAAATTTTAGCAAAATAATTAAGAGTTGATTTGGGATGTTCTAAAAAAATGTACTTTTTGACTTATTGACTTATATGGGTTGGGTTTGATGTGATGTGTTAGAGAAGTGATATGATTTAAATAAAATGATGTGACTTAAATAGGATAGTGACTTTTTGACTTTTTGTATTATTTAGTAGATGTCAAACTTGATCTAAATTAGTGGAACTTGGAAGATAGGATTAATACAATATAATGTTGTTTGATGAATCTTTAAGTAATAATACAATTTCAAATGTCATTTGTGTTGGATAATCTTTATTGTATTTGAAAAATAAATTATGTTTGTATACTTAACAATAAACAGAGTACAGAAAAAATAAAAGAAAATGAGAAAATATGTTTGATTACAAAAATTAAACTAGAAAATAAAATAAAATAAATAAAAATAGATTTTTATTTTGTTACAAAAATAAAATTAAAATCTGATAAAAATAAATTAACAACTTACTTGATTAATTTCTTGAACAAACTTTTGATCAAGTCTAGTGTTTAACATTGTATCCTTAAGACAGATTTGTCCTCTCCATGGTGCTTTCAAATTTTCGGACGTCTATTTCCTAAGATAAAATGATCAATAACGAATAAATGCAGCACTACAATTTATTCGCACAACGAACACACTAAGTGTATACACTTTTTCTCACATAAATTTAATGCAGCAAAAATGTAGAGATTATATGCAAAGGAGAAGTACGAAAATTATAAATCAAAACATCAAATGAGAGCTGCCTATTTATAGATGAAGTGGTGGTTGTTTAATTTGAATTAAACAGGGGCAGATTTGAATGAGCAATTATGGTACTGTTGGGTTTGATTTAAACAGATACAAATCTGTTTACACAGGTAAGCACTGTTTGGTTTGAATTTAAATTTTGAACAGATTAAAAACTGTATTAAACATATTCGAATTTGTACGAAAATTCGGAAGAGGTGTAGAAACAAATTTGAATTTGAAATTAAAATTTCGGACATATTTTATTTTACTAAAAAATAAAATAAAATTCATTCCAAAAAGATAAGTATTGGGCCAGACAAGCTCAACCCAACCTCACACCCGTGCCCAAACCCAAGCCTAGCTTGATCGGACGGACGAACGGACGGCGCCGCGAGCGTGTGGTGATTTTTTGGGTCCAATGGGTCTAACCCAATTTGCCCATAATCTCTTTCTCTACAAAACTTGGGTGCCCCTTGGGGCCTATCCCAAGTTCGAATTCCAAACCTTATAAACCCACTCAAAATTTTTCACCAAATCAATATGGGACAAGCCATTTTCTAAATCTTAAGGAATTTTCACCAAAAACTCCATTTTCATGGAATTCACTTTGATTTTAATTTTTCATTCATCCGATAATGGTTTTGAGCAACCAAATATACCATGTGAATCATAACGCGACATAGAACGCGTTACCACTTAGACTCGCGAAATTCGGCGCATGGGTCCCACCTAAAAATTAGGCCAAAGTTTATTCTAGATTTTCCCAAAACCATTTCTACCAATTTGTACACCAATCATTATGAGTATTTGCGGTTCGGTTGTAATTGGAGAACGTCTAATTTATTATCCGTTCACCAAATGAGCGAATTGAAAAAAATCAATTTACATTCGTCTATTGAATTGACAAATGCAGATTGAGCGAATTGGCAGATGGATACGAATCGGTTTAACGGTTTAAAGTTTTATAAATTTTGAACATAATACAATAATTTGTCAATATTTTTCTTTGGATAATAATCCAACTCAACATAACCAAAAGATTATCAAATAAATTGTCAAATAACAATAATAAATACATATAAGAAAATCATGCATTATCAAAACTATTTTATTACTTTTTTTTTATTCAAAAACTATTTAATTTGATTTTTTTAAGAATGACAAAATTAAACCTTATATTTTTCATACAAAAATATCAAATACCAACATTTGCCATTTAATAAAAAGATTTTTAAATTGAAAATACAATAGAATATCTAAACTCTTTTTTAATTAAAAATACAAACAGAATATCTAAATAAATTGAAAATACAAAGTCTTACAAATTACTAGGGGTACTCGTAGTTTGACGGTTTGGTTGCAGTCAAAAGAATCTCAAATTCGCTATCCGTTCAAAATTAGGCGGATTGAAAAAAATCAATCCGCAACCGTCCGCTTGTCATTACGCATCTATCCAAAATGTGACGGATCGGTTCGGTTAAGTCGATTTGGACGAATCAGAATATCCGTTGTTTACCCCTACCAATCATAATTAGTAGTGTCAAAATTTAAAATTTATTCTTTATTTTGAATTTTTTTGTGGCTAAGAATGATTAGGGCTGTTTGGGGTATCCCAAGTAAGTACATTTTTTATCTTTTTAGACTAAAATATTGAGAAAAAAAATATGGTTGTTTGGGTTAACTTTTTGACTTTTTATGGAAAAATATGTATTAAAAAATTATTTAAATTAGTGTGTAGGAGAAAATTAGGATTGAGAGTTGTGCAGTCGTAATTTTTGAATTTTTGTAAATAGTAGTAACTTTTTAACTTTTTAAATAAATTTTTAATTTTTTGACTTTTTTTCCACTTCCCAAACTTGGCCTTAGTGTGTTGGTGGAATCTCATAAATGAGCAAAGAAAATTAAAAAAAATAAATAAAAATTACAAGAACTCCGAGCCTTATAAAAAAATAAAATTTTAATTTTTAATTTTGTTAATTTAAATTTTAATCTCTTAATTTGTTCTTAAACCATATATCTATTTCAGTTAAGTAAAACTGAAAGAAAAAAAAATTATTTTAATTATTAAATTTAATAAAAATGATATTTCATAAAATTTTCATATAATTACATTAAGTTTAATGATTAAATTTTTTAATCAGTTTTACTTAATAAAAATAGATAAATAATTTAGATTAAAAATAAATTAAAAAAATTTCTGATTTAAATTTAAAAAATTTAAAATTTATTTTATTATATGATTCAAAATTTCAGATTTTTATTTTTATAATTTTTCCAATATAATATTATGATATCAAGAGGTATATAAATGGTCAAGATGTTTCAGTTGGCGTTATCCGCATGGGCAGAGAGGTACAGGAATAGGACAGAACCAATTTGTCAAATTTTATTGAAGTCTAATTACATCATTCTTTATCAGTTGGTATTTACATCGTTCTTTATCAGTTGGTATAATTAATAAATCACCACTAAAGTCATGCATCACGGTGAAATGGTCAACTTGCTTTATCCATATTTTTTTTTTTTTGGCACTCGATAAGATATTAATAAAGAATAATACTTGAGACTTTCAAAATTCGTTTGGTTTGATTTTGGGAAAAAAATTTCTCAAATTTTTTCTACAAATAAGTTTTCAAAAGTAATCAAACCAAACAAATTTTTCCAAAAATTTTTCTCAAAACACACAAACCAAACAAGTTTTCCAAACAAATCTCTCTTACACACACATCAAATCAATCACTTTTTTCAAAACTCTCTCTCAAAACAATTTTCCAAAAAAACCAAACCAAACATGTTTTCGTACTTTTTATCTCTAAAACACATCTCTCAAACGCAAACCAAACATAACTCTCATAATTTCTGATTAATTTATGAAGAATATTTGGCGGTCTAAATTTTTATGACTCAAATAATTTAAATATATTAAAATAACATTATTTTAAATATTTTAAACTATTCAAATCATAATTTTTCGAATCACCTATTATTATTGTTAATTTATGGTCAGTCGTTATTTATTTATTTGTTTTCTTCTCTCTTCCCTCTTTTTCACTCTCACAAATGTGTGGGGGCGTGGGTCCCTAAGTCCTATCACAGCTGATTAATGAATAAGTAAATTTATTTTTTATAGCCAAGGCCGGCTTCGGGCCAACTAGGGGTGTAACTCGGGCGGATTCGGTCGGGTTGGAAGTCTGCCCAAACCCGACCCGAATTGTCCAAAGCAGTGCCCAAGTCCGTCCAAGCCCGAACATGAACCCGAGTTTTGCTGCCCAAGCCCGACCCAAGCTTTATATTTTGAACTCGGGTTAACCCGAATTGTCCGAATTGTCCAGAAACTTGTAGGTAGATTTGTTTTGAAACCTGTAAGTAGAATTGATAATTAACAAAGAATTGAAAATTATTCAAAGTTATTTTCTGGTCACCAAAAAATAAAAATTAAGACTAACTCTTTTACTTAATTTATATATATTATATAATTTATTAAATTATATATATATATATATATTATATATTATATAATTTATATAATATATTAAATTCAATTCGGGTTCGGGTTGCTCGGGTTGGCCATTGGTTCTGTCCAAGCCCGGCCCAAATTACAATTCGGGCATCAAAAATCTGCCCAGGCCCGTCCAGATTACATGATATAGTTACCCAAGCTCTAAAAAAACTCGGGCTGGACTCGGGTTGCTCGGGTTGAGCCCGCCCGAGTTGCACCCCTAGGGCCAACTACCCCCGTTAGGTCTTTGATAATTGATTTAAAAAGGAATTCAAACAAATATTGGCCTTGGTTAAGTTGATTATTTTAATAAGTTATTTTATTTTTTTTGATTATTTTAGTAGATTAAAATTTTTGTATTTAAAAAGATAGTTAAATTTTTTTAAAGTTGAATTTGATATTTGTGAAAAAAAAAATGATTAACATTTTATCTTATTAATTATTTTAATTTTTTTTTTTTTTGAATTTTAACCTAAAAAGTCAAATTTTAACCTTTTTCAAACAAGACTATTAACTATTGCACTAGCTCATAAAAAAAATAAAAACACCTGAATTTAAAATGCCTTAACAAATTTCAGTGTTAATTTAAAATTAATAATTGATGTTGTAAACTAATATGTGATTATTTTTTATTGAAAGAAATCAAAAATTCAATTGATGTGATAAATTATTTAAAACTAATGAACTGTTGTTTTTTAAATGCAATTGTATATAGAATACTGTTTGACTATATTAGTTATAATTGCTTCGGGTGAAAGAAATTTTTTAAAGTTAAAATTGATTAAATTTTATATTCGGTCAATTATGTCATAAAAATGATTGAATAAATTAGTAATTTTATCTATTGAAAAGGATTTAATTGACAAGTTAGATTATAAAATTTTTACAGATAAAAATGCAAGAAAAATGACATTTAAATGATATTTTTTTATGGTTTGTTTACATTTTGTTTGATATTTCATTTGGATTATTTCTAGTCCTTTTTCTTATTCTAAATTTTGTTATATATGAAAGTAATCTGTTTGTTAGCATTGTCAATTTTGTTTTTAATAAAAAAAATGTATGAAGTGCCCTATATTAAGAGTTTGCTTTGTATACGAGTACGAAATAATCTTCTCGCATAATCCTGTTGATCAAGTATGCACTCTTCCAAACGTTGTCGCCTTGCTTCCTGAAAATCCAAATGTGAGCTAGTCGGCGGTGTGTGCGGATACCTCTCGATGCCTAAGTCGGTCAATAGACAATAGACAAAAAGCTCGGTGTATTAAGTAAGAATTGTGATACACATGCATAGGTGCATCATGAGTTTTTATAGATTCTACAGGCACAATCTTAATAGGACTTCAACTCTCTTTAGTAGAGTCCTCTTAGGAATCACAAAGATAATGCCTATCTTTTTACACCCTCCTCACTGCTTAACCAAGTGAGATGGTCCTACCACGGTCTAGTAGCAAAACAATCGAGCTAACACCACCACGCTTTACGATAGATTTCTCCGAGCTCACCTAGCTCGGTTCTGCCTTGTTCTCTTACAGCTCGGTTCTCTTCTCTCTATATCTCGGTTTAGAACACTAAGACTAGTCTTCTGGCAAACAGCTTTGACAAAACTGACGGGATAAAGGACCGAGCTAAGCAAGCCATCACCACAGCCCATAGCTCGGTCCATTTCCCATCTGGTTCCAGCTCGGCCCATGTACAAACATAAATTACCCTCTCACTTTGGATCTTGAAAAAGTCAGGATTGATTCTACAGAGAACTAATAATCCTAAGTAGAGTCCTATGAACCCTTCCCAAGAGCACAAACTCAATATTTGTGTTACATACTAACGTCCTTTGGATTAATCTCAGAAGTACGAACTCGAGATTTGTATCATATATTGGGCAAAATAAGATATCAAGATTTGAACATAAAACATTCTCAATAGAATTTGAGTGATTTACTATTTGAGCTGATATCACTTCACAGACCTCCTTAAAATCTAAATATTAATGCTGTGAGAGCTCCAATTTTAAAACAAAGCAAACCATAAACCATATTTAAGCTCCCTTTGGGAAGATGGTTAATGGGCTTTTTTGGCTATTTTAGCTACAAAAGACAAAATAGGTTATTTTAGCCACAACAAACAAAACACAATATCTAACCCATAATCATTACACTCTTTTCTCACAAAAAAAGCCAAAAAAGTCAAAAAGTCCTTCCTAAACCAAACTTTTTAGCCCAGGTTAAAATAGTCAAAAAGCCAAAAACCAACCCACTTAACAATGAGCACGTCTGTTGAAACTTATAAGTAAACATTAGATTCTCTTAAGCTATATAACATTTTTGGATTATTAGCTTAAAATAGTTCAATTTGTCTGTTTGGTGGCACCTATTAGCTATAAATAATAAATATTTTACCAATTTATTTGCCCTAAAAAAGATGAAATATTTGAAGCTGGTCCAGTAGTGCATTTTTGGTTTAAAGATTCAACTAAAATAGATTTAGACAACAATTCCTATAAACTATTAGTTAATTATTACATGTGTGCCTACTCTTGCCCATTGACCTTTTTTTTAAAAAAAAAATAAATAAATAAGTTGTGTTGTATTGATGAAAAAGGCCACCTTACCAAATTGCCACACTCTCTTGTGTTTTGTGTTGTATTGATGTGTTGGTGTGAAAAAAAATGCTAGTTAAAAGTTTCAACATATATACCTAGAATGGAAATATATGTGTTTTAATGGTTAAATTTTACCAAGTAGATCAAATTATCTCTTACATAGCCTGCAAGGGCACTCTCTTGCACTGGAGAGTGCTGTCCAAGACTTATGAGGTCTATAATGAATCTCATTTCGATAATTTGAATAATTTATTTTGTAAATTTTTTTATATATATTTGTTAGCTTTTTATTCTTGGCAATCTCGTTTGGCAAAACTCCTTTAAGCTGTATTTGTTTTCGCACTTTTATTTTAGTGAGGCTATGAGTTTATTAGATGCGAATCCAATCCGAATCGAGCCTTGCAGAGAAGTTTGTGATGTTAATGCTTTCAAGATTGCCACTTCGCTGATTATGACGAGGGTCGAGCTACCCGGTCAGCTCGCGCTCGAAGCAAAATGCAAAATTGCATTCAAAGTTGACTGTCCGTCCTTGCTCGCTCGAGCGAAGACTACGTCTAGCTTTAAACCTGAAAGAGATGAATGTGCGCTCGAGCGAAGCCTGCGTGGCTTGAGCGAAGGATTGCATCCATACAAAAACCTGAAAGAGCTCATTGTTCGCTCGAGCGAAGGGTTCGTGGCTCGAGCGAAGGCACTAGTGGAAATCACGCGAGTTAAGATTCTCGCTCGAGCGAGAGAAGCTTCGCTCGAGCGAGTTTCAAAATCCGGATTTCTATAAGGAATTGGTTTTCTTCCAAAACTAGGAATACTTTGGATTTCTATAAGTAGTTGGTTTTCTCTCAAAACTTTATTGACTCCTCCAATTTTCTTTTTGGATATTAAGGTTTATACTTGGGAATATTTTGCTAGTTTTTTTTGATGTTTCATTGAGTATTCAACTCATGATTTAAGAAGCATACATCAAAGGTTTCTTTGTTTATTCTACACAAAAGAGATAGTTGTTTTTCGGTGGATTCTGAAGAATTTGAGCCTGAAACTTTGGTGGATTCTGGAGTGGCTCATCGTCAAGACAATTCTGAGGTGAAGACGGGGTTGGAAGAGGTACATAGGGGTTGGTTCAATTCGGGCGTGGATTTGCTAGGTAATTGAGAGTATACCTGTGTAATTCCTTTATATCTTCTTAGTGGATTGTTTTGTGGCTGTTACCCGTGTTTTTTTTTTTTTTTTATCACAATTGGAGGTGTCCAATTGTGGTTTTTCCACGTAAAATCGTTGCGTCGATTTGTCTTGATTGTTTGATTGGGATTGTTATATACTGCTTAAAATTGTTACATAATCACAAATCAACATCTAGGGGATTTCTAGATTTTTCAATTGGTATCAAAGCGGGTCATTCTATTTAAAAAAAAAAAAAAAAATCTTTTAGAACGAGATTTTGTTTGATTTGTGATAATGGATTCAATTCGTGAGAGAAATTCTATGGTTCGACCACCCCTACTTGACGGATCCAATTATTCTTTTTGGAAAGCTCGGATGAGATCGTTTTTAAAATCTATTGATGAAAAAGTTTGGCAATCTGTTATGTATGGGTGGACCGAACCAACGATTACCATTGATGGCGTAACTTTCCCCAAACCAATTGATAAGTGGGACACAATTGATTACCAAAATAGTAGCTGGAATAGTAAAGCTATCAATTCTCTCTTTTGCGTTGTCACACCTGAAGAGTTTAGTCGAATTTGCAATTGTGAAGTCGCAAAAGAGGTTTGGGATATCTTACAAACTATTCATGAGGCCACTCCTTCTGTTAAACGATCAAAACTTTGAAGGCTCACGTCTAGTTTCGAAAACCTTTCAATGAAAGATAGTGAGACCTTCGATGAATTTTATGCGAAGTTGAGTGACATTGTAAATTCCAGCTTCAATTTAGGTGAAAAAATACTAGAATTTAAAGTTGTGGGAAAAATTTTGAGATCCTTGCCCGATCGGTTCCAACCAAAAGTTACGGCTATTGAGGAGGCTCAAGATGTTGACAACCTCAAGCTGGATCACTTGGTTGGAAATCTCCAAACTTATGAGGCACATAGGAATTTCAAAAAGAAACAAAAAGATATTGCTTTTAGTAGTGCTCATAGAGCTGGAGAGGATTCTAATGAGGATTATGAGATAGATTCCAAGTTTATGGCTGCTTTTGTTAAATAATTTAAAAAATATTTTTTGAAAAAGAATCCTAATCTTTTGGAATCTACTCATACTCATAAATCTAAGGGCAAAGATAAACTCAAAATTAATTCTATAGCCAAGAAAGAGAAAGGAAATATACAAGGGAACTTTGAAAGAGTCCAATGCTATGAATACCAAGCATTTGGCCACTTTACTTCAGAATGCCCCACTCGTTTGAGGAAGAAGAAAGCCCTTGCTATCATTTGGGATGATGAATCAGAATATGATGAAGATGAAAGTGACAACGAAGATTAAGGCAAATAGGGACATAAACAATTCCTTGCTTTCATGGCCGCTTCTGAAACTGAAGGACGAACAGAGTATCTGAAGAGGTCAATTGAGAATGCCTCTGATGATAAATCCTCGGAGAGTGATGATGAAAAGCTTGAGCAAGCTTATGAAAAGTTGCATAAGGAATCTGTTAACTTATCCAAATTGAATGACAAACGCACTATGAAACTCAAAGCTTGTGAAAGTGAGAATGTCAAACTTAAGGAGGAGATTTCCAAGGCTAGGATTGATGCCTTCAAGATATCTAATGATCGACAAGCTCTGTGTGCAAAAATCTTGACTTGTGAGACAGAGAGGAATGGGCTACAGCAATTCTATGCAACATATGAAGAAAAGATTGAAACTCTTGAGATGTCTCAAGTTGCTTTGGAAGAACTAATGATCAAGAAAGAGGAAGAACTCAAGTATGCTATGGCTACCATTGGTCTTTGGAACAGAGGATCAAAGACTTTGGATAATATCACTGGGTCTCAACAAATTTGTTCTAACAAGAGTGGCATTGGATTTGGTGGTAAGAAAGAGCAAAAACAGAGTGCTTCCACATCTAATGATACAAGAACTCAAGGAAAGGGAGAACAAAAAATTCAACATAAGGATAGACTTCTCAAACTTCTTAGAGTTAGTAAGGTAAAAGAAAAGAACGTACACCATGTACGCACTGTTTTTATTTGTCATCATTGTGGTATGTATGGTCATATTCGCCCTTATTGTTATATGTTGCATGGGAGAGTGTCTCATAGATATGGAAGAAATTCCAACATCTCGTGGGGTAGGAGACACTTCATTTGTGGTAATAAGGTTAAGGGTCATAATAGATCTCGTTATTTAAATGTGCTTGAGACCAAACATGGAACGAGTTTGCATTTACCTAGACCTAGAAATAGGAAGTTGGAAACCATGTCGAGACGGGTTCCCATTGAAAGCAAAGGGAACCACAACGTCAAGACACCACCCAAGAACCGCAATGCTCACAACTTTGTTTATACTAAAGCGGTTTGGGTGAGAAAACTTGACTTATGTTAATTTGTTTATTTGTTTTAATTTTTGGATTTCTGTGTGTTTTTTTTTTAATGAGAAAAAAATGTGTGCATGTTCGTTTTTTGTCTTACTTTGGTTTAAAAAAAAATTGAAAAAAAAAAATCCAAAAATATTTTCTTAGTATGGTTTTGCAAGCTTGAAATTTTTGAGTAGTCCTTGGTGCATATTGGAATTGATGAGAATATCCATTACATGTTAATATGTGTGTGCTTTCTGTGGTCATTACTCATTTTGGAGTGTGCGTTCCTTGATTAGTATGTCTCATTCTGTACACACTCTTGGATTAGCAAATTTTGGAGTCTTCCGCATTAGTGATTTGTTTTTTTTTTTTTTTTTTTTTTTTTTTTTTTTTTTTTTATGGACTTCTGGCATTGTATCTTTTGCTTTTCTAGAGGAATTGACCTATACTAGCATATCATGGGTGATGTTGAGTCTCTTAACCATCTTTCATCTTTTTGCATCTCCATGGCTTTCCCCTCTGTTCTTTGCAGTTTAGCCATGAGGAAAAGGCTACCTTAGAGTCACCAACCAGGCCATCCTTATTATATCAATGCTTCTCTGGTTCGGTTTCCATACTCTTGAGCGTGTCAGCCGCCAATGAGTGTGCAAAAGAAAGAAAAAATGTGCAAAAAAAAGGAACCAAAAAAAAAAAAAAAAAGATGTGCAAAAGAAAGAAAAGACAAAGATGTGAAAAAAAAAAAAGAAAAAAAATAAAACACTCATTGATTGAGGGGGAGCCTCCGCTTTTATTCACCAAATACCCCTTGATTCCTAGTGGTTTGACTTTCCTTTGTTGTGCTTAGATTCTCTTGTCGAAGGTCCAACTTTCAGATCACTACTAGGATTGAATCTTGTGTTTGTTGAACTCCAAGAGTCACACACACACACATTTATCATAGGATCTATGCTTTTCACATAATGCATCACTTTCTTTTGTGAGGAATCTTCTAGAGGCTGTGCACATTGTGTTTTCAAGTAATTGTGCTTCTTGGATAATCTTATGTGTTTCAAGGTACAAATCTGAAATTCCTTGCTTGCTCCACCATATTATTTTTGTCATTTTTCTTCTTGTTCACTGTTTTCAGTGTTTGTGGTTGCTTTTAGTGAGGGGGAGTTTGGTTAATCGTTATTATGTCATTGCTTGTGTGGTTTATGATCCTGTTTTTGTTGTTTGAGCTTCCTTTGTCAATTCGTGACAAAAAGGAGGAGAAAGTTGTTTTTCATTGTGTCTTAGGATTTCATGTATTCATGTCATGTGTGGGGTGCATATGTCTTAGTTTTCAAGTTTTCATACTACATGTTCTTAAAATCTCCAAGTCGCATCTATTCATGTTTTCCATCTTATACTTCAAGATAATCTTGTCATATGTTTATTGCTTTTTTATATACTCTTGTGGGACTAATAGTTGTTTTGGAGATTGTGACACTAATAACTGTTTTGCAGATCATGACCTTGAGAAAGAAGTTGGCTTTTGTTGGCTGTAATGGATTGGGGCGTTTAGGATTTTATTTGTTAGGTGGGTTTTCTCACGGCATTGCCAAAGCGGGAGATTGTTAGGTTTTTATTCTTGGCAATCCCGTTTGACAAAACTCCTTTAAGCTGTATTTGTTTTCGCACTTTTATTTCAGTGAGGCTATGAGTTTATTAGATGCGAATCCAACCCGAATCGAGCCTTGCAGAGAAGTTTGTGATGTTAATACTTTTAAGATTGCCACTTCGCTGATTATGACAGGGGGCGAGCTGCCCGGCCAGCTCGCGCCCGAAGCAAAATACAAAATTGCATTCAAAGTTGGCTATCCGCCCTTGCCCGCTCGAGCGAAGAAGTCCTCGCTCGAGCGAAGACTGCGTCTGGCTTTAAACCTGAAAGAGATGAATGTGCGCTCGAGCGAAGCCTGCGTGGCTCGAACGAAGGATTGCGTCTATACAAAAACCTAAAAGAGCTCATTGTTCGCTCGAGTGAAGGGTTTGTGGCTCGAGCGAAGGCACTAGTGGAAATCACGTGAGTTAAGATTCTCGCTCGAGCGAGAGAAGCCTCGCTCGAGCGAGCTTCAAAATCTGAATTTCTATAAGGAATTGGTTTTCTTCCAAAACTAGGATCACTTTGGATTTCTATAAGTAGTTGGTTTTCTCCCAAAACTTTATTGACTCCTCCAGATATTCTTTTTGGATATTAGGTTTATACCTGGGGATATTTTGCTAGTTTTCTTTGATGTTTCATTGAGTATTCAACTCATGGTTTAAGAAGCATACATTAAAGGTTTGTTTGTTTATTATACACAAAAGAGAGAGTTGTTCTTCGGTGGATTCTGAAGAATTTGAGCCTGAAACTTTGGTGGATTTTGGAGTGGTTCATCGTCAAGACAATTCCGAGGTGAAGACGGGGTTGGAAGAGACACATAGGGGTTGGTTCAATTCGGGCGTTGATTCGCTAGGTAATTGAGAGTATACCTGTGTAATTCCTTTATATCTTTTTAGTGGATTGTTTTGTGGCTGTTACTCGTGGTTTTTTTTATCACAATTGGAGGTGTCCAATTGTGATTTTTTCACGTAAAATCATTGTGTCGATTTGTCTTGATTGTTTGATTGGGATTGTTATATACTGCTTAAAATTATTACATAATCACAAATCAACATCTAGAGGATATCTAGATTTTTCAATATTATTTATAAAAATAAAATTAAGTCGATCCAATAACTATGATTTATTCAACTTATCACTTTGTTACCAAAAAATTAATGATTTATTTTTTATAAATATATTTGTCGTCTATTGTTTTAAGGCAAATTCTATTAATTGAATTGATTACGATTGTCAGATTAACCTAATTATTTTTAGATGATGTACACAAAAAATTGGACAAAATAAATAATTTAAAGTATCGAAACGAGACTCGTAATAAGGGATCTTTTGGCAAGCTAATTAAAAGCTAGCTTTTAACTTTTAATTTATTTTGAGTCACATCACTTCTTATATTTTTTAGGGGGATGCACCAATAAATCCCAAATTAATAACTTATGCACTGTTTAGTCCTAAAAGTTTTCTTATAGACTGAAAGATCCTATTACAATGTTAATAACATCAGATATAATGTTAATAACATCAGAGTCATGTTACAAACATTAGATTTCAAACATCTAATGTTCATCAAATTTCAATAATGTTTGAAAATATAGGATGAAAAACATCTAATGTTCATCAGATTTCAATAAATTTTGAAATTATAGAATGAAACATCAGATCATTTACATCATTTACATCATGCTCATGTAAAAATGGGACTAAATGGAGCATAAGAAAACTTTTAGGACTAAATGGTTCAACGTTTCAAAAACTAGGACTTATGGGTAAATTTTCCTATTTTTTATCCACAAAAAAATAAAAAAAAATTAAAAAAACCAAAAAGCCAAACTTAAACAGTACCCTCTGATTTAATTCAACCGGAAGTGACAACTTAGCAATTAAGGCCTCGTTTGGCAAGTTAATATTTTAGTCAAAAAAATCAAAAAGTTATTAAAAAAGCCAAAAAACCTATAATCTATACCAAAAAGTCAAAGATTCCCCTTTATCTCTACTTTTTGCACATCTTTTCGTAAAAAACCAAAAAGCCACCTCAAACATAGTGCCATTTTGGGAACATAGTAAAAAGCCACGTTTTTGGACAAAATGTCTAAAAATGTGGCTGCCAAAAACGCAACAAAATCCCTTTGGAAAGTGTCAAAAACGCAGCCCTAAAATTACAAATTAGGGCCTATGAAAAAAAATAAAATAAAATAAATCTCTTATGTTGGGTAAGGGTATGTTGGTCATTTTAATTTGATTTGACACCATAAATAAATATTAAACTAAAAAATAAAAAGTCAATTTTTTACCAACTTCCCAAATCACTTCCAAAAAAGCCAAAAAGCTTGGTAAAAAGTCAAAAGTCAACTTTTTACCAACTTTCCAAAACACTTCATACTAGTTTTTTTTATCTCATATTTTAGCCAAAAAGTCAAAAAGTTACTAAAATAGTCTGTTCCCAAACGAGGCCTAAGTATAGTTTTTTCATCAATATGTGATGTAAGTAGTAAGATGTCACAAATAGCAAGTATTCATCAAATTATTTGACCAGCTATGATTTAGAGCTCTAAATCCACCACTAATAGGGTGGAAAAAAAAATTGTAGTAATGAGTGGAACCTACTGCTACATCACTAGTGGCTCCTCTAATTAGAGGTCTAAAACTTTATTCTTATTTGACAGCTGTTTTGCCAAACGAATTTACTTTTTTTTCACATGTTAGTAGGGTAATGCAACTGGTAAAATGCCCCGATTAGTCAAATTTTATAAAATTATTTGACAACTTCTTTACCAAACAAGTTTACTTTCTTAGTGTAATGCAACTTGAAAAATGTCACTACACGATGACAAATGTTAATTTGACTATCATCTTATGATGCAGATTTGAATTATTAGAATTAGACTCTCTATAAAAAAACAAATGATAAGTTTATCTAATTTATGAGTTATGTAGATATATAAAATTAGAAAATGCAATATGAATTAACAAATCTTATAAATTTTTCTTACTAATTAATGTGTCATGCAATAATAAAATTTTAAAAATTAAAACAAGACCCACTTTAATGATAAAATAAGTGTCACATCAGTATGTAAAAAATTTGGTAACATTTATTAGTCAGAATAACATTACACTATGAGTGAAAGCGTTTGCTATGCCAAAAAAAAAGTAAAAAAAAAAAACCATTTTGCTAGTATATTTGACAATTTGAGGTGTTCAACCAATTTGTGAAAAGTTGGATGATTGTGGACCAATTTCAAGCCCACATAACAAAGTTAAATGGGCTTTGAGTTCTGTGGAATGTGTAATGATCAAAGGCCATTCTGGGCTTGATATTGGGCTGATTGGGCCCAAAGACACCTAAAAAAGGAGAGCGTATAGATAGAATTGGGTGGGCCCAAACTTAACAGTCCAGCAAATTAAAGTTGATTCCCTCAAAGGTTTGACAACATTGTAGTTTTTGTTTTTTGCTTACAAAAAATTAAAACTTGTTTGGTGTATAAAAATATTTTGAAAAATGAAAACAAATATAAAGAAACATATTTGGTGAGTTGCTAAAAAGATAATTGTCAGAGTGTTGCAGGGTGTCCGAAGTCACAGGCGGTGACCAAGCAGTAGCTAGAGCTTGCCAGTTGTCGGTTGGTGCCAGCGAACGGTGGTAGGGAGAGAGAATAGAGTAAAAATAAGTAAAAATACTATTTTATTTTCGTTTTCAAAAGTTTTGTAATCAATTTTACTAAAACAATATATTAAATAAATTTTTATTTTCAAATTTAAAAAAAAATGAAAATGAAAATACAGCCCAATGTTTCTACCACTCTCATGACATGGTGTTCCTTGGGGAAAAAATAATCAAATTATTGCATCCAATATTTATGTCATAGACTCACCTAATCTAAATTATTATTGCAATATAAACTTTAATGTGGTTGACATTCATAGGTAGCAACCTACCTCACTGAATTAGAAAAGAATATATATATATATATATATGATGAACACTCATTGAGTTCTCAAGGACCATCCTTTCAATTGTAGCTTTTGTTAATTGTTGTTGTGCATGAGATTCTCCATCTCTATTATTATTATTATTATTTTTTTTTTTTCTGTTATGAATTATTAAATCATGTTTATAAATTCATAAAACTAAATATTTTTTTTTTATAATCTAATAATTGAGAATGTATTAAAATAGATAAACATAAATTTTTTGTAAATATGTTGCAAAGACTGGACACCTCGTGAGTATTTGAATATGTTGTCAGGAGGTATGCCTACTTGAGTTACCCTATAGGCTAAAAGAAAATATTATAAACATTTTTCTGTTGTTACAATTTTTTTTCTTATTGATTATAAATAAATAAATTCAATAACTTAAAAGATTTGTTTAGTTTTCTTTTGATCATATTATTAAACAAGCATCTCAACAGGAAAATAAATATAAGAAGATTTGTTTAGTCTTCTTCATTTTTTATTTTTGCATGAGAGTTTATTTCAGTACATAATTATCACGTCTAAAACTATTAGTACAAATATATGTTTCTCACGTGAAAAAACTCAAGTTGAAGAAAATTGTAGATTACATTTCTCGCGTATGAAATCAAGGATACGTGTATATATATATATAATGATAACTAAGATAAAATTCTCGATTAGATTTTTCTCAATTATGAACTACTAGTACGTATATATATCTTCCACGTGGAAGACGATAATTAGCAAAAAATCCTCAATTAAATTTCTTGTACCTAAAAGTACGTATATACATTTTTCACGTGGAAAAAAAAATAATTGGAGGAAAATTCTCAATTAAATTCCCGCGCTTGGAAAACAAGAAAAGCAAGGGTATCAAAAATCAACACAAACATTATAAAATAAAAAAAAATAAAAAAAAAATTCCTACAACAAATTTCAAATAGTAAATTTCAAGAGAACAATATATATATATATATATATTGTAGGACACACATATATTCACATTGTAGAGATATAGATATATAACTAAGCAAGAAAACTAGAATTCAACATAAGATCAAGAACTTGACAAATTTAGATAAATGTTTGGTTCCATTTGACATAGCTATTTCTTTGATTAACCAATCCTACCACAAATTTTAAAGAAACCACCTTTCACTTTCTTGGGATTTTCTTTTCTCTCTTCATTCTCTCTCCTGTTTTCCCAAAACAACCAAAACATCCCACCATTGAAGACCTTTTAGCTTTTCTTGAATCTACCACTTCTTGTGTTGATGGGATCAAAGTTGAAGAGTGAGAAACATGGTTTGTGAACCGCCTCGATCCGCCGTTGAGAAATGGGAATGCCATGCTGTGTCTTTCAATGACATGGCCAACTGAAGCAATTTCATGAGCATCATACAAAGGACTTCCACAATCCCATATCCTCATTGCTTCATTCTCCTCTTCTTTCCCTTCATTGGATTTGGATCCTTCTGTTTTCTTCATCTTTCTTGATTTCTTCGAGGAGTCTCTCAAATGATCAGATTGGAGAGAGTTGGCTAGAAATACATTTTCTTGGTGTCCAAACACAGATTCTTAAGGACCAGCTTGGTGCACACTCATTTTTTTTTTATTACAAAAGGTACCCTACTTAATAAGGAAATTATAGTGTTCAAAATTCCCAAATTACCCTCGTTGAGAGATGTTGAGTAACTTGAGATGGCCATTTCCTCCGCTCCGGCCCCACATCCCAAGTCCAACCATACACGGGATTTCCCCACCCGATGAGGAAGTGAGATTGAGACGGGTTTTACTTCTCCCGTTCTATTCGAACTCACTTCTGTCCTCTTTATATTTATTAATATATCATGGAGACGGGTTTTACTTCTCCCGTTCTATTCAAACTCATTCCATCCTCTTTATATTTATTAATGTATCATTAATTTTTTTTTTAATATGATAAAATTAAAACACAAAAATTACACTTGCTATTCATTTTTACTCATTTCTTTCTCATCTTTCATCTAGTTATAAATATTCATAATATATTATATTATTTATAATTTTTATTAGCATTTCTATTTTTTAAATTATAAAATTAACCTGCACACTAACTCGATTTGTACCGCTACGCTACTCATATGATACGGGACAAGAGCGGAAGCGAGGATGACAAATCTTCCCCGTGATCATCCCTACTTGAGAGTATATGCATTTGTTGGGGATAAAATTGTCTTTTGGCTTAGATGGGTTGTTCACTGTCGTTAAATATTAATTTTCTAAGTCAGTGTCAAAAGTTTGTTGAAGAAAATGACAGATCCACACATTTAATATTCTTCTAACAGCAACATAAGAATGTGAGTATGATTAAGCTGTGTAATCATAACTATATGCTACCTAAATCAAATATGAATAAAGATTGAGAGTTTTAATTTTGGAGTTTTAAAAAGAATTTTAGTGATATAATAAGAAGTGGAACCCACATGTAGCGTGATATGATGTGTGTGCTTATGTTTTTATTTTTCTTTTGCCACATCATTAGAACTCTCTTTAGAATTTCAAAATTAGAACTTTCTATCATTGTTGATCAAATATTTGTATAAGAAGTTAGTGTTAAACAAATATTTATGTTCACGCCTCACGATTTACGTTATAGTTATGCATAATTATTTAATAATTTCAGAATATCAACTTAATATTTTGGTATGATAAGTTGGGTTCAACAAAAGTTGATTTGACCAATTTTGATCGGTTGAGTGAGAGAAAATATTATTTATCTCTTTTTATATGACTTAATAGTCAAGAGAACCATATCCACATGTTATATTAAGGATAGTTATTCCTAGTTAACAAAACAAATATATATATATATATATATATTGATGATTGAACAAAAAAAAAAAAAAAAGAAAAAAAAAAAGGATAGATTGAGAAACATGATGAATTAGATGTTCAAATATTCCCCAAATTGGATAAATCTGACAACCCTTTTATATAAAATAAGAGACTTTTGTCTAGATTGAAAATAATTTTAATTTTAATTTTTTTGTTTTTTAGATCGGGAAAAAAAATAATTTTAAATTAATTGGCACATTTTGATATACCAAACGGTCAGTGAATGCAGTGAAGATGTAATCCAATTAATGCAGGTTCAATCTAATATTTGCTCTTATGTTTGAATTTGAATTTATGAGAATTTGAGGTGTTTGTGGGATCTATCATATGTCTCATTTTAATGATTTGAATATTCATTTTATAAGGCTCTCAGTGCATATCATTCATAGAAAAAATTATGTTGATTCAATAATCATAACTCTTTCATTTTATCAGAGACAATGTTACGATTATTGAAAGTTTTTAGGCTCAATCTGTAAGAGAAAAATCAAGTTATTACAAATGTTTCTAAGTGAAGAGCGAGTTTCAATACCTTTTGTAGGGTCACCTAGGATTAATTCTTTAGGGTAATTATGAACAAACTTCCATTCTCTTGGCAAATCATCATTATTTCCTCCTCCTTCTTGAGGTGGGAGAATAGGTTGTTCAATCTCTTTGTTTAACTTACATGGTTGGTTCTCTTCTTTGTAGATACTTGAATTTTTCACATTTGGTTTCAAATCTATATTATCACTAACAATTTGCTTTTGAGCAAAGATGTTAGTTTCATCAAATGCTACATGTATAGATTCTTCCACAACAAGAGTTCTTTTATTAAAAACACGATAAGTTTTGCTAGTTGAGGAATAGCTAAGAAAAATTGCTTCATCAGATTTTGAATCGAATTAACCTAAGTTATTCTTACCATTATTATGCACAAAATATTTACAACAAAAAACATGCAAGTGACTAATGTTGGGCTTTCTATCATGCCAAAGTTCATAAGGAGTCTTTTTGAGAATAGGTCTAATTAATACACGATTTAAAATATAGCATGCGGTGTGAACGATTTCGGCCCAAAAATATTTAGGAAGATTATTTTCGCAAAGCATTGTTCTACTCATATCTTCTAAAGTTCTATTCATCCTTTCTACTACACCATTTTGTTGAGGGGTTCTAGGTGCTGAAAAATTATGTCCAATACCATGCTCATCATAAAATAATTTAAATTTCTCATTTTCAAGTTCTCTACCATGGTCAGTTCGAATATTAGTAATAAGAAAGCCTTTTTTCATTTTGAATTCTACGACAGAGTTTTGTGAAAAAAGAAAAGGTTTTATCTTTGTGTGCTAAAAACATAACCCATGTAAATCTTGAATAATTATCAACAATAACAAGACAATAATGTTTACCACCTAAACTAGATGTCCTTGAGGGACCAAATAAATCCATATGCAGCAGTTGTAAAGGTCTAGTTGTGGAAATGTGAGATTTTGATTTAAATGATATTTTAGTTTGTTTTCTTTGTTGACAAGCACTACAAAGATGATCATTTTCAAATTTAATTTTTGGAAGTCCAATAACCAAATCATTTTTCAAAAGTTTAGCAATTAAATCCATATGAGCATGACCAAGTCTTCTATACCATAACCAACTATTTTCATTATTAACATATAGACGTTTAACATCACTAGCATAAATATCATTGAGATGAAAAACATAAACATTATCGTGATGATTACCAAAGAATAAAACTTTATGATCATTTGTACTTTCAATTGTACAATGTGATTTATAAAAAATAACTCGATTACCTTTATCACATAATTGACTAATACTAAGTAGATTATGCTTAAGTCTCTCAACAAGTAAAACATTTTCAATAGAAGGGTTAGGAGAAATACCGATGCTACTAATACCGATGATTTTTCCTTTCTTGTTGTCTCCAAAAGTAACAAAGCCTCCATCTTTGGATGACAGTGTAGTAAAGAAGGATTTATCTTCGGTCATGTGTCTAGAACATCTACTATCAAGGTACCACTTCCTTTCTTTATCTTTGGACTTAAAGCAAACCTACAAGATGACAATCAAGTGTTGATTTTTAGTACTCATAGTTTCTTGGGTCCTTCTTGGTTAGTTTTGTTAGATCCCTTAACAATCCAAATCTTTTTAATTCCCATCTTTATATTATTTTTGAATAGACAAGAAAATATATAATGGCCTTTTCTTTCTACAATAATGACAAGTAATATGAGGGTGAGTCATAAGAGGTGCCTTTTCAAAAATTATATTCAGATTATTTTATTTTTTAATAGGGTCATATCCAATGGCTACTTTATCGAAAACACATATTTGATTTCCAAGAAACATATTAAGATTATCTCCACCTTTTACAAAAATTTCAAGTGTTTTTGTTAAATCATCAACATTGTTTTGTAAAACAATTTTCTCATTAGAGATGGTGTCAAAATCATTTTTCAAAATAATTTTTTCTTTCTTTAATTCTTCTACATTAATAGATAAAGATGCAACAGATTTCTTCAACATATTATTTTTGATACAAAATTTTCTAAATTCATCTTGTAGTTCATGGAATACACTTTCAAGATCTTCATAAAGAGTAGTTACCTCATCTTGAGTAGAGTCTTCATCTTCAAGTGCCATGAGACACAAGTTGGATACTTCATTTTCAATTTTATCACTTGAGCTTTGAGCTTCACTTTCTCCCCAAGTTGCTACCATGGCCTTCTTATTTCTTTTGTAGTATTTTCCATGATTTTTCAATTTTGGACAATCCATCTTCATATGTCCAAGATTTTTGCACTCATAGCAAATAATAGGTTCTTTTTTGTTATCTTTGTTGTACTCTTTCTTGAAAGATCTTCTTCTTCCATAATTATTTTTCTTGAAGTGTTTTTTGAGATTTCTACTAAACATAGCATAGCTTTCATCCTCACTGGAGTTTTTATAGCGATCCCGGTTCCCCTTTTCTTTATTTGTCGTATCCGGACTCGGTTCCGTGGAGTTGGTTGTTGTCTATACCTCGTTTGCATCCTTTACTCTTTGCATTTGAGCCTTGGGTTGTGTTGGGAAGGTTTGGAGCAGGTTGATTGAGCTTAGAGACCAAAAACAGTTACCCAGATTTTGGCCTCTCCGCTCGAGCGGGGGTTTGGACGCTCGAGCGGGGGATTGGCCGCTCGAGCGGGAGTTTGTGAGTGCCGCTCGAGCGGGGGAGTTGGACGCTCGAGCGGGGACCTGTCTGCAAAAGTTCTGGGAGTGTGCATCCGCCGCTCGAGCGGGGGATTGGCCGCTCGAGCGGGAGTCTGTGAGTGGCGCTCGAGCAGGGGTTTCCACGCTCGAGCGGGGCGACTGGTATAAGGTTCCGAGATTCAGCTTTTTGGCTCACTTTTTCACACCCGTTTCTCTCTCTTACTTTTCCAAAAAGCCATTTGAGAGCTTCTCTCTCTAAAACCATAACTTCTCTCTAAGTATTGATCTAGCTAGGGTGTTTTCCTCACCTTTGGTCTTTACAAAAGTTGGGTTGATCGTCGAGAGCTTTACTTTGATCCGAAAATTTTGAGTTTTGGAGCATGTTGAGTTTCGTCATCCTATTTCCTTGAGCTCCGAATTTGAGGTAGGGATTCCTACTCACTATTATGGTCTTTGACATAGATTATTGGTAGTTTTGATAAAGTGTTGAAGTTGGTTGATTTTGGGACTTAGGGTTTCAAAATGGAATAAAAGAGGGTTTGTTATTTCAATTCTTAAACATGTACTTTGGGTCTCAAAATGATGATTTGGGTGTTGGTTGTTGATATTTGAACCTATGGTTAATATTGAGAGTTGGGGGAGAAAGCCTTGTGTATTTATTAATTGGTATAATTAAATTTGGGAAAGTTATGGATTTGTGAAATTGAAGTAAATATAATGAAATTGGCTCATTATTAGATGGACTAGTGGAGTTGAATTTATTTATTGCTCACTTTTGAAATGTTGATAATTTCACCTGTTGGAGCTTTTATTATCTATTTAGAAATAATTGCTTGGGCTACCGGTAGAGGGTAGTTTTGATTATTGTAGACAATGCATGAGGATTAGGCAAACTAAAACTAATCGAATGGACGTGTCATAGAGTATGACTGTTGAATGGATACATTAACTTTATGTATTGATTGATTATGTATACTACCAATGTGTATATATATATGTTGTTTTGTGTGTGGGCGGTTTATTGGAAGAAAGGGGCTGGACCTCTAAACCAAGCGGTTTATTGGAAGAAAGGGGCTGGACCTATAAACCGGAAATTGATACAGCTCATATGCTTGTCAATTGAAGTTTTGATACAACTTATATGCTTATCTATTGAAGTGTTGATACAACTCATATGCTTATCTATTGAAGTGTTGATACAGCTCATATGCTTATCTGTTGATTTGTTGGTATAGCTCATACGCATATTTAATGGGAAATGGGAAATGTTTAACATGAGTTACTGTCTCATCTAAGTTGTTGGCTACGTTCTGAGTCGTAGTTGAATTGTGAATTGGATAAGAAATGGAAAATGAAATGGCACACGAATATAGTGGTCATGTAATGAAAGTGGTGTATGAATTGGTTTATGTGAGTTAAACACTTATCAGTTGCTAAAGTCTTAGTTATTGCTCATATTGTGTTTAGCATATCTCTACTGGGCGTTGGCTCACCCTATATGGGACATCATTTTCAAGTACAGGTAGCATGCCACCTCCAAGGACATAGCTTGGATGGAGATGAGAGTTGAAGTCTCTTGTTGGTTTTTTTATTTGTATTACATGTATACCAAGCCTTGGGCTTTCCTTGTATAGAGTTGGTACTTTTTTTTTTTTTTGTAACCAAGTGTTGACTTGGAAAACTGTAAGCCCTTACGACATTTGTTTTTGTTGTTAACATGTAATACTGTTGTAAGGAATACTCTGATGAATGGAAATGTGTTGATTTCTCTTATATCATTGCATGTCTAGAATGATGGGTTTTGTGTATTATTTTGAGGGCGTGACAACTTGGTATCAGAGCGTATCGGGTTCGAATACTTTGGGTATGTGGGAGCGTGAGAGGTGATTAGTATCACAATGGGTTTGTCTCGCTTGCTTAGAGACTTAGATGTAGTGTTATGTGATTATGTGATAACATGTTTATGTGACTACTTGGGTATGGGATTTAATTTCTAGGATGTTGATTGGATCCTTGGGTTTCTGGGAGTCTTGTTGGAAGAGCACTTGATCAATGCTGTTTCTAATCGGAACTCTAGTAACGCCTTGGGACTATCATCATCTGGAAATGAAATTCATAAGTGCTTATGTGTTTATGTGCTTACGTGGAATGAATTACAGCTGTCCATCGTGTTAGGGCGCTAGTGAAATAGTTTCGGCACCTTTGTTGTTGTGCTAATACCTTTGTTGCTTTTACTAGGATGCCTAGACGAGGGAGTTTTGATTTCCCTCCTTCCACACGGGAAGGGTTGCGGAAACAGTTTGTGGAGTTACGCCAAGGTACTACACCTTTGGTGCAGTTTGAAGCATGGTTTGCCAATCTGTCAAGGTTTGCCCCGAAATTGGTAGAGACGGAGGAATTACGTTGTTCAGAGTTTGAGAGTAGGCTGTGTGATAGCATTCGGGAAAGGATCGCGGGGTCTTGGCATAGGAGTTACAGTGTGCTGGTTAGGGCTGCGACTCATGTTGAAGCAGCGGTGCTAGATATGAGACAAAATAGAGAAGTGCCTAGGGTGATGGGTGTTGGCCGGGTTAGGGAGGAAGCCATTGCGGAGACTCCTGCGGTTTATAGGTACTCTAGGCCTGGTAAGAGGTGGAGGCGAAAATATGCTCAGTCCCAGGTTAAGTCCTTTTCTTCATCAGGGATTTCAGACTCTTTTGTTGGGAGGTCCAGAGAGGTTCGGGCATCAAACCAGCCTCAAAATAGGGAGTTTGTTAGTCGTTTCAAATGTGGTCAGCTGGGCCACAAGTATTCGGTTTGCCCACAGAGGAAGAGGGCAGGGTTGGGAGTCCAATCAGTAGTTGCACCACCTGAATCTTTTAGCCAGCCAGGTTGTGGGCCGATCGAATGCCCAGTAGGGAAGCAGCTGTTGGGGCCTCTATTAGCTCAGGCTTTGAACCAGCCTTATGCTACGGAGCCGCTTACTTGTTGGGTGTGTGTCAGTAGGTCATTTGACCATTTACGTACTTTCGACCGGGGGCTACTTTGAGGGTTTTACAACCTAGTCAGGTCCAGCCTTATTTGACTGGACAGGGGTAGTACCGTTTTGGGGAACAAATAGGCCAGATTTCGAGGGCCTCGGGAGAGTCGAGTTCCCAAGCCCCGGTTGGAGAAGTCATGATTGTTCAGTGTGGCTGGGCACATCAAGAGTTCTGTCCGGGGTTAAAGCTCGAGGTTATCTTGGGTTAGAGATGACCAACTTCGCGGTCCAAATGAGGGGTAGTGGTGGTAATACCGATAGGGTGGTTTTGTTTTGACTAATCCGTTTTGTAATAGGTGAATTATCGTTTTGTGATTATTGGATTCTATTTTGTAACCAATGTATTTTGGAAATGTTGGAACATCAAGGTTGTTTGTTTCTATATATATATGTCTATATAGCTATGTGTGCCAGTGTTTATCTATTTTCCTGAAATGGGCAGATTAGAGCATGTAGTGACTCTAAAAGTTTTATTGACGTAATAGGTTGTTGTGAGACCATAAAATTCTTGGTAATAATGCATTCATATGCGTGTGATATAGTTTGGGGAAAAATGAGGGCTGATGAGCCATGTTTTCAAATTTGAAAGGATTACTGAGGGATGCGTATCTCGATCAGGATTACTAGAAGGCGAGAATAGTATACTTGCCGGGTGTTCAAATTTCATTAGTGTCATCTAATTGATCTTATGTACGTGAAAGTGATGTTGATCTACTGTCGTGGGAACTCCTCGAGGGAATGGGAAGTGTGCGATTAATACTAGGTGTAGTATGTATTTAATATGGTATCTTACGAGGGCATAGCGCATAATCTTGTTAGGATTAGACTTGTACCTTCGTGGTAGGTAGCGTTGCCGAATTGGCATATGTATTGGTCGGTCGTTTCGATTGAGGGAGTGTTAGTCCCTATATGAGGGTATGGTTGTTGGCATCGGGGAGTGATGTGTCGTAAGCAGTTGGTGCTATATCTTGGGTAGTGGTATATGGATGTTTCCTAAGTTTTTGGGCTCCTTTATTATGGTCGAATGTGATAGGTTTGTACTTAAACACTAGTTAGGTCGGGAGATGCTATCGTAAGGGTTGATTGGGTGTACAACCTGTAGTTAGGGTGTGACCCGTGGATGGAGTCACAGTGGTATGGTGTTTGCGGATAGAGATGTGGGTTAATAGTGAGGATGGGTGAGGACCTTTACTTTGCTGGATAGTTAGGATGGTGAGTCTTTGAAAGCCTTGTCGGCGTCATGCTTTGGTGTCGAGGTTTGGTGCAAGACAGTTGTTAGGGTGTAGTAATGGCGGATGGTTGGGCACGTAGACTTAGTGTCTTGGTTGTACTCTCAGAATGAGTAACAAATAGAATGAGGAATAAAGTGTGGACCCTATAGGTCATTGTCAGATGAAGATGCTGTGATTGATTGTGTTCGGTACGAACGGTTGATGGGTAATGTTAAATGTTGTGTCGTAGCAAACCTTGTCAGTTAACTCAGTACGAGGGAAGGGCTAAGCAAATTCTATTACTTCGAGTTCAGTCGAGGTGGTGGGTGAAATCGCTAAGTGAAGAAGTTTTGTATAGTACGATGCGTATTAATGTATGGTTCGTATGTTATTAGTAGATGACGTGCAGAAGGGGATTAATCTTAGAGGATCCTTGGTGGATACCTTGGTAAGGCTATAATATGGTTACCGATGGAAGTGTGGCTTGAAGTTTGAAATTTGGTTTGAGGATTGGTAAAGCTAGGTCACTTTGGCATAAGTGTCCGTCGTTCAGTTTGGATAGTGGTATCTGAGTAAGGGGGTGAAAGTGTGTGGAGTAAGTGTGGCATACTGTTAGAGTCGTTTCGACTTATTCAGTCTTGTCTGTGTGGTGTAAGGCGTGGGGTGTATAAAGTTATCCTTTATGTTGCTGCGTTGTTGGGAACTTCAAACGTTTAGGAGTCCCTATTGTGGTAGTACTTTTTGGGAATTGCGTCATTACTATGAGTATGGCGGGTTTTATGAGTGATTACGTTGCGATTCACTTGAGGGAAATTGAGTACTCTTTGTGAACTAAAATGATTTTGAATCGAAATGTGGGTTTGCGATCCTTACTTTTGGAAAATAATTTGAGGAAAATCTCTGAGTTCGGCTGTGGCCAGTTGTGTGTCTGGGGCAAGACCTTGAATTTTTTTTGGGGTATTAATGTGCTGTAATGTGGTTCCTTACCCTTGCTTAGTCTTGCATTCCTGTTTTGTGGAAGTTGACCAGGAACTTCATGTACAAACGTTTCTTATGTTTCCTGTGTTGGGGTGGTGAGTACTAAATACTAATGTAAGTACTGTCGGTAGTCGAGACGCAGTGGAGGTCTCAGAACACTGTAGTGGTTGCGTGTGGCTTACTATTATCATTGTTATCGGGTCTTGGGGAAACGGGACCCTTCCATTAATAGAGGTGTTGTGGGAACATAACGGGGTTGGGAAGACCACTTGGGTGAGTAAATTTCAGATCCGAGAGAAATATCCAGATCTATTTGTGGATGCTTGAGCATGTGTTGTATATTGTTGAACTTTAAGAGCATTGAATGTGTCTGAAGTTGAAAAACATTGCATTTATTTTTTTTATTTTTGGTTCACGGAAGTACTTTGAAACTTGCCATGAAATGAAATTTTAATGTAACATTGCATATGTTGAATGTATTATAGAACTGGAGAATATATCATGAACATTGACTATGATATGAACTTGTGAACCATATATTTTGGAAATTCTTAGATTTGAAGAAATACATGTTATAGCAGATGTTGTAAATTGCTTCTTGAATAGGGAATAAAGTGACCAGTGATGGGTCAGGTTGTTGAACATTGAATTGTAATATTGTTGAGAAATTTCAATGGGAAGTCTTTGGCAAACAAAATAGTAGATGGTCAAGTGTTTTGAGTAACATTGTGCTTATGAAAAATGTTTACAAAACTTTTAAACTTCGCATGAAAAGTACAAGATTTATTTCGGAATACTAACATTGAAAATTTAAACATCTTTGAGAAATGTCTCATGAACCAAAAAATGATTTTCTTTTATCTATGCAAACAATTTACTTTGGTCGTGTTGTTGGGAATTATGCATGTCGAGTAGTGACTTAGCTTGGGGTGCTAGTCGGTTGTTGGTAAATTGTTTCGGGGAAGGTTTGGTTTTGTTGAGGCCTTCGTGCCTATAGGGTTGTCGTTTAGAACGTGTTTCCTTGGTTAGTCTCTTCCTTGGTAAGAATAAATTGAAGGTTTGTTGTGAGAGTAATTTCTTTCCTTGGGGCTCGGGTGTTGAGTGCTCTGTGATCCATTGGCCTTGTGTCTTGACGTTTCCATAATTTCGGGGACGAAATTCTTTAAAGGGGGAGAGGTTATAGCGATCCCGGTTTCCCCTTTTCTTTATTTGTCGTATCCGGACTCGGTTCCGTGGAGTTGGTTGTTGATATTTGAACCTATGGTTAATATTGAGAGTTGGGGGAGAAAGCCCTAATTTGTGTATTTATTAATTGGTATAATTAAATTTGGGAAAGTTACGGATTTGTGAAATTGAAGTGAATATAATGAAATTGGCTCATTATTAGATGGACTAGTGGAGTTGAATTTATTTATCGCTCACTTTTGAAATGTTGATAATTTCTGTTGGAGCTTTTATTATCTATTTAGAAATAATTGCTTGGGCTAGGTGAAGGGTAGTTTTGATTGTTGTAGACAATGCATGAGGATTAGGCAAACTAAAACTAATCGAATGGGCGTGTCATAGAGTATATGTTGAATGGATACATTAACTTTATGTATTGATTGATTATATATACTACCAATGTGTATATATATATGTTGTTTTGTGTGTGGGCGGTTTATTGGAAGAAAGGGGCAGGACCTCTAAACCAAACGGTTTATTGGAAGAAAGGGGCTAGACCTATAAACCGGAAATTGATACAGCTCATATGCTTGTCAATTGAAGTGTTGATACAGCTCATATGCTTATCTATTGAAGTGTTGATACAGCTCATATGCTTATCTATTGAAGTGTTGATATAGCTCATATGCTTATCTGTTGATTTGTTGGTATAGCTCATACGCATATTTAATGGGAAATGGGAAATGTTTAACATGAGTTACTATCTCATCTAAGTTGTTGGCTACGTTCTGAGCTGTAGTTGAATTGTGAATTGGATAAGAAATGGAAAATGAAATGGCACACGAATACAGTGGTCATGTAATGAAAGTGGTGTATGAATTGGTTTATGTGAGTTAAACACTTATCAGTGGCTAAAGTCTTAGTTATTGCTCATATTGTGTTTAGCATATCTCTACTGGGCGTTGGCTTACCCTATATGGGACATCATTTTCAGGTACAGGTAGCATGCCACCTCCAAGGACATAGCTTGGACGGAGATGAGAGTTGAAGTCTCTTGTTGGTTCTTTTGTTTGTATTACATGTATACCAAGCCTTGGGCTTTCCTTGTATAGAGTTAGTACTCTTTTTTTTTTTTTTTTGTAACCAAGTGTTGACTTGGAAAACTGTAAGCCCTTACGGCATTTGCTTTTGTTGTTAACATGTAATACTGTTGTAAGGAATACTCTGATGAATGGAAATGTGTTGATTTCTCTTATATCATTGCATGTCTAGAATGATGGGTTTTGTGTATTATTTTGTGGGCGTGACAGTTTTCATGTTCTTTTTCATTTGATAAGGCTTTGAATGCAATTCAACTTTTCTTTTTGTTTTCAGCATCCTCATGTCCTTTCATGGTGATCTCATGAGTCATAAGGGAACCCATAAGCTCATCCAATCTAAGTGTAGAGAGATTTTTAGATTCTATAATGGCGGTGACCTTTACTTCTCAATTCTTTGGTAAATACTTAAGAATTTTTGTCACCAACTCACTGTTAGTATAAATTTTGCCAAGAGATTTCAAATAGTTTACAATTTCAATAAATCTAGTAAACATGCTTGAAATAGATTCATTAGAGTTCATTTTAAACAATTCGTAACTATGAACAAGCATATCAATATGAGATTCCTTCACTTGATTTATACCTCCGTACGTTACCTCAAGTGTGACGCCCCAAAATTTATGGACATCATAATAAGATTTAAAACTTAAAATCAATTTTCCTAATTAAGAATCCTCATCAATATTGCCACCAATTTACCATCATCCATTAATTAACAACACAAAAACTAAAAGTTCATAAATTACAAATCCAGTCAAACTTAAAACTTTGTCTTAGTACACAAATATAAAAGAAACTAGAGAAAAACTAGAAAACTCAGAAAAATGGTTCATGGAACTTTGGCACGCTTCAAGCTAACCAGGGTTGAATGTTGCCTTCCAACACCTCGGTGTTTCTTTCGGTTTCTTTGGTACCAAGCATGAAACGCCAGGGCAACGGGAATGCCAATGAGCGGCGAGCTCAATAAGATACTACAACCCGAAATACCCACCCCGATAATAAACTCACAATTAATGAATAATGCGTAATGTGAGAATAACATGTAGCATTTAATAAGTATAACATGAATGCCATCAGTTGAAATAATAATAATAGATAATAATAATAAAAAAGGTAAACGGAAGCAGTATTTCATCATAAGGAAAATGCGCACTTTTCTTTTTAATTTCTCATAGATTTAATTTATCAGATAAGTTTAAGTAACTCCCCGCGGAGCACTATTTCCACTCAACCGCTAAACAATGGCCACGGGCAATTCTGACTCTCCATTGGTCAAATATTCAAATGTTACTTGCTGTAACTACCAATGATGCCCACGAACTAGGGTTACGTACCCGAGTTGTGACATCAGGGTCTGCCCCAAGGGAACGGTCTATGTTGTGACACCCGCACCACCAACCTTATATCGCCTATGCCAATAAGAGCCGAAATACCTTCCCGTGCCATGTTAGGGTTCGCAACTTACTTGCACAAGATTCTAAACCGGATTCACCCCATCACTTTTAAATTTTTAATGTATCATCGGTTCAATTTCATGTTTTTTTACTTTGTCGAATTCACATTTTTATGCATGTGTGAGTTTTAGTTTGAGAACCACAGTGGCATAATGTTTATATAGCACAGCGCAATCATGTATGGCAACCAAAATAAATGTAATAGAATGTCTTAGGAATCATCACAAGATTTTTTAAGAGTTCACACACTTCTTTTTTCAGCACTGTATGATTAGACAAAAAAAAAAAAATATGAAACCCATGCCAAATGAAGTTCAACCATTACAATATTTTAACTGGTGCTAGTTCATCGAGTTAGGAAAATATTTCGAGAACAATACCAGGGCTAAAATGATTTTAAAATGGAGAAATAATTTTTGGAAGAAAATTGATTTTCTAGACAGTGAGTCATTTTAACCTCCAGCACAAGGGTTCTGTGTTCAAAAAATAAAAAGGGGCCTCAAACGGTATCGAAAAGAGGTATGGTCAAGACGGTTTGCTAAATTTTTGAGTTTAGAACATGTTTCCAAAGAGTGTGAATACTGAAAATCAGTCAAAGATGGTCAAATAATTTTTATAAGAAAACTGGACAGATTCTGTCGCATTTTAGTAAAACTAAGATTTATTCTTTTAAACTTATCCATTTTTTGTGAATCAGCGGAAAATGAAAGATAACTCTTATATCTAGCTATCCCAAGTGGTCATGCAGAAAAATACTATTTGTAGAGAAAATGGGACCTGTCCAAAGCCACTGCTTCTGTTGTGTTTGTAGGCGACACTTAGGGAAAATATTTGTTTCGGCAAGAAAATGGTGTCCAATGATTTTATAAAAATTTTACACAATGTATAACACCTATATCTACTTCCAGTATACACAGATTTTTAACATAAATTATTTTCAATTTATTAGAGCCCTCTTTTCATCCGATAAAGTCTGAAACAGTGAGGAAAGATCTAAGTTTCAGGTAAAAGGAAGTCATTCTCATCTCATTTTACTCTCTTGCAATATTATTTCAACAATGAAGAATATTGAACACATAAAAACAGTAGCTAAGCCATATATCTACATTTGCAAGAAGGAATATGAAATTATAACACAATGAAACCCTCACCCTATCAAAATTTTAAATATGCATGGTACTATTTTGGTATATATGACTTAACCATGCTTAGTCCTGCATATATAATTTATATAAATTCAGTTAGAAGTATCTAAGGGAGGATAGAGGTGATGTATTCTTACCTCAATGAAGTAAAAAAAAAAAAAAAAAAGTGTTGAGCCTTTCTTCCCCTCTCTTCTCTCCTTTCCCCTTTCCTTTCTCTCTCTCTCTTTCTCTTTGTTTTGCTCAGTTTCCTGTGTGTGCAATGGGGCTGAATGGTGCTCCTAATTATAGGAGATTGAGGGCCTAATTTATTATTATTATTACTATTATTATTTTATTTTTTACTTTACTTCTCTTTTGGCTTAGGAACTATGATCTAAAAGGCTAGATTGTAGTTGGTTTGCATGCTGTGGCAGCCTTGACAAAGGCTTGAGATTTGCCATATGCATGTAGGCATGGAGTGTAGCAGTGGGCAAAGACATGCATTGGCATGCTTGGGCTGAATCCCTCTAGGAACACTTGTGGCAGCAAGCAAGGGCATGCGTTGACAAAGGCTTTGATTTCTCTTTTTTTTTTTTTTTTTTGGTACAAAATAAAAATCAATTGAATATATATATAACCTAGCCACTAGATATTTTGCTCCCTACTATTCTCTTACTAACTTAGTTATTATTTGTTTAACTCATTTAGTTTCCGCAACTATATTTAGATACAAAATTTTATTTTATTTTATATTTTCTTTTTATTTTATTTTGTTTATTTATTTATTTATTTTCTTTTTTTTTTCACAAAAAGATAAATAATTTTATTTAAAGGAATCTAATATTGGTATTAACCATGATGCTATTAACATTATAATTCCATAATTTAATAATCATTGTTAATTGACTTAATATTATTATTAATCAAACTAATTAGTTGTCTAAAAATTCAGGTTCTCACATCAAGTTTGTCCTAAATTTCTTTTGCCAAATCACAACTTGAAATTCTATTATACTCCTTAGAGTCTAATCCACAAATAAGGGTGAGTTTGGCTTTAGTATTGACTTGCAATAATTTGTGATCCCTTTTATCACATTCATCTTCTGTTTTAGGTACACTAATATTGTCTACTAATTTAGTAGGAATTTTTGGACCTTTGGTGACAATAATCTACATGGCATAATCAGTGGCTTGTAGGTATAGGGTCATCTTATTTTTCCAATGACTATAATTGTTTCCGTCAAACAATGGTGGCCTATTTGTGGCTTATCCTTCAGGTAAGGTTGTCATGAATCGAAACTCCTAGATGGTTAAATCTAAAACAAGAGTCTAGGCTCTAATACCAATTGTTACCCAAAAGACAACCTAAGAGGGATGGTGAATTAGGTTTTTATAGTTAATTATAATAATACACCAATAAAAATTATAACTAGCGCAATAGATAAATATAGTTAATGAAATGAAGATAATTAAAACAAGTGTTTTAACAGTTATATTAGTTAATGATTTTGGCACAATAAAAATATAGCTATGGCAATTTAAATAAAGTAAAGAGATAAGGGAGAGAGAGGCAAAAAGATTTATAGTGGTTCGGTTTCAACTGGGCCTACGTCCACTTCTCAAGCTTCACTTGAGATTTTTCACTATACTCTAGCTTCACAGGGGTGCTAGCAACCTTTTCACAGATGGAGCAATCCTCCACGGATTTTACACAGACTTTCTAAGTCAATAACACTGAGTGTACCACATTCTTACAAGGTTGAAAAGAAGGTGTTTTTGTTTTCACAGAAAGTTATAAGAATTATCTCTCAAAGATAGATATATAAAATAAAGCTTTGATTTTTTTGGAAATCTCACACAGGAAAGATGAGCTTAATGCTAGAAGGCTCAGTGTATAATTTCTGAGAGAAAGATGCAAACAAAATTGAAGAACACTTCTCAGAGAATTTTTAGAGAAAAGATGAGAATGATTTTTAATCAAAGATTGTTTTCTGGGTTCTGTACCTTGTATAAGGTTTGGTATATATAATGAAACTTATAGCCGTTGTATTCATTTGAATATCTTTCACTCCATTATTACTACTTTTAACTTGTGGGAGATAGGGCTTGGATCTTGGAACAACTCTTTTAAAGAATAGGCATTGTATTCATTTGAATATTTTCCACTCCATCATTACCACTTTTAACTTGTGGAAGACAAGATCATTACTAATTTGAATATCTTCCACTTGAACCTTTTGGCCTGCTGCTGTGCTGGGCTATTTGAACCTCTGTTTTGAGCTGTTTGAACCTTTGGTTTAGGCATTATTTTTGGGTTGAAATAAACTCCTGATTTAAGCAAATATTAAATACATTCAAACAACATTTAGAATAAAAGTTTAGGTGAGAAATAATGGGACAAAATAAATTTTGATTCTATTTTTCTCTTTCAAATAAATTAAAGCATAATTTAAATAAATCATCAAAATATATTTTGGATTATATTAAAACATAATTAAATAAATCATCAAAATAAATTTTGGATTCTATTTTTCTTTTTCAAATAAATTAAAATATAATTAAATAAATCATCAAAATAAATTTTGGATTCTATTTTTCTCTTTCAAATAAATTAAAATATAATTAAACAAATCATCAAAATAAATAAGTCTAACAATTTGTAATATGATATCAAAACATAAAACAATTACTGTTCATCAATTGAAAAAGTAACCCAAGCAGTAATATAGCGATTCCGGGTTTACCCCTTATTGTACAGTGATCCGGACATGTGTCCGTGGATGTCAATAGTTGAGCATTGTCTTGTTTACATCCTTTTCTACATTGTATTTGAGTTATGGGATGTGTTGGGCAGGTTTGTTTCAGGTTGGTTGTGTTCGGGAGCCAAGGGTTGCTGCCCAGAATTTTTGTCCTTCACTCGAGCGAGGAGTTGGTCGCTCGAGCGAGAGTTGAGTTTTGTTCGGTGGGTCGAGCGAGGCGGCTGAAGCGAGCGATCGCGTCTGGGCTGGACTGAACACCATGATTCTGGCTCGGCGGTGATTCTTCGCCGAGCGATCTGTTGATCTTCGCCGGCGGCGGTTCGCCGCCGAGCGCGGCGTCTAGTTGCAGAACTGAAGGTCGAGCTCCTCGGCGAGCTTTCTTCGCCGGCGAGCTTCTAGGATGTTGGCTCGGCGAGACCTTCTTGGCTCGAGCTACGGTTTCGTGTGTCGCTCGGCGACTAAGTCTTCGCCGAGCGAGCTGTTTATATCGATTCCAATGATCTAAACTTCATTTTTGAAGCTTTTACTTTTAAAACCCTAAATTTGAGAGCCTCTCTCTCTAGACTTACCTTCTCTAAGAAATCATCTCCCTAGAGGGTGAATCTTCCCTAAGTGCTTTGTTAAAAAGGTAGAGGGTGACTTGGGCTTCGATATAATCAAAATATTCGGTTTTGGAGCAAGTTGGGTGTTGGGTCTTCATCTCCTTTTGAGCTCAAACTTTGAGGTAGGGATATCCTACTCCTCTTTATGGATTTTGTCTTTGAATTTTAGCATTTTGATATGTTGGTAGTTGTTGTGTAATTTTGGGAAACTTTGGGCCATTGTGTAATTTTATAAAAGTTTGGGGTTTTGTCTATAATAAACCTAGAAGCATGTTTGGTATAGAAACATGGAATTTATGTTGAAACATTAGTGAAATTGGAACCTAAGGGTTGTAATGTTAATTATGGAAACGTCCTAATTACATTGATTAATTAATTTGAATAATTAATTGTGGAAAATGAGGAATTGAAATAGAATTGGGTCATGGGTTATGACGATGGAAAGAATACATTGATTTTATGTATTGATATGTGATGTGTATAATTGTGATATATATGCATTGTGTTGTGTTGGAGGAGATAGGGGATGTACTCATGGTTTAGGGAAGATAGGGATGGACCTCTAAACCGGATGTTCTTCAGGAGGAGATAGGGATGAACTCCGAGATAGAGCATGTATGCTTATCTAGAAATATATTGGCAGAGCATGTATGCTTGTCATGGAAAGTATGAATGTAATCTGCTTTTGTTTATATTTGTTGAAGTGATGAAAGAATGTAAAAGAATTGACCATCTATCAATTGTTAATCTTTTAGTCATTATTTATAATGGTTTAGTATATTTCTCTTTGGGTGTGGCTCACCCTATATGGGAACATCATTTTCGTATCTTGGTAGCATGCCACCTCCAAGGACTTAGCTTGGGAGGCTAGTGGCGGACGGACTTTTTGGTTGTCTTTCCTTTTGCAAAGGTTACATGTAAATTCAAGCCTAGGGCTTAATGTGTAAATGAGTTAGCACTCTACTTTCTTGTAACCAAGTGTTAACTTGAAAGTCAGAAGTCTGTAGGGCATTTGCTTTTGTTGTTAACATGTAATGTAACTCGATGAATGGAAGGACATGGATCTTTTATATATCATAGCATGTTAATATTGTTGGTTTAATATCATTATTTTGAGGCGTTATAACTTGGTATCGAGCGTCTGGGGTTGAATACTTTAGGGTGCGTGGGAAGTGATTAGGATCACAATGGGTTTGTCTCGCTTGATAGAGACTTAGTGTAGTGTCATATGCTATGTGTTTAATTGATAACGTGCTTATGTGATTATTTGGGTATGGGATTTAGTTTCTAGGATGTTGACTGGATCTTTGGGTTTCTGAGAGTCCCGTTGGAAAGACACTTGATCAATCTTGCTTTCTAACCCAGTACTCTAGTAACGCCTTGGGACTGACATCATCCGGAAATGAAATTCGTAAGTGCTTATGTGTTTATGTGCTTACGTGGAATGAATTACAGTTATCCATGTATTAGGACGTGAGTGTTTAGTTTTGGCACGTTGATAAATGTGCTAATGTTCTGTGTTACCTTTATTAGGATGTCAGGACGAGCAAGAGGTGGTAGGCGTGGTAGGCCTAGGAGGCAGGAAGTGCCATTACCGGATGAAGTTCCGGCAGTTCAGGAAGGGGTTGGTCAGGCCAATGTGGCCGAGCCAGTGGGTCAGCAGGCTATGGGTGCCTTGGCCCGAGAGATAGCAGGGGCCTTAGGTATTCTCAGAGCAGGAAATCAGGCAACTGAGGCAGGACCTTCTTTCTTGAAGAGGGAGTTCTTCCGGTCTAACCGGGAGGAGTTTGTTGGGGATCCTAAGGAGCCATTGAAGGCAGACGAGTGGCTAGAACAGATGAGTAAAACGTTCAAAATGCTAGGCATTGAGGACGGAGCATTGAAAGTGACCTTGGCATCCTTCCAGCTGAAGGAAGATGCGGGTCAATGGTGGAAGTATGAGAAAGTTCGTGTGGGTGGTACTTGGGAGGCGTTTGTGAATGCTTTCCAGGAGAGGTTTTTATCATGATGGCTAGAGAGAGACTAAGGGATCGGTTACCAAGCTTAAGCAGATGGTTTGTCTGTGGCCGAGTTTGAGGCTACATTTACTAGCTTGTCCAGTTTGCACCGAACTTGTGGCGACAGAGGAGCCCGTTGCTATGAGTTTGAGCGGAAGTTGAGGTGGGACCTCAAGTTGAAAGTTAGTGGACCTTACATTCGAGAGTATAGGCATTTGGTGGATCTTGCACTCATATGGAGCCGATGATGCAGGAGGGAGAAGAAGAGAAACATGGGGGCTCCAAGAGGGGCCAAGAGGACAGGGGTGATGGTAGGAGGCAGAGGGGTTATAACCCTCCCGTCGAGAATGGTTTGGCCAGGTCGACTTTCCCAGTACCGAGTGCAGCTCGGAGGGGCACAGGAGAGTTCTGTTTCAAGTGTGGCCAGCCCGGTCACAAGGCTTGCTTGCCCAAGGCGGGGTCGAGAGCCGCTTCTTCAGCCAGACCACAGTCGAGTTGAGGCGGGGCAGCCGTTGCCGTGTTACCAGTGTGGACAGCCCGGGCACATGAAGAGGTATTGCCCACGGTTGAGTGCCACTTCAGGAGCGTCTGGTTCTAGACAGACGCAGGGATTTCAGCCAGCTCAGTCTGTGCAGGCCTCGAGGGCCAATCCGGGGGCTTCGTCGTCCCAGTCAGTACAACAGTCCTATGCTCCGAGAGGCGAGCAGGTAGATCAGGGGCCTACTGGGCGCGTGTATCTTTATTCACAGACCTAATCTGAAACTCCATCAAGAGTGAGAGGTACTTTTTGTTTTGCAACCTTCGGTTGCTAGAGTGTTGATTGACACGGGTGCATCTCATTCTTTTATCTCTTTGCATTTGCATCGTGTTGGGCTGGAGTTAGCACTTTTAGCATCTCCTATTTGCGTTGTGTCACCTATTGGGGTGAGTTAATTTTGAGAACGCGGATGTAGAGGTTGTGATATAGAGGTCGACGATCATCGACTTCCTTTTCCATTTGTAGTTATGCCCATGAAGGGCTTTGATGTTATTTTGGGTATGGGTGGTTATCGTCATCTGCGGCGGTTATTGATTGCTACCGCCAGAGGGTTACTCTTTGTCTGATGAGCAGGGGAGTTTTCCACTTTTAGGAGACGGGTTGGTAGTATTGTGCCCGCAGTGCGGTCATGGCGAATAATGAGCTTAGTAGTATACTTGCTAGTTTTGAGAATGGTGAGTGTGATGAGACCAGTTGAGTTGCCAAGGGTAGTTTGTGAATACGCAGATGTCTTTCCGAGGATCTTATTGATTTGCCACCCCAATCGAGAGCGAGTTCTCTATTGATTTAGTGCAAGACGGCGCCCGATTTCTATGGCACCTTATCGTTTTGCCCAGAGAGTTGATTGAGTTGAAAGTTCAACTCCAAGAATTGCTAGATAAGGGCTTCATTCGCCTAGTGTATCGCCGTGGGGAGCACCGCCCTCTTTGCTAAAAAAAGAGCGGTGCCTTGAGGTTGTGTATCGATTCTGGGAAGTTGAATCGACTCTGATTAAGAATAAGTACCCTATGCCCGTATAGATGACTTGTTTGACCGGTTGAAGGGTTCCCGTTGTTTCTCTAAGATAGACTTGAGATCGGGTTACCACCGGTTGAGGGTCGAGAGGAGGATATTCAAGACGGCATTCCGTGACGGTATGGCCATTATGAGTTCTGGTGATGCCATTTGGGCTTAACGCTTGCCGTGATCTTTATGGACTTGATAAACCGGATTTTCAGAGAATTCTTGGATCTTTTTGTGGTCGTTTTTGTGGATGATATTCTTATCTATTCACCCTCGTGAGCAAACACGAGGAACACTTGAGTGGTGCTTGAATTGCTTAGAGCCCATAGGTGTATGCCAAGTTTGGGAAGTCGAGTTACGGCTAAGAGAAGTCAAGTTCTTAGGCCATGTAGTTTAGGAAGGGTGTCTGTTGATACATCCAAGGCCGAGGCGGTGCAAGATTGGGCCTGACCTAAGAGTGTGTATGAGATCCATGATTTTACGGGATTAGCTGGGTACTACCGCCGATTTGTGAAAGATTTCTCGAGGTTAACCGCGTTGACTAGGTTGACTCTTGAGAGTCAAATTTGTATGGAGTGAGACTTGTGAAAAGTCGTTTGAGAGTTGAAAGTTAGATTGACCACCGCTCGGTCTTGATTATTAGGAGAGAGGGTTGGGTTATCACGATCTATTGTGATGCCTCACGAGAAGGTTTGGGTTGTGTGTTGATGCGAGGAGGAAAGTGGTAGCTTATGGCTCACGCGTCGATTAAAAATACGAGAAGAATTACCCTACACACGACCTAGAGTTGGCGGTGTGATCTTTGCCTTGAAAATCTGGAGGCACTACCTTTATGGTGAGAGATTCGAGGTGTTCTCGGATCATAAAGTCTGAAATATCTGTTTTCCTGAAGACTTGAACTTGAGGCGAGGAGGTGGATGGAGTTTATAGAAGATTACGACTTGAGTTGCATTATCACCCAGGAAGGCCAATGTTGTGGCCGATGCTCTTAGTAAATCCATTAGTGATGTAGCTTGTGTAGCCATCCGAGTGGGAGATGTTGGGGCACTTGGCGAGTTTGACTTGCTTCGGCGAATCCGCTGAAATTGCGGCCTTGTTTTTACGTGGTTCTTGTGACCTACACTTGTGACTCGAGTGTTAGAGGCACGAGAGGTGATCTTGGTAGAATCCTCGAGAGAAGATCTCCGTGGGAAAGTTGAGAAAGGTTTGTGGCGTATCCAGGCACGAGTTTGAGATACCGAGACCGTCTGTTTGTCTTGAGTCTGTCGAGAGGAGGTACTCAGAGTTCCATCATTCGCGCCTTGCGGTGCATCCGGGAGGTACTAAGATGTATCGGGATTTGGGTCGTCGGTTTTGGTGGCGGGGTATGAAGAGATGTGGCGATCTTAGTGTCTAAGTGCCTTACTTGTCGACAAGTGAAGGCCGAGCATCGAAGGCCGGGTTTGTTACAACCCTTGCCTATTGCCGAGTGGAAGTGGGAGCATGTCACCATGGACTTCGTTGTAGGTCTTGAAGACTCGGTGAGGTAGTGACACTATTTGGGTGGTTGTAGACGGTTGACCAAGTCGGCGCATTTCATTCCAATGCGTGAGAGATTGATGAGATCATCTTGCCGACTTGTATGTTCGGGACATAGTGAGATTGCACGGGGTCGGTGACGATCGTCTCAGATAGAGATCCTCGTTTCTTTGCTAGGTTGTGGCGAGTTTGCGAGTGCTTTAGGTACTAAGTCGACCTTTAGTCTGACTTATCATCCTCGGTGATGGGCGGTCCGGCGTACCATTGAGATCCTTGAGGATATGCTTGAGGTTGTGTCCTTGATTTGATGGGACATGGGAGAGGCACTTACGTGGTGGAGTTTGCCTACAATAACAGTTTTCAGTCTAGTATCGGTATGGCACCGTTTGAGGCCTTGTATGGCCGACCTTGTAGGTCTCCAGTCTGTTGGGCCGAGGTGGGTGATACACCTTTGTTGGGTCCGGAGTTGGTTAGGGAGACAACGGAGAAAGTTGAACTTATCCGTAGGAGGCTTGTTACAGCCCAGAGTCGTCAGAAATCTTATGCAGACCGTAGGAGGAGACCGTTGGTGTTTGAGATAGGTGATCATGTCTTTTTGAAGATATCACCTAGGCGGGGATTGATGAGATTTGGGAAGAGAGGAAAGTTATCCCCTCGGTTTATTGGTCCTTTTGAGATCCTTGAGAGGATTGGCGAGGTTGCTTCGTTTAGCTTTGCCGCCACAGCTTGTCAGGAGTTCATGACGTGTTTCATGTGAGTATGCTTCGGAGGTATGAGCCGGATCCATCACACGTGTTGGATTGGACCGACTTAGAAGTAGATGAGGATGCCTCGTATGAGGAGAGACCGGTTCAGGTCTTGGATAGGCGGGATCAAGTCCTGCGTGGCAAGACCATCCCTTTGGTTAAGGTTTTGTGGAAACATCACGGAGTGGAGGAGGCTACATGGGAACGTGAGTTGGGAGTCCGTGAGAAATATCCGGACTTATTTGTTGATGTGTAATCAAGTGTTGCAATTTTGTAATTGTAATGAACTTTAAGAACATTTGAAATGTCTTAAGTTGTAAGACATGGTGTATGTTTTGGTTAATGTAAATGTTGTAGAACTTGCCTTGTTATGGGAGTTGATTATAATATTGCACATGTTGGCTATATTATAGAAATAAAATTGTATCATGATTATTGCTTATGATATAAATTGTAAACCATATATGTGAGAAATGGTTGAAATGGAAAGAAATTGCATGTTGAAATGTACATGTTGAGAAATGCCTCTTAATAGGAGATGGATGACCGATAATGGGTCGAATTGTTAAATGTTGTGTTATGACATTATTTAAAATAGAGAAAAACTTGCTTTTCAAAAACTTGTTTTTAATTTAGAGACGAAATTCTTTAAGGGGGAGGTTATAGCGATTAGGGTTTACCTTATTGTACAGTGATCCGGACATGTGACAGTGGATGTCAATAGTTGAGCATTGTCTTGTTTACATCCTTTTCTACATTGTATTTGAGTTATGGGATGTGTTGGGCAGGTTTGTTTCAGGTTGGTTGTGTTCGGGAGCCAAGGGTTGCTGCCCAGAATTTTTGTCCTTCGCCGGCGAGGAGTTGGTCGCCGGCGAGAGTTGAGTTTTTGTGTCTGGTGGGTCGAGCAGGCGGCTTCGCTGAGCGAAGCGATCGCTGGGCTGACTGAACACCATGATTCTGGCTCGAGCGGTGATTCTTCGCCGAGCGATCTGGTTCGATCTTCGCCGAGCGGCGGTTAAATCGCTTCGGCGTCGTCTAATTCTGAACTGAAGCGGTCGAGCTCCTCGGCGAGCTTTTCTTCGCCGAGCGAAGCTTCTAGGATGTTGGCTCGGCGAGACCTTCTTGGCTCGAGCTACGGTTTTACGGTCGCTCGGCGACTAAGTCTTCGCCGGCGAGCTGTTTATATCGATTCGCGGCAATGATCTAAACTTCATTTTTGAAGCTTTTACTTTTTAAAACCCTAAATTTGAGAGCCTCTCTCTCTAGACTTACCTTCTCTCTAGAAATCATCTCCCTAGAGGTGAATCTTCCCTAAGTGCTTTGTTAAAAGGTAGAGGGTGACTTGGGCTTCGATATAATCTGAAAATATTCGGTTTTGGAGCAAGTTGGGTGTTGGGTCTTCATCTCCTTTTGAGCTCAAACTTTGAGGTAGGGATATCCTACTCCTCTTTATGGATTTTGTCTTTGAATTTTAGCATTTTGATATGTTGGTAGTTGTTGTGTAATTTTGGGAAACTTTGGGCCATTGTGTAATTTTATAAAAGTTTGGGGTTTTGTCTATAATAAACCTAGAAGCATGTTTGGTATAGAAACATGGAATTTATGTTGAAACATTAGTGAAATTGGAACCTAAGGGTTGTAATGTTAATTATGGAAACGTCCTAATTACATTGATTAATTAATTTGAATAATTAATTGTGGAAAATGAGGAATTGAAATAGAATTGGGTCATGGGTTATGACGATGGAAAGAATACATTGATTTTATGTATTGATATGTGATGTGTATAATTGTGATATATATGCATTGTGTTGTGTTGGAGGAGATAGGGGATGTACTCCGCGGTTTAGGGGAAGATAGGGGATGGACCTCTAAACCGGATGTTACTGGGAGGAGATAGGGGATGAACTCAGAGATAGAGCATGTATGCTTATCTAGAAATATATTGGCGAGCATGTATGCTTGTCATGGAAAGTATGAATGTAATCTGTTTTGTTTATATTTGTTGAAGTGATGAAAGAATGTAAAAGAATTGACCATCTATCAATTGTTAATCTTTTAGTCATTATTTATAACCTGGTTTAGTATATTTCTCTTTGGTGGCTCACCTATATGGGAACATCATTTTCAGGTACTGGTAGCATGCCACCTCCAAGGACTTAGCTTGGGAGGCTAGTGGCGGACGGACTTTTTGGTTGTCTTTCCTTTTGCAGTGTTACATGTAAATTCAAGCCTAGGGCTTAATGTGTAAATGAGTTTGCACTCTACTTTCTTGTAACCAAGTGTTAACTTGAAAGTCAGAAGCTTAGTAGGGCATTTGCTTTTGTTGTTAACATGTAACAGAACTCTGATGAATGGAAGGACATGGATCTTTTATATATCATAGCATGTTAATATTGTTGGTTTAATATCATTATTTTGAGGGCGTTACAAGTAAATCCAAACTTTAGAGGTTCTTCAAGAGATCAGTGTTGTGCAAGTTTTTCCTCTTGTGAATTGTGATTATATAAAATAATGTAAGAAATGAAATATAATTTCATGTATAAAATCATTATAAAATTTAAACAATAAATCCATAATATAGAATAATATATAATTAGTATCGGGTATAGAATAATGCACGAAAAAATAGGAAGGAAAAAAAGAAGAAGCAATTTAGCATTAAAAAAAATGAGAAATGCTATAGGCCCCAAATTTGCTACCTAATGAATGATTAATGTCTCACATGGGTGTGCCATACTGTAGACATCGCCGAATGCCCCGGGAGGGAAATCTCGATTCGTTCGATTGGACTTACTACAGCTCGGACTCAAAATTGTCACGGTCCTGTATCTAATCGCGCAGAGTGCAATGCAAGACCGATGAATCATCAAAGAGTCCAAGTCTGGCAAATCGTTTTTGAAAAACAGATTTTTGTAAAGAAGTGCCAAACATGGACTGTTTTGACAGATATAGAGTTGCCACCGAAATGTTTTATTTTGGAAAATTTAGGAAACCCTGACTCGTTGCCTAAGGCCACGTGTCCGTCATCACCAAAGTTGCCTCGGCTCGGGAACTTGGGTACGATTGGAGAAGGTCACTTCGTGAGCACCCCCGCTCACCCGATCAAAGATCGGCCTCTACTAACCATGATATCGAGTTTTGAAAACAATATGTGTTCTTATTCCGGTTATTAGCCTAGAATTTACTATGTGATGCGCACAGCATACAAGTATAGACCGGATCGCCTGAATTGGAACAAAACATCTCATGTTTGTTTTTGAAACGGTTTGCTACTCACAAGTAGACTAAAATGCAGATTTGCCACCCTCAAATGGGCTTAGAAAACATGGTTTTGCCACTCTCAAGTGGGCTTAAAACTCACAATCGATGAATTGTTCCAATTCAAAGAATCCAACCTTCACCCACAGGCATTCAGGCAGGTATATCACATAAGCAAATAGCCTCATAGTAAGCATGTTATCATGGCAGTCACTCACACACATGCAAGGATGCTAAAGCATAAACACTCATCGAGTACTCCAAGCCAAAACAGAAACTAGTTAGTAATCAATGCATGATCCTAGTTCATGTTAAGATTGCTAATGCAACATATGCGAAATGCAACTAAGATAGGCTCGGCTATTCTAAGATGGCATATGAGATGCTACAGCTAACATGTATTCAACTTGGAATTGAAATAAAATGCAGTTAGTATGATGTGCCGAGCCCGGTGCATGCAAGACAGATGAATGGATGCAATCATGCGAGCATAAGTATGCTAATTGAAACATGTCCTAAACTAACCATCATAAGCTGGTAAATAAAAGGGAGAAAGAAGTGGGGGTTGGAAGACATACATCACACACACGCACACTTATTACAACATTGCCCTCATTGGAGGGTCCGAATAAATAATATACAACCAATTAGCTAATCTAAGCTAATTAAATTAATTATTACACAACCCTAATTAATTAACAAATTAACTAAGAAAACAAATAAATTAGCATGCAAGCTAAATGAATGGACTGCCTCAGCTCTGTTCCGAATGATGAAAGATGGATGCATGCTCAAATCGCCTTGTTGGGAAATTCCTCACGATGCCCCGATTTGCCTCTGTTTGCAATTAATCCTGCATCGCATTTAAGCTCTAGAAGGTCACGACCGCTTTTCTTGGTTTTCGGTTTGCTGCAACAGAGAGCAAGAAAGGGGCATGGCAAAGGATTTTCAACATATGTGTGCATGACCACTGTCCCTGTCCTTGCACAAGCTCTAGGGAGTGTAGTCCTCGATCCTCGTGCCACTAATCACGCATCTCGATGCATGATGGCCGAGGAGTCGAATTGCACGACTCGATATGAAATGAATGCACATGTAAACACAACAAGGCCTAAACTCCATCATGGGGAATCCAAAGTGTCGGCGACCGAGAATCGAGGCACGTTTTGTCACTTTGAGTACGAAACGTCCCTCGTTTCCCGTGTTTGGACTAACCCTACTCCAAACACAATGCAACAAGATGGCATACATAATGCGACTAATCATGCAACCCTAAATGCAATGCAACCTAAATCATGTTGGCATGCGAGGATGATATGCAAACATGCAGCTAGCATACGCAATGCTATGAACTAAGAATGACACACTCAATGCACATGAACTATATAGCATATGCAATACACATACGAAGATGGACATGCACGAAGACATGAACAAGGCGTACACAATGCGATAGTAAATCATGCAACAACATGGACTATATGGCATACACAATGCAAGATGGACTTAAACCAAAATGAGTGGACTTCAGCCACACTCAAATCAGTGGCCAACATGATGCAAACAAGACTCCGAAACACACACACGCATGCGGAATGCAATGGCCCTAAGCCTAAGGCACAAAATGCAATTCTACCAAAGCATGCCAAGGATGCTATATGACATACACTAGCATATTTTCCAGCTCTGAAATGACATGCAAAATGGTCCCGAATCATGCAAACACCTCACACAATGCATGCAAGATGGCTCGAATACCGGACTAGTGAAGTGGATTACACTATAGGTATGCAAAATAATGCTCAAATGATGAAACGAACCCCAAACAGTCCCTATGCAGACCAAAATCAGTGGCAAAATGTGTTGGGATGGTGGCCCAGAATGCATTCAAATGAAGCTCATGCAATGGCTCGTAAACATGGCATAAATGCACAACTCTAAGGAGCACTTAAAACATGGAAAACGTGGAAGTATGGCATACATATAAGCTCTGAAATATGATGTACAATGATGCTAAAACATGTCAAGGGCCCAAACAACGCATGCTAGTGGACCCGATATGGAAAGCTAGTATGCTTGATTGAACTATGACCATATACAACAATGCATGCATGACCTAAAACACTTCAAATAGAGCTAAGACAGCCTAAAATATGAATAAAATTAGTTTGGATCATGGCCAAAACATGCTAGGAAATGGGACCAAAACATCATGCAATACAAGCTAGTGAACCATGATTTACACTACAACCACATGAAGCACATGAGAGGTCACCAAATCAGTCAAAAAAAGGATCATGGAATGTCAAATGAAGCCCCAAAACCTACTGAAACCTCACCAAAACATGCAAGAATGAAGTGCTACTTTGATAGGCCATGCAAGGGGTTGTTCTACACATGCAAGAAGGACATCTAACATGGCAAAACCAATTCTGGACAGAGGTTATACAGGCCCTAAAACTCATTGAAAAGGGCGTGAAACAGGCTCGTGAAGCATGTGTGCAAAACTCACTAAAAAAGTTCATACAGGCCATAAAACTCACTGAAAAAGGCCTAAAACAGGCTGAAGAGGTGTGCAAATAAAGGCTCCTTTGTAAGGCCAAATATGCTAGAAAACAAAACAAGGGGTGAGAGGGTCACCCCTCTTTGATTTTGGTGCTCAAAACAGCATGCTAGCCACTGAAAGATTTCAGTGGCTAAAATGCCAAACAAAGCACAATACAAAGGCCTTAATGCATGGCTCAAAACAAGATGAAAACAAGCATGCAAGGGGGTAGATGACCCCCAACAGAAAAATGATCTTAAACAAACATGTTAAGAACCTCAAAATAAGACTTTTTTCAGTTTATGACAAAGCCCAAATATGCTTTCAAGTAAAGCTAAAAGATGAAGCAAAATAAGAACCAAAAGAGGGAATAAGAGTGTTACCCTTGTAGCCAAGAACTCCAGCAGCTTCTTGACCAAAAATGCACCCCCTTAGCCTCTGAAAACAAGCTCCAAGGACCTTAGGTTGGTGTTGGAGGTGTGTGGTTGTGAGGTGGTGTGCAAAGGAGGGCAAGAACTTCACTCTTTGAAGCTAAAATATAGAGATAGAGAGGGAGGTGTATGGTGTATGCTCCAGCACTTTCTGAACCCTTGCAAAGGAAGGGGAGCCCTTCCTTTATAGACCAAAGGGTCCAAAGCTTCTCCTAGAAGCTTCAAACCAAGAGTGAAGATCCTCCATACACGTGTATGGAGGATCCAGTCATTGCCCTTCAGCTGGCACAGTTGGCAAGCATTCAGGGAGACAGAACTGATGGAGGTAGGCCGACCAGTTCATGTGGTTGGCTGACCACTTGCCCTGGTCGGCCGACCAGGATCAAAAGGGTCAATGCTCAAAAGCTGGTCGGTGGCCTCAAGGGGTGGTCTCCAAACTCAATGCAAGCAAGTGGTGGTATGGGAGACCAGTAAATGTGGCTAAAAAACAAGGGGACCGGCTCCTTGTCAAGAAAATTGGCCGGCGATGAGAAAGGTGGTCTCCAAGGAGAAAAAGTGGTCTCCCACCCTAGTACCACCTTCCTAACAATGAAAATAGGGTCCATGCCAAAAATGAACCCACACCGATGCAAAACGAGGGTTCGGGGGGTCAAAACGCGCAGTTGGGTGCCTCGAAAACTGACTGTTAAGCATCGGAAGTGGCGTGCGACCACGAAGGTGGTCTCCTGAGCCACAGTGTCCCTCTAGAGAGAGGAAACAAGGTGTGTGCCAAAAAATGGAGCAAACAGAGAAAGTTAAGCGGTCCCTAACCGAGGCGCACGGCCGACGGCTTCGAAAATCGAAAACTGGTCTCCAAACGGGAACAGTGGTCTACGACCATGAAAAGTGGCCTGTGGCCACTGAGAGATGGTCTACCAGACCTCTCCCTCCCTTCGGGAAGAGGAAATAGAGAAAATAGAACCTGGTTTGCAAACTGAGGCAAAGCACAAAAGAGTCCCGAAGTCCGGAGGCAAGGCTCTCAGTCGAGACTCCGTAACCTCAGAACGAGCACAGTATGCGCCATCACCAAGCACTCAATCGATGACGTCTGAGTCTTGAGGTCGGTCAAAAATGGGGTGTCTACAGTTGCCCCTCTTTGACAGAACTCGATAGTCAAAAGTGACGGGAGTGAATGTCAAAGCCTAGAGATGACCCATTTTTGACAAGGACGAAGACTTAGACAAATAGGCGAGATAAACAAGAGATGTGCCCGCAGGCGGGCCCGCAGGTAGGCGCAAAATGCAAAACGACATGCACAAAGCCGAACATAACTCATGATCATGCAAAGCAGCAAGCTGTAATGAAGCAAATATTCATAATAAATGCAACAGTTTTAAGCAAGAATGCAACGCAAAACTACATTTCATGCAGCTAGGATGTACGAGAATTATACAATTCTCGCTACGTCTCACACGGAGAAGATACAATACCTATCTGGTTCGTCTGGTCGCACCAGCTTCAAATGAACCGTACATACAATATCGTGCTTGCACAAGAAGGAAACTCAACAAGCAACACAGTTAGCAATATATGTTCAACGTTATATCGAAACGCGGATAGGCATAGTGCCGATGGAAAAGTGCATCGCAATGCAAGAGAAACGTGTGTAACAACACAAGTTAAGCATGGATGTATGACAATGCCAATGAAGCATGCACAACAATGCAAGTGACGTGTATAACAATGTAGGATAAGTGTGACTTCAAAAGCATGTTTGAAATAGAACATCGAGCAAAGAAATGCAAGCCTCGATGAGGGCAACTCAAACGCGACCTCCGATTTACCTCTTGGAGGGGTCGCAATGAACCCAAAAAGGATACACCCTGCTCTTGGCGAGTAATGATGAGCCACGCATCGAAGATTGGATTTGAAGTTCCCGCAGAGGGATTTCGCGCCGAAAAGTGCACTTTCCTTGTACTTTCTCGAGAGCCGGGGACTCCAATCACCACCAAAATTTGTAGGAAGAACAAGGAGGCATTGGAGACCACCCAGGAGGGCCACCGACCACCCTCGAATGCCACCGACTAGGGATTGTGGAGGTGGTGGTTGGTCTGCTAGGAAAGGGGGTCGGCCGACCACTGTGCCAAATCCGGGATAGTTTTGTCTTTTCATGCTTCTTTCTTTAAATACACATGTCCAAAGCACTGTTGCTCACAACTCTAAGTCCGAAATCAATCCCTCTTCCTTCCTAGAGCATTTTCTCCTTCAGATCTGCGCTTTATACGCGTTTTCCAACGCCCCACGCAAAGTTATTTCGTGAAATCTTTCAGTTTTCTTCACTTTGAACCGATTAAATTTTGATTTCGGAGCTTCTTTCACCATTTTCACCACTTGAGGTAAGTTTGTCTCGAAATTTGGAACATTTTCTCGGGAGTTGACTTTTGTTGACTTTTTCATTTCCGGAGAGTTGACTTTTGTTGATTTTTTTCCCACTTTTGGCTCATTTTGCTCATTTTTGCTTCTTTTTGCAGATTTCTTGAAATGGCGGGCCATTTTTCTCATGGTGGAGGTCATCCAGGTGCTGAGGGTGAGCTGGACATCATGTCACTGCCCCCAAGAGTTCGGCCGTTTGATCTCGAGAGGTATCATCCTCGGGAGCACATCCTTCCTTAGGCCACTTTCTACCATTTCTCTGATTTTGATGACCGAGCACCTGCGGATCTGTTACTGCGGGAGCCAAAGTCCCACCTCTCTCATTAGGCACGAGAGGTATGTACTTCACTTTTACATTCTTTGCAATGTATTATGCATTTCATGCACATTTCATAGGTATTCTTATTTTAGCACATATCTCACAGCATAGAATTTTGTTGAGTCGGTACACAGCCTGTTCTGAACACTTAGTCTATAACACAGCATTCTGTTTGCATTTTGAACACACAGCTCAAACACTCGAATTTCTGAACACGCAGCTCATACTTTTTATCGTAAACACACAGCCCACATTTTTGAAATCTGAACACGCAGCCCAAACCCTTGAGGTGAACGCACAACCCACAATTTTTGAAAGTTGAACACGCAGCCCAAACTCTTGAGGTGAACACACAGCCCACAGTTTCTAAAAGTTGAACACACAGCCCACACTTGCTGACATCTGAACACATAGCTCAAACTTTTGATGGTGAACACACAACCCACTGTTTTTGAAATCTGAACACGTATCCCAAACTTTTGTTGTGAACACACCGCCTATTGTTTCTGAAGGTTGAACACACAGCCCAAACTCTTGAGGTGAACACACAGCCCACTATTTCTGAAAGCTGAACACATAGCCCAAACTTTTGTAGTGAACATGCATCCCACACATTTATGAAATCTGAACATGCAACCAAAACTTTTGTTGTGAACACGCAGCCCACATTTTCTGAAAGTTGAACACACAGCTCAAACTTGGAATTTCTGAACACGCAGCCCAGTTTGATTGTGAACACGCAACACACATTTGTTGAAAGTTGAACACGTAGCCCAAACTTTGAATTTCTGAACACGCAGCTCAGTTTGATTGTGAACACTCATCACACATTTGTTGAAAGTTGAACACACAGCCCATTTCGAATGTGAACACGCAGCACACACTTGTTGAAAGTTGAACACGCAGCCCAAACTTTGAATTTTTGAACACGCAGCCCATTTTGAATGTGAACACGCAGCACACACTTGTTGAAAGTTGAACTCGCAGCCCAAACTCTGAATTTCTGAACACGCAGCCTAGTTTTTGAATGTGAACATGCAGCACACACTTGTTGAAAGTTGAACATGCAGCCCAAACTTTGAATTTCTGAACACGCAGCCCAGTTTTTGAATGTGAACACGCAACACACACTTGTTGAAAGTTGAATACGCAGCTTAAACTCTGAATTTCTGAACATGCAGCCCATTTTGAATGTGAACACGCAACACACACTTGTTGAAAGTTGAACACGCAGCCTAAACTTTGAATTTCTGAACATGCAGCCCAGTTTTTGAATGTGAACACGCAGCACACACTTGTTGAAAGTTGAACACGCAGCCCAAACTCAATTTCAACACGCAATTTTGAATGTGAACACGCAGCACACACTTGTTGAAAGTTGAACATGCAGCCCAAACTCTGAATTTCTGAACACGCAGCCCAGTTTTTGAAGGTGAACACGCAGCACACACTAGTTGAAAGTTGAACACGCAGCCCAAACTTTGAATTTGTGAACACACAGCCCATAAATTCTCATTTCTGAACACACAGCTCATTCACTTCATTTTGAACACGCAGCTCACACATTTTAATTTCTGAACACACAGCTCATACATTTTAATTTTTGAACACATTTTAATTTCTAAACATGCAGCTCATAAACTTCACTTTGAACACACAGCTCACACATTTTAATTTCTGAACACGCAGCTCATAAATTTTCACTTCTGAACACATAGCTCATTCATTTCATTTTGAAACTGAATCCATCTGTTCATTTTGAATGCAGGTATCTTCCCGTATCACACGGGGCTATGGTTCAATTGTCGCTAGGGAGTGGTACGCAGAGCTCCCGGAGACCGTTCATCATATGTTGGACGGGGTAGGATTTGGGCCCTTCTGCGCGGGGCTATCTTGTTATCCGGCGAGCAGGACCTTGCTGGGGGCACTTGTGGAGAGATGGTGGGACACCACCAACTCGTTTCACCTTTCGACTACCGGGGATATGACGATGACCCTGTTCGACTTCGTTATGCTGACTAGCCTTGATGTGGCCGGCCGACCGGTCCCCTACGACGAGGATATGGGTGAGTGTGAGGCTGCTTGAATCTATCTGTTAGGTGCTCGCCCACCGATTGACAAATCTTCGGGTAGAGTCAGGTACACCTGGTTTCCTGTATAGTATAGGAGGAGCATGCCCAAGACTCTTGAGGAGATAGAGCAGTACGCTCGAGGATTTTTGATGTTCCTTCTCGGGACCACTTTGTTCTCCGACCGGGGGAACACAGTTGGACTGTATTTGCTCAGTGCTTTGGTGGACCTATCACAGGTCAGTCAGTACGACTGGGGTGGCACCGGCCTCGCCACCCTTTACTGCTATATGAGTGCTACCTCCCGCGGGCGGAGGAACACAGTTGGTGGCTAATGGAGAGCCTGGGAGGTACTTTCTGCCCTCTTAATTTACATTTCTACTTTTCGTTATCTCAGACATCTGCACCGGTACACCTTGCATTCTGTATTCTACATTCTGCACTCAGTATTCTCTATATTCTGTATTCACATTATGCACTCAGCATCCTACACTCAGCATTCTGTATTTACATCCTGCACTCAGCATTCTGTATTTTCTGTACATTCTGTATTCTGATGGCCATTTCCCTATTTTTCACAACTATGGGTCTAGGCGTACTTTCCGACGCTGGCCCCGGAGCTTGAGGTGGAGGTGTCTCTTGTGATTCCTTATTCTCACGTATTTGAGGGCCGGTACCGGCCGAGGGCTCGAGAGACTCTGCCCTTCCTGCGACAGTTTTTTGACATGGTGCGGGCGACCGAGGTAATTCAGAACTCTCAGTTCTTCATATTTTCAGCTTTGATTCATCTTGCATATTTATGAAATTTAATTAGCTCATGCACTTGTTATCCGCAGATTGCTTGGCGGCCCTGGGCATCCTTGGGAGGAGAGATCAGTTTCCAATTCCCTGGGGCATGGGCTTCTTCTCAGTATAGGACTCTGTTTGAGGGGCCAGTTGGCAGGGCTTGGTTTTTGGGAGATCGCTTCATGCGCCAGACGATGGGCGTCCCTGAGCAGAGTGTCCCTTCAGCACCTCCAGATGACATGCGGTCCGCTGAGAGACTCACTCTTGAGGAGATTGATATCGCTATGTTGGGTACTGATGCAGCTCTGCACACGGAGGAGGGGGAGTATGCGACCTACCGCCACACATACCTGATGCCCCCACTGATGGGTGTCCGTACTCCTACTAGGAGGGCTGCTAGTGCATCATCGTCAGCTCGAGCCCGGGCTGCAGATGCTCCTTCGTCTAGCAGGGCCGGCACATTGAGGAGTGGGGCTAGACGGATTCCCCCGATTCCCCCAACTTATCAGCACGTGAGGTGGCCAGATCTTCCGACCGAGTTGACTGGATGGCGATATGGGTCATCTTACTCGATTCCGATAGAGCCTCCTATGCCCGATCACCGATATGTTAGTGATCCTTACTCACCATCGGTATGTTCCACTATTTTCCATTTATCACACAGATATTTAGGCATTCATTTACCCACTGATAACTTGGACTTGTATCTGCAGCCTCCCAGAGAGTATTCTGATGATCTACTCGGATTGGTGGGCTCACTTGAGGGCATGGTCTTGCGGAGGGAGACGTAGCTATTCATTGCCGGTGTTACGGTACTTTTTCAATTTTCTTGCATTTATCATACTTCTGATGACATGCTGGATTTGACCATTTCACTGCATTGATTGACTGTATGCGTAGAACACATCTAATACACACCACATTCATACACTGTATCTGCTTGCACCCACTCTATGTAGTTTTCTTGCATCTGCATCTGCATCTGATATACATATTTGCTAATGCACTCAAATTGTCCTTTTCAGATGCCACCACTACAGGCCGGGCCATCCAGGCCTTCTCGAGGAGCCGAGAGAGGGGACTCATCTCGCAGACTAGGTAGGCGCAGAGCACCCGTCATAAATGAGGAGTCCAGCGAGGAGGAGTCCGCGCATCCTCAGTTGGAGACATCCGCAGGCAGAGAGGAGGACTCAGGCTCTGGTTCTGAGAGTGGAGGTGATGTCAGGGAGGATCCCGAGGATGACAGCTCCGATTCAGATGGCGGTGCTGGTGGAGCTATTGTAAAGACTGCTCAGGCGAAGAGGATGAAGAGGGCCTCCCGATCTTGAGCCTGAGAGCACTAATGCAGATGTTCCTGCTTTATTTTCCTTTTTTACTAGTAGTTGTAGCACATTGTATTTTATTAGGCAGTTTTATTTTCTGTAAAACTTGTACCCTCATTGTAAAAATGTTGTAACAAAGGAAGCATGATGGAATGAAACAGCTTTTTTTTGTCGAAAAAGTGTTATATTTTACATTCTTAGCATCACATCGCATCATTTTGCACAAAAATGAGTTTGAATGAAAATTGAGCATTGAAAATTGAGCACTGTGCATTGCCAAGTCAGGTAGTGAACCGACGCAACAAACTAAACAACTCAACTTACTAAGAAACAACAAAACCTTAGCAAGTTTACAACTCGATAAGCAAATCTCAACAACGTTGATTAAACAAAGAATAACGACTCGATGTACAAAACTCGATGACTCGATAAGCAACGACTTGATAAACAAAACTTAACAACTCGATAAGCAAATGCTTTTCGGACGATCGGGGTGACGAAACGCATCCGAAACAGAGGTAAACTCGGTCCTTCGACACTTCCAATGCATGGAAATGCAAGGAACTCTCTTCTAGAGGCTAGGAACAGACCAAATACCACCTTCTCTCCATGGCCGACCACCTAAGGAGGCTGGTCGACCAGCTATTTTCCTTGGAGACCAAAGGGGTGGTCGGCCTACCAGAAAAAGTGGTCGGCCGACCACCTGGTTTGGCGACCACCAGATTCTTGACACGTGTCCTCCAAACAGTGCCTTATCCTTTATAAAAGTTCCAGCTTCGTGGTTCTCTCATTCTGTCTCAGTTTTGTATCAAAATGGAGGCATTTCTCATCCAAAATCTCACAGCTTGGATTGCTTCTCTAGATGGCTCGGAAAAGTTGAATTTCTGAGGCTTCGGCTTGAATGCACTATTCACTTTGAGTCGCACTCCGTTGCATCTTCCATTTCTTCATGCCGCAACAAGGTTCTGGAATCCAGTAACTCATGTTTTTAGCTTTAGCGGGCAAGAGATATGTCCTACCTTCGAAGATTTCCAAGCTTTGATGGAGTCTGAACGCAATGAGGAAATCTTGCCCCAGCTTCGCTTTGGCCACACCCAAGCCTTAGGACGAATGTGTGGGCTCACTATGCACGACACTCGGTCTTTGATTCATGATGGAGAGCTGGACATTCCGAGCTTGGTTTGTCGGTTTTCTGATGTCGGTGATCGCGACGACTATCATTGGCAGGGCTTTCGGTGACACGCCCTCTGCTTGTGCATGCTATCTCACTTTTTGCTTGCCCCGGGCTTTAGCGGGTCTAGCATTCGTCTGATTGAAGTTGCCCAAGGCTTGAAGGAGGGCAAGAGCTATATCGCCATGACATTGGCCGAGACATTGATGGGTCTGGATGCCTTCCATCACCGGGAAATGACCAGATTCGCAGGGAGTCCATTACTGCTGCAGGTAATGTTTCCCACCCTATCTCACATATATATTGCTCACATCACTCGGCCTTCAGGCTCGGTTTTTCTCACAAAACCCTTTTTCTACTTTTCTCTCAACGTACACCTCTCTATTCTTTATTCTCTCATTTTTCATCCTTTCCCAGGTGTGGTTGATGGATAAGTTACAGGTCGCGGACTCTTGCCCAGCGTACTCAGCTCACGGCTACTTTTTTCGGCGACGTCTAGTCGATGCCCTTGATGAGGGATGGTGGTTCGACTGGATGTGCAATTTGTCCGCAGACCGCATTGCTTGGCGTTGTCCTTGGCGCAATCTCCCGACAATGAGTTACAGCATCTCCCGGTAGACTAGGATTCAGTTGATTGGTCTGACGCACTGCGTTTTCTACTTTCCTTTCCGGTTCCAGCGCTAGTTCGGCCATGATCAGATATGCTCACCAGAGGGGATAGAGTACCTTGCCGCATTTCCGTCCGAGGCTCACAGGTTGCTCGGTATGCCACGGTATGGAGGACGAGAGAGCTTCTAGCCCCCGCTCCCACTTTCAGTTGCACTTTGTCTGATGAGTGCATAGATTGGCTCAATGAAGAGGCACAGATTGGGCCTAGCTTGGCATCAGAGGCTTCGACCAGCTCTGGGAGGGGGCGCAGGAACACCTGACTTATCTATGCCCCGAATTTATTGCTTTATTAGTACTTTCAAGTTTTCTTTATGAATGTAGCAAAAAGCAACTTCAATTTGTATGCAAGAGCAGGAGAACTCTGTATTGAAATCAATAAAATTGAAGGTTGTGGGTATTGAAAATTTTTCGCTTTGGTCCAAAAATGGTCTAAGTTGTAAAAAGATTAATTTGAGCAAAGTCAACTTTTATTAAAACTTTTCAAAACCATTTTCGATATGGATCAGAACTAGACACGCCTGAGATCTGTCACAGAGATGCACTACCCCAGATTCCTGCAATTGGAAAGTTGCCCTTAGTCTGAATAGCACTGTATCGGAGATCGCAACTGAACGCTTGAATGCTGAATAGACAAAGATGGTCGAGATGATCAAACGAACAAAGTTGATCGGGGAAGAGTTTATGGTTGAACTTCAGGATGAAGTTGCCTGCATATCCCAAAGTTGGGAATCAAGCCTTACGTAGTTCAAGCTCAGGTTCACTCGAGTATTTTCACTCACCTTTTACGCTCTAACTTTTGCCAAGGTCGCCCTTTGCGGGTTTTCAACCTTGCGAGCTCAGTTTTTATAATTTCAAATTTTTCATGCTCTAACTTTTGCCTAGGTCGCCCTTTCGGGTTTTCGCCCAGCAAGCCTCTTAGGGTAATATTTCTTCAACTTGTCCATGTTGATCGTCAGGAGAACTCTAGGCCATCTAGGTCCATCGTAACCACAGCTCCACAGCAGATTGACTTAATGATGTAGGACCAAATCCAATTAGTGCGAACTTGCCCTAGGGTCGTGGATGGGAGCTCGGTTATCATTGAGCACCAAATCTCCTTGCTTTAGATTCCTGGACTTAACTTACTTGGTGAAAGCTCGGGCAATATTGCGCTGATAACCTTGAACATGGTACAGTGCTTTCAGTCTTCTATCATCAAAGAGCATGAGTTCTTCGAATCTACTTTGCTGTTAATTTGCCTCTATCTCGACACTCGACAAGACTACTTAATGACGGTACCTCAATTTTGATAGGTAGAACGGCCTCCATCCCATAAACTAACGAATACGGAGTCGCCCCAGTAGAAGTTCTAATTGAAGTCCGGTAGCCCCACATAGCAAACGACAGCTTATCTGGCCAATCTCGGTAGGTTTCCGCCATTTTCTGCAGTATGTGTTTGATATTCTTGTTGGCGGCCTCAACCGCTCTATTGGTTTGGGGCCGATATGTGGATGACTTATGAAAAGCCACATTGTATTTCTCCAACAAGTCAATCACTTCCTTCTTGAAGTGGGAACCATTATCCGAAATAATCTCGTTTGGGACCCCGTAGCAACAAATGATGTTGTTCCTGATAAACTTTGCAACGTGTGAAGCCTTCAACACCGCATAAGACTGGGCCTCAACCCACTTCGTGAAATAATCTATCGCGACCAGAATGAACTCATGTCCATTGGACCCCTTTGGCATGACAGCCCCGATCAAATCAATTCCCTAAACTGAAAATGGCCATGGCGAAGTCATATTGTACAGTTTTGACGACGGGATATTCATGCGGTTTGTATGGATCTGACACTTGTGGCATCGCCGAACAACGCTGATACAATCCTCCTCCATGGTGGACTAGTAGTAACCTTGTCTGAGGATCTTCCTGGCTAGCATTACCCCGTTCATGTGCGCTCCGCACTCTCCTCCATGGATGGCCTCCATTAAGCGCTTCGATTCTTCGACATCAATACACAGCTTATGCATTCCCAGATGACCTCTCTTGTACAATTTACCCCCGCAGATGATGAACTGAACGGCCATTCTTCTGATCGCCCTTTTATCCTTAGCATTTGCCTGGTGGATCGCCTCTTTCTCCAAGAAGTTCCAAACATCGTAATACCAAGGGTTCTCGTCTTGAACCTCATCTATAGCAAAGTCGACTCGTGGCGAAGCAAATTTACGTCAATGATAATCGGACACATCCGGACTCCAAAAGGGATGTCTATCATGGAAGATAGAGTTGCTAGTGCATCTGCGAACTTGTTGTTCTCTCTTAACAGATGAGCGAAGTTTAGCTTCTCAAACCGAGGAATTAGCAAGTCCAAGGTCTGGTGGTAGATTTTCATCTTTTCTTCTTTGACTTTCCAATCTCCTTTTGCTTGAGATACAACAAGGTTCGAGTCCTCGATGACGTCCAACCGTTTTGTCCAAGTTCCAGGGCTGCTTCTAGACCGGCAATGCATGCCTCATATTCTGCTTCATTGTTCGAGACTTTAAACCAGAGTTTGAATGCTAGAGGGATACAAGAATTGTCGGGTTCTATCAGCAACACTCCTATCCCATACCCGTATTGGTTTGACGTTTCGTCAAAGTACATAAATCCAAAATGCGTCTTCGTTATGCAAAATGGCCTCATCTGGGAATAAGTACTCAGCTTCACCTCCCTCCTTTGGATGATCGGCTAGGAATTCATCTTGCTCTTCCCTTGGTGACTTAGCGTCACATATTTCAAATCGAATTCGGAAAGCAACAGCAACCAATGAGCTAGCCTACCCATAAGTGCTGGTTTCTCGAAGAGATATTTGATGGGATCTAATCTTGAAACCAACATTACAGAGTGAGCTAACAGGTAGTGCCACAGCTTCCTCGTAGCCCATACCAAAGCTAAGCAAGCCTTTTCCAACGGTGTGTAGCGGGTTTCATATTCTAGCATCTTCTTGCTCAGATAGTAAATAGCCCTTTCCACCCTGTCTTCAGATTCTTGTGTGAGCATGCAGCCCATTGTAGTTTCAGTCACTGAAAGGTACAATATCAACGGTTTCCCCGGTTCAGGCGGTGACAACACGGGTGGGTTTTGTAAATATTCCTTGATCTGTTCAAAAGCAGCTTGGCATCGGCCATCCCATTAGAACTTCTTTCCTTTCTTGAGAGACCAAAAGTGGTTCACAAGTCAAGGTTAATTTTGAGATAAATTGTCTTATGAATTGCACTTTACCGTAAAGCCTCGCACCTCCTTTTCGGTTCTTGGTGGTGGCATTTCTAAGATGGCCTTGATTTTGGAAGGGTCGACTTGATACCTCTGTGTAATCGAAACCCAGATTTTCCCTCAGTAACACCAAGCGTACACTTCGAGGATTTAGCAACCAAAATTCTCGATCCTTTGGAAGAACTTTTACAAGGCGTGTAGTGGCCCTCTCTTTCCTTGGACATGACAATCATGTCATCCACGCACCTTAACCTCTTTGTGGATCATGTCGTGCAATATTGTGGTTGTGGCGTTGATATGTAGCTCGGCGTTCTTCAACCCAAATGGCATCACCTAGCGATATGTCCTCCACGGTGGTGAAAGCGATCTTCTCCGGTCTTGGTGTCATCAATATCTAGTTGTAGCACGAGAATCCATCCATGAACGAAAAGCAAAGCATGCCCCACTGTGAAGTCCACTAACTCATCAATATGCGGTAAGGGAAACTCGTCCTTTGGACTAGCTCTGTTCAAATCCCTGAAATCCACGCATACCCGGATCCTGCCATCCTTCTTCGGCACCGGAACGATGTTGGCCAACCAAGTTGGGTATTCGGATACCAGCAGGAACCCTGCATCAATTTGCTTGGTGACCTCTTCTTTGATCTTGAAAAGCCAGTCCGGGCGGATCCTTCTGAGTTTCTGTTTAACGGGTCGGCCTCGGGGTCAAGAGGGATTCGGTGTTGTACAATCTCAGGATCGATTCCAGGCATGTCTTCGTAGGACCATGCGAAAATATCTTTGAAATCTTCTAATAACGCGACTAAGCGCTCGCGTTCCTTCGAAGACAACGTAGACCCCATCTGGACCAGCCGCGGGTCCTTCTCAGTATTAATATTCACAGTAGTGATTTCATCAATTAAAGGTTTAACAAATCTTTTCTGCTCTTGATCAATTAAGCGTTGCAAAACCGGAGGAATTTCTTCCTCGTCGTTTTCATCAAAATTTTGAAAGTCCTTATTCAAGCAATAAATCAAAGGCAGAGAAAAGTACTCAGAAGCCACAGCCATTTCATTCTCATTAAGCATTTCCAAATCGTCCGATTCTTCTGTTACAACAGACTCAAAAGAGAAAGAAAAAGACGACCTAGACAGGACTGTGGCATCCAGGTTATCACCCTTAGGAATACCGGACTCAGACTCAGACGAGCTGGAACCTGATTCCGACTCTACAGACTCAGTGGAATCAGATTCTGGCTCACTACTTGACCCGGTGCTGCTTGACAAAAATCCCTCCTCGTACTGCTAGATGAGGGAGGGTGCTATGGATGCATCCAAAATACTTGCAGGTAGGCTCGCAGCCGTTTCATTCCCAATCATGGACCCCGAGGAGTTATCCCCCAAGCATACATGCGATCGGAGGATCTGAAAGTAGACAAGCTAGCGCTACCCCCATTTCAATTTCAGCGCTCTCGGAATCCTTGCCTTATCTTTGCTCAACCTCGGTGATGGGTCATGCGCTCCTCAGCAACATCATCCCCGGATAACTACAGGTCGAAGAAGATCTCAAAACCTAGCAGGCACTTCTTCTTCGCATTCAGCCATGGCTCTGGGAAGCCGTAAAATGGAAAGTCCTCCCACTCCCGGACGAAGTGTCCGTTGAGGGTACCCTGAATGGGTCGGTGCATTAACTCATATGGCTGCCCTACCAGCTTTGTTCTGTCTCTCCTAGCTATCTCCTTACCTTTCCTCACTCAGTCCTCTTTGGTAGGCAAATAACCCAAGCCAAAGTGTTGCTGGTTGTGCGGCACTCCGGCCCATGTTGCTATGCCTTTTCGGCCATTGCATCCTAATCACATCCCGGGGATGTGTTGAAGCTTGTACATGAGCTATCTTGATTGTAGCATTGACATACACCCCTTCATCAACAGCTAAGATGTTCTGCACGACCCTGGCCTCAGCTATAGTAAATCCTGATAAGAACACATCCTCCATGCCGTGTTCAATTTCCAAGACTGGTGTAGACACCTCCGGCAGCGGATGGATTGATGAGTTCCCAAAAACTATAGCTACTCCCTTCCCGTGGGGATATTTCAACATCTGGTGCATGGTGGAAAAGCGCCTTCACAGTGCGCCACGACCGCCCCAAAAGTAGGTTAAAGGAACGTCCAAGACATGGAAGTCAACATCGTGTTGTCCCGAACCAACCTGGGTCTGAATTTTCACAGTCCCCTTCACCTCTCTGCTCGTATTATCATACGCCCTGATCACTTGAGTAGTTGGCACGAAATCCGCGGGCTTCAACCCGATTGCATATGCCCTCCTTAACGGGCACACGTGGATGGCGGATGGCGGATCTCGTGTCGACAAGAACCACTGGTACCCACTTGCCTCTACACTCTATAGAGATGTAGAGAGGTTTGTTATGGTTTGCGCCCTCAGGCGGCAGTTCCTTGTCAGAAAAGGTCAACGTCGGGGAACCTCCTTCCAGAAAAACTAATCCAACTAGCTGCTCTGGCGTGGTGTCTATTGAGAGTTTAGCTTTGTCCCACAGATAGGGGCTTGTCCATGTACTAGGGAAGCCATAAGCAGTCCCCAGATGGAGATGTCTGCTTGTATCTTTTTCAGCTGTTTCAGCACAGCCTTTTCTTCGAGTAGCTTCTTTTTCTGTTCCTCCGCCTCCTTGTCCTTCCCAGACGCTTTTGGTTGATCTAGGTGTGAGGGTTTGAAATCCCGCCCCCTCCTAGTCATATGGTCTACTTCGCCAATGTACCAGGTATCATCTGGCTGGTTACTGCCCCAGTCCTCGTCTGTGTGGGCAAGACATAAATCATCGTCTTCCTACCACATTCCATCAGCAGCTGACAGACACCTGTCCGACTTCGTTATAAATACCTCTGTGCCCACAGCACCTTGTGTTCCTGTATTCACAGTACATTATGTTCTTGTGCACGCAGCATTCTCAACCCCACAGGAGCTTTGGCCTTTCTGGCTCTCTGGAATCTTGATCCCTTCTTGTTCTAAGCGTGTCGATCTGACTTGTTGTTCATCATTTCTTGTATTCAAATGCCCAAGTCCTAAGTGAAATTCTTAGCACCGCTCTCCGTGCGATGCATTACGATTTCCCTTCCATGGCCACCGATGTCCTTGCTATAGGCCTATGCGGTTGGAATTCTTCCACAACATCTCGGTTGGTCATCAAGCCACCCGTAACCTCATTGTCTCCTCAAAATCGAACTAGTTGACTGCCACGTCCCCCGGATCTTGTTCGTCGAAAAACTGGAGTTTAGCAAAGTCCCCTTCCACAGTTGCCAAGTTGTCTATCCCCTGATCAAATTCATCCCCCTGTATTACACAAAGCTCTGCCCTCTCTGGCAATTCCAAGTTTGGCCCAGCCTGGCCTATTGATACAATGTAATCACTCGGATTAGATACCCCCTCAGCAAAATCCCCATATTCCTCAGACTCTGACTCAACAATCCCATTCTCCTATGAAATCTCCCCTGTTCTAGCTTCAATAGCCACCACCATTGGCTTAGGTTGGGTTCGGGAGATGTCCAACATGCACAAGTCAGTGTTATCGGGAAGGAACACCTCCGGCTTGGGTAGGTGAGAGGGAGTGATATAGATGCTAGGATCGTAAGACACGACCCCAGTCTGGATAAAGTTGATGCGTTTGGGAGGTGGAGCTTGGTTGTGTGGAGGAAGAGGGTTGGTTGTGACGTTGGGCTTTTCTGGAGGCATAATCACCCGTTTGTCAACGAGATCCTGAATCTCGTGACGCAATCTAAAGCACTGGTCGGTGTCATGATCGTGCTGTTAGTGAAATGCGCAATATTTGGTTTGACATTATGGGAGGAAGGGATTTGGCAATGGCATGGCTCCAGGGGCTTCAAGTGCCCTTTTTTGATTAAAACCCCCAGAGCTTTGGACAGGGGCATATATAATGGGGCGAAGGTTCTTTGGCCTCGAGGTTGGAACTTGGCTATTTGCGTGTTGCTTCCAGATGCACCGGAGAAGGGTGTGGCTGCAAGGGCTCTTGGAGGGGTGGTGGTGACTATGCTTACTTCTGAAGCTCTAGTAGTTGTGGCATTGCTCGTGCCTGTATTGGTGTTGCGGTTGAAGGTTCTCCTGGGTTGCTCTCTATCATTATCAATTAGGTCCTGCTTCAAGGCATCTCAATCTGTACTCCTATCTCATGCAAATCTGAAAAGGTAGGGAAGGGGAGCACGATCATTTTCTGCATCAGTTTGGGTTCGAGGTTGCGTACAACCATCCGTATTTGATCCTTATCTGTTGGCCTAATGGTCATCATTGAAGCCTTGGCCCTCGGTAGTCAAGTGAGAAGCTCTCCTTAGGCTCCCGCCTTTGTCGTCTCAAGATCACGGGTTATAATCTCAATTTTGCGTGTTATAGGAGTCTTTGTGCAATGAAGGCCTCGGCCATCTTATCCTAATTCCTCTTGACATTATCTTCCAATTTTGCGTGCGGATGGTGCGCCACACTGGCAGTCTGGCGAATAATGAAAGCTTTTGCGATCTGGTGAGGCCTATCGGCCTTAGTATGCGAGAACAACAGTAGATGCACCATGGGATCCGGATCCGTCAAGCGATCGATTTGTGGCATCTTGAACCGTCTGGCGATGTCACGGTGAGTTGGTGTACCCATCCTCGACGTCCGGGATGGACTTTACCCCTGGGACTTCTTGAACAACTTTTCAAGCTTGCTCAATTTCAATCTTTGTATGATCTACCTCGAATTGAAGGAGAGTCGGTAGGTTGATTGGTGCTTTAGACAATGGGGTAGGATCGGGCGGAGGTGGCCTGTCGGAATGTCCGTATCTTCACGGACATTAGCCATCTCCCCGAGTGTCGGAACTCCGGGTGGGGGAGGAGCTTGATGTGAAGCAGATGCTCCATTCTGCTGTTGCAACCTAGTGATTAGCTCTGCCTGTTTGGCCATGATTGCGACTTCTTTGTTTGGAAAATTTCGTTGGCGGCGTCTTCTTTGTATGAGTTTCATACTTTCTTGGAGTTGGCGCATCATTTCCTTCATCCCTGCCATACTGTCCTGATCTAGCATCGATTGGTATTTCTATCCTGTGGTGGCGAGACCTCGATCCAAGCATCCTTGTCCTTGATGGGTAGACTCTCGCTGGCAATCTCTGCTCAGATACACTGTGTCTTCTCGACCTCGTTCGATGGCGGGGTAAGGAATAAAACACTGGTTGTCGTCGACGGATCCTTAGATCGATGGAGTCGGCGACCTCTAGTCCGAGTGCTTGGGAAATATCTTCTTGGTTTGAAGCAATTGTGCTAAACTACCTAGCAAAAGATAAATAAAGCAATAATAAGGAAATAAACAACCCGGACAAGCGGGCGATAATGACTTAAAATAAACACACAACACACAGTTGGGGATAACAACAGCAGTTGATAAGTGAATATCTTTGTTCTCAATCTTGATCATTGTTCCCAAATTCTCGTTCTAAAATTTGAATCGATACCCAGATAATGATTCTACAATCTTGGCTGGTGCCCATGGGATACCTAAACTTTGGGCGATACATGCATTCTCAGAGCGTGCTTTAAAAGCACATAACAAGCAAGTGAGAGCCAAACCACCCCTATGTTGGGGTAAGGTTTCCTTGTCCTATTTTGTCAGGAGCTAGGGTTTCACTACGCATGCGGTTTCAAACAACCTATCGGGTAACCTTTGTCCTAGCTTGGAATGGTCACTATGGATTCGAATATGCACTAGGTCAAATTGTCAAAAGGGTGCCGGTAAAACCGAGGTTTGTGTTCCCATCTTGGCGAGCAAGTAACGATCAACCTTATGGCCGCGTTTCAAGCTAACCGCCAGAATAACAGATGGCAAACACGGTGTCCTAGGCGCACCAATGCAAATGCAATGCAAAAGCGCATAGTGTAATCAAAACAAGATATCATGAGTTCGAGTCAAGTTCTCTAACTCCCCCAATGGAGTCGTCGAAGCTGTAAGCGTCCCGAATGCCCAGGGAGGGAAATCCCGATTCGTTCGATTGGGCTTACTACTCGGACTCAAAAGCACGCAGTCAGTATCTAATCTCACAGAGTGCAATGCAAGACCGATGAATCATCAAAAGTCCAAGTCACAAATCGTTTTTGAAGAATAGATTTTTGTAAAGAAGTGCCAAACATGGATTGCTTTGCGAATCTGAGTCGCCACCTAAATGTTTTATTTTGAGAAATTTAGAAACCCGACTCGTTGCCTAAGGCCACGTGTCCGTCATCACCAAAGTTGCCTCGTCTCGGGAACTTGGAGTGCGATTAGGAAGGTCACCGTGAGCACCCCGCTCGCCGATCAAAGATGGGTCTCTACTAACCATGATATCGAGTTTTGAAAACAATATGTGTTCTTATTCTGGTTATTAGCCTAGAATTTACTATGTGATGCGCACAGCATACAAGTATAGACCGGATTGCCTGAATTGGAACAAAACACCTCATGTTTGTTTTTGAAACGGTTGCTACTCGTAAGTAGGCTAAAACGCGGATTTGCCACCCTCAGATGGGCTTAGAAAACATGGTTTTGCCACTCTCAAGTGGGTTTAAAACTCACAATCGATGAATTGTTCCAATTCAAAGAATCTAACCTTCACCCATAGGCATTCAGGCAGGTATATCACATAAGCAAATAGCCTCATAGTAAGCATGTTATCATGGCAGTCACTCACACACATGCAAGGATGCTAAAGCATAAACACTCACCGAGTACTCCAAGCCAAAACAGAAACTAGTTAGTAATCAATGCATGATCCTAGTTCATGTTAAGATTGCTAATGCAACACATGCAAAATGCAACTAAGATAGGCTCGGCTATTCTAAGATGGCATATGAGATGCTACAGCTAACATGTTGGAATTGAAATACAATGCAGTTAGTATGATGTGCCGAGCCCGGTGCATGCAAGATAGATGAATGGATGCAATCATGCGAGCATAAGTATACTAATTGAAACATGTCCTAAACTAACCATCACAAGCTGGTAAATAAAAGGGAGAAAGAAGTGGGGGTTGGAAGACATACATCACACACACGCACACTTATTACAACATTGCCCTCCTCGGAGGGTCCGAATAAATAATATACAACCAACTAGCTAATCTAAGCTAATTAAATTAATTATTACACAACCCTAATTAATTAACAAATTAACTAAGAAAACAAATAAATTAGCATGCAAGCTAAATGAATAGACTGCCTCAGCTCTGTTCCGAATAATGAAAGATGGATGCATGCTCGAATCGCCTTGTCGGGAAATTCCTCGCGATGCCCCGATTTGCCACTGTTTGCAATTAATCCCAGAATAGTGTACAAAGCTCGTAAGGTCTTGACCAGTTTTACTCTTGGTTTTCGGTTTCTTTAACAGAGAGCAAGAAAGGGGCATGGCAAAGTATTTTCAACATATGTGTGCATGACCACTCTCCCTGTCCTTGCACAATCTCTAGGGAGTATAGTCCTCGATCCTCGTGCCACCAATCACGCATTTCGATGCATGATGGTCGAGGAGTCAAGTGCATGACTCAATATGAAATGAATGCACATGTAAACACAACAAGGCCTAAACTCCATCATGGGGAATCCGAAGTGTCGGTGATCGAGAATCAAGGCACGTTTCATCACTTTAGTCTGGCGTCCCTCGTTTCCCGTGTTTGGACTAACCCTACTCCAAACACAATGCAACAAGATGGCATACATAATGCGACTAATCATGCAACCCTAAATGCAATGCAACCTATATCATCTTTGGCATCACGAAGGATGATATGCAAACATGCACGACTAGCATACACAATGCTATGAACTAAGAATGGCACACTCAATGCACATGAACTATACGGCATACGCAATGCACATACGAAGATGGACATGCACGAAGACATGAACAAGGCATACACAATGTGATAATAAATCATGCAACAACATGGACTATATGGCATACACAATGCAAGATGGACTTAAACCAAAATGAGTGGGCCTTAGCCACACTCAAATCGATACAACATGATGCAAACAAGATTCGAAACACACGCGCGCATGCGCAATGCAATGGCCCTAAGCCTAAGGCACAAAATGCAATTCTACCAAAAGCATGCCAAGGATGCTATATGACATACACTAGCATATTTTCCAGCTCTGAAATGACATGCAAAATGGTCGAATCATGTAAACACCTTACACAATGCATGCAAGATGGCTCGAATCTGGGACTAGTGAAGTGGATTACACTATAGGTATGCAAAATAATGCTCAAATGATGAAACGAACCCCAAACAGTCCCTATGTGCACTAAAATCGTTGGCAAAATGTGTTGGGATGGTGGCCGAGAATGCATTCAAATGAAGCTCATGCAATGGCTCATAAACATGGCATAAATGCACAACTCTAAGGAGCACTTAAAACATGGAAAATGTGGAAGTATGGCATACATATAAGCTTTGAAATATGATGATGTACAATGATGCTAAAACATGTCGAGGGCCCAAACAACGCATGCTAGTGGACCCGATATGCAAAGCTAGTAAGCTTGATTGAACTATGACCATATACAACAATGCATGCATGACCTAAAACACTTCAAACAGAGCTAAGGCAGCCTAAAATATGAATAAAATTAGTTTGGATCATGGCCAAAATATGCTATGAAAGGGGCCAAAACATCATGCAATACAAGCTTGTGAACCATGATTTACACTTTTTACAACCATATGAAGCACATGAGAGGTCACCAAATCAGTCAAAAATAGGATCATGGCATGTCAAGAAAACTTGGACTATCATTCATTCATTCAAACATAACTTATCATCTCATGTCATTGGAAAATAATTAAAGTTAAACATAACTTTATAGAGTCATTACTCACAACAATTGGTCGCTCACTAGATGGTCAAATGGCTCTTCACTTGTCCCGAGGGTCGCGTGACCTACATGAACATGCATGCTTATCCTTGAAACACACGCCGAAGTTAGAATGCACTTTGTTATTCTAAGTGTTGTAACTATCAACCTCATTATGGAGTCATAAACATGGCCTAGGAATGCCTAGGATGGAATGAGGATGTAAAAATGCCTTAGAAAATATTTTTTAATTTTTTAGAAATAGGGGTTCCCGCTCGGCGTGGGTTTCCTACCAAGCTCATGCAAACAAAAGTCTCTCGCTGACCGTGCCCGCCGAAACCTTCTATGAAAAAAGTATCGATGAGTGAAAATCACGCCGACGGAATTACCCCACTCGAATGTAGGAAGTCTTGGCCGAAATGAATTACCCCACTGTGTTCGAAAAACAGTCGGCGTGGAAGGAACTTGATGGTGGAACTATGCCGAGGCCATCCTCGCCGAAAATTGAGTCCAAATTTGAATCTCAAGCTCAAAACCAAGTTTTAATGCATCAAATTCAATCCTCTTGGGCTAATTTTGGAAAGCACTTCAAAACTCATGATATAACATGTCTCAAAGATCAATTTGAGAAATCAAAGCCCAAAGGTGAGTCAATTAAATACAAATTCAAATAAAGTTTCAAGAACATAGCTTAAATGTAACATGCATGAATCTCTTTGAAACCAAATCCTCCAAAACATGATTAAACTTGATAACTTGATGGACAACAAGGTGAATGACCAAAATGTGAGTGAAATTAACACATGCATGGAAGAAATCTTAGAATTCAAACTCAAAGCATGGAAATACTTGGAATTTTTAGAACTATATGGTAAACCTTACAAAAAATTGATTCGAGTTAGTAAAATAAACTTATGATTAAATTGAACCTTGATGGGAACTACCTTGGATTAATCGAGATTTCGTACCAACCGAATAAATTAAGGTTACTTGTGGTTGATTTAAATAATGCATGTGCTGGGCCTAATCTAATCCTAGTAATGATCCAAGATGTGTGATTTATTTGAATTATGATGTGTTGAGGCATTTGTGGTGTTGGGTATAGAATCAACCCTTGTGTGTGTGTGTGTGTGTTGGAAGTGTGAATCAAAACCCTGCGTGTGTGTGTTGAAGCGGTGCATGTGTGTGCGTGTGTGGGCTTAATGAGTGTGGGTGTTGTGTATTTTCTCAAAGTGGTGAGAGTCATATCCACTTCCATCACTTTTATGGTCTGGCGCATTGCAGAGAGAGAGAGAGAGAGAGAGAGTTTAACTAGAAAGTGAGAAGGTGAGCTCAAGAAGTTGAAGAAGAAGAAGAGAACTAAGAGGATTCAAATTCTTTGAAATAGAACCTTTGGGTAAGGATTATGTGTTTAATTTTTGTAGTTATTTCCCCATGCATCAAGTATATTGAGTCATCTAGTAGGTTTAAGGTGGAGTTGGGTTTCTGAGCAAGAAAATGGCTTGTGTGCATGTTATGGAGGATTATACCTTGTTCATTCATGTCTTGGGTTTTGCTCTTAGAATCTTTGCATGCATGTGAGTTTTACTCATCATCTTTACGAAATTATCATGTTTCATGTTTCAAAACTTCATGAGCTTATGGATTTCATTTCATGATTTGTAAAACAAAAGAAAGAATTTGGAAAATCTTCCATGCAAGAGTTTTTGAGTTCAAATTTGCTAAATCCATGAGTTTGAGCTAAATTTTTGAAAATAATCAAGTATCTGTGTTTTTGAAAGGTTTTCCAAGTGTTTTGAGCAAGCTTTGCATGAGAGTGGCCATTGAAACCACATTTTGAAGCTCAACCTCTATTTTTGAAAACCCATAAATTTACAGTCTGCTCGAGTGGGGAAACCTGCGCTCAAGCGGAGATTCGGCTCGATATTTTTGAGAACATGAGCTCTCCGCTCGAGCGACCGCTTGGGTGCTCGAGCGAATCCCTTTTGCATGTTGTCTATCCGCTCGAGCGTGAGAGTTGAAGCTCGAGCGTAGATCTCGACCAACCAGCACTTTTCTGAGTTTATAGTCCGCTCGAGCGAGGGAAGCCACGCTCGAACAAAGATCCTTTGTTTGCATTCCCGCTCGAGCGGGGAAAGCCACGTTCGAGTGGGGACCTCATTTTCAGAAATTTTGGCTAAGTGTTTCAAGGCATGTTTTGGCATCCCCATTACATCTTAGGCATTCCTAAGCCTTAATTAAGCCATAGTAATGAGGTTATGGATTAGAAACACACTAAAGAATGAATGTGCTAAGTCAAGGAATTGTAAGGGTGTGTGTGTTCTAAGCAATGCGATAAGAACGAATAAGAACCAACGTAATGTAAGCTAAGCCGTATTGGCCAAGTACATGTATAATGATAAGATCCGTTGGTGTTATGTGCTTTTGTGTTTGTAGGTCAACGTCCGAGGATTGATTGACCGCTTACTGGAACCACTGTGAGTAACGTTATCGTAAAGATATGTTTATATGAATTATGTTCCAAATGAATTGTGATAAGCTATGATTTCTGAAATGATATATGTTTTTGTGAACGAACATTCCAAGTTTGAAATCTATTATGGCATCCATAGATAGTCCCAAGTTATGGGGGATGACATGAAAATGCGGGTCCATGACATACAAGTAAGTATGAGATCTCGTTAGCCACTTCATTGTGGTGATATGTGTTTAATCTAAGTATCCGGGCGGTTACTCTAGTCGGAAGATGTTTTGTTCATTCTATGTTCTATGGGATATGCCATTATTATGTTATGATATGACAATGATTATGCTATGATGCTTACGACTTATGATATGTTTGGAATTAGTTTACTAACCCTTTACCTTAATGTTATTCATTGGGCTTTAGCTCACTGCTTGTATATATATGTCTATAGGTGAGCGATTCAGGTTCGAGCCCGAAGGTTTTTGTAGGAACGTGGTTCATTGTCACCAACCATTGCGCCATTTAGGAGGTTCTGAAGTGTCTTTGGGTTCAAGTTTTGATTAGTTACAATATATATAAGACTTCATTTGATTATGTTTGGGCGTACTTAAGATCATGTAATGTGTGTGGGTATAATGTATGGTTGACTATCGGATATGCATATAAAGTTTTAAATATTGCATGACTCATTGGACAACTATAATTATGTACTATTGCTTCCTCAGCCCCTTATTTTATGTTTATCTATTCAGAGGCCTTCGGTAATCCAAGGATTACTGGCCGGTTACGATGCTAAACCTATAGGGCGGATTTGAGTTGTGACAGGGCTCCTTTGAAAGGCTATAAAGAGGGTTGTTCTACACATGCAAGATAAAGCCTTAAATGACAAAAATAGCTCTGGAAAGAGTTCATGCAGCCCTAAAGCGACTTTGAAAAAGGCACGAATCGAAGCTCAAGAAGTGTGCAAATAAGGGCTCCTTTGTAAGGCCAAATATGCTAGTAAACAAAACAAGGGGTGAGAGGGTCACCCCTCTCTAATTTTGGTGCTCAAAACAGCATGCTAGCCACTAAAAATCCACTGAATTTCAGTGGCTAAAAGGCCAAACAAAGCACAATACAAAGGCCTTAATGCATGGCTCAAAACAAGATGAAAACAAGAATGCAAGGGGGTAGATTACCCCCAACAGAAAAATGATCTTAAACAAACATGTTAAGGACCTCAAAATAAGACTTTTTTCAGTTTATGACAAAGCCCAAATATGCTTTCAAGTAAAGCTAAAAGATGAAGCAAAATAAGGACCAAAAGAGAATAAGAGTGTTACCCTTGTAGCCAAGAACTCTAGCAGCTTCTGGACCAAAAATGCACCCCCTTAGCCTCTGAAAACAAGCTCCAAGGACCTTAGTTTGGTGTTGGAGGTGTGTGGTTGTGAGGTGGTGTGCAAAAGAGGAAGAACTTCACTCTTCAAGCTAAAATATAGAGATAGAGAGGGAGGTGTATGGTGTATGCTCCAGTACTTTCTGAACCCTTGCAAAGGAAGGGGAGCCCTTCCTTTATAGAGCAAAGGGTCCAAAGCTTCTCTTAGAAGCTTCAAACCAAGAGTGAAGATCCTCCATACACGTGTATGGAGGATCTAGTTCAGGCTCCCACCATGGCACTGCAAGCATTAGGGAGACAAACTGATGGAGGTGGCCACCAGGGGTCAAGGGTCAATGCTCAAAAGCTGGTCAGTGGCCTCAAGAGGTGGTCTCCACACTCAATGCAAGCAAGTGGTGGTATGGGAGACCAGTAAATATGGCTCAAAAACAAGGAGACCAGCTCCCTGTCAAGAAAATTGGCCGACGATGAGAAAGGTGGTCTCCAAGGAGAAAAGGTGGTCTCCCACCCTAGTACCACCTTCCTAACAATGAAAATAGGGTCCATGCCAAATATGAACTCACACCGATGCAAACGAGGGTTCAGGGTCAAAAAGCCTTAGGGTGCCCGAAATGTTAAGCACTTTGGAAGTGGTGTGGGACCACGAAGGTGGTCTCCCAGCCTGATGTCCCTCTAGAGAGAGGAAACAAGGTGTGCTAAAAATCGAGCAAACGGAGAAAGTTAAGCGGTCCCAACCGAGGCGCATGACCGACTCAAAATCGAAAACTAGTCTCCAAATGGGAACAGTGGTCTACGACCACGAAAAGTAGCCTACGACCACTGAGAGATGGTCTACCAGACCTCTCTCTCTCTTCAGGAAGAGAAAACAGAGAAAATAGAACTTGGTTCGCAAACCGAGGCAAAGCACAAAAGAGTCCCGAAGTCCGAAGGCAAGGCTCTCAGCCGAGACTCCGTAACCTCAGAACGAGCATAGCATGCGCCATTACCGAACGCTTAATCGATGACGTCTGAGTCTTGAGGTCGGTCAAAAATGGGGTGTCTACACATACCCATGTGAGACATTGATCATTCATTAGGTAGAAAATTTTGTATCCCTGCTATTACCCAAACTTTAATGCATTAAGGATAAACATAAAAAAAAAAAATTCTTGAAAAGTTCAACACGTATCACTATTACCAAAATATTAAACTTTAAAATAATATAATTTTTGATATAGATGTCAGTTTTTAATAAAATTAGTATTTTTAGAATCCTCTCATCAAGATTTATCAAATAAGATCCACGTTGACTATGAATTTTTTTTTAAAGAATATATTACCGTCAAAATTGATGTAAACAAAAAAAGTAATATTACTCTGTTTGATAATAATATTTTACTCTGGTTTATAGTAACATGTTACTTTGGCAATATTGTCTAAGAAAAAAAAAATATTTTACTTTACCCTTATTCAATTATACGTCTCCGTCTTAGGAGGTTTATGAAACAAAATAAATTGGACTATCATTTTCACCAAATAAGTGTCCAATGGAGGGGTTTTGACTAAATTTTCCTAAAAACAAATCCTAATACCCTTGAAAGAATTTTAAAAAAAAAATGTAAAACGCAAAATTGATATTGTGACAACCCCATCACGTATAATAATTAGTATGTAATTAATTAAGGAGATTTGAATTTTAATTGTCCATTATTTTGATTTATTTGGGATTTATAGAAATTATTGAGTCTGATTTGTAAATAGTTTTATTAGAATTTATTTTGGAATTAGAAATTGAACGTCCAAATAGCCTAAGAAGGTGAAATTAATAAGTTGAATAAGTTTAATTTCAAGTATTTGACTATATGAGAGTGTAATTAAATATTTGATTCAGTTTAGAAAAATTAAGATTTGATTAATTGGTTCCAAATTGAAGTGAATGAAGCTAATGTGATTATGAGGATTAGTTATTGTAATTATTATGAATTAAATTTATTTTTGAGATGTTCAATTTGAGTATGTAATTTATTGGTGGAGCTTTTGAGTTTGATCTGAAATTGAGGGTCTTAGAAATTTGAGAAACTAAAATTAATGATGGTAATAAGTTTAATTTAATATTTGGAGCCTCTTGGGAGTGAGATTAAAAATATGATTCAGATTGATAAATTTAATATAATTAATTGAGTTATAATGGAAGTCAAATTAGACTAATTAATAAATTATGTGGGATTTGTGATTAGATATGATTAATTTAATTATGTGATAATCAAGATTTATTAAGATTAAATGTTGCTTAATTAAATTAAACAAAAACATAAATTGAGGTATGGAAGAATTTAGAATTAGGGTGTATGTAGAGTATGTGTTGAGAAATGGGTGTATCTAATGAATTCAAAAGTGTTTGAGATGGTTTTAGAATTTGAGAGAGAAGGAAAGCATTGTGAAGTCAATTTGGAAAACCAAAATAGATAGAGAGAGAGAGAGAGAGAGAGAGAAGAAAAAAAGAAGAAGAGAAAGAAAAGCTCAAGGAAATTGAAATAGAGGAAGGAGATCCAAAGGAAAATCAATCATAATTTTTGAAATTAAAATTTAAGGTATGAAATTTATGCTTGATTTTTGTAGAATCTTTGTATTATACTTGAAATTAAAAGGCGGGTTTGGAACTAATATCATGTAATTGGAAGAAATGAAGATTAAATTGAAGGATATGAACTAGGTTAATAAACATGGAAAATAACTTTAAGATTTCATTAAATTGAGTTTGAATTTGAAAACCTTAATGCAATTGGGTTTTACAACATGCATCATGGATTTTGAAAAATCTAAAATCCCTGAGATATTGATTTGTGATTATGTGTCAATTTCAAATAACAATTCCAATCAAACAATCAAAAAACAAATCGGCACAATGATTTAACATGGAAAAATTATAATTGAAAGCATACTCCAATTGTGATAAAAAAATCACAGCAAAAGCCACAAAACAATCCACTAAGAAGATAAAAGGAATTACACAAGTGTATTCTTAATTACCTAGAAACCAACCCCAATATGCCTCTTCCACCACCGTCTTTTACCTTGGAATTGTCTTGCAATGAATCTATAACACCAATGTCGAATCCAAGATGATGAACCACTCCGGAATCCACCAAAACTGCAGGCCCAATTTCCACAGAATCCATTGAAGAACATCTCTCTTGTGTGAATAAAACAATACAAACAAATCCTTTAATATAATCCACTTAATTCATGATATAAACTCTCACAGATATTAAAGTAAACAAGCAAAAAAGCCCAGATGAAAACCCTATACCCAAGAAGAAGATCTGGAAGCCGTACCAAAATCGAATTAATCACAATTTATAGAAAGTAGAATCGCGATCTTCGCTCGAGCGTAGAAATTGCCACTCGAGCAGTTTGACTAAAATGCGTGTTTCAGAACAAGGATCTATGCTCGAGCGTAAAAATACAACTCCTAGTACTTTTGTAGGCGAGTGAAATAATTAACATCACAATCTTCTCTGCAAAGACACATTTAAGGTTGGATTCAATCTAAATACTCATAGCCTCATTGAAATAAAAGAGCGAATAAAATTATAACTAAAAAAGAGTTTTGTCAAAGCGGGATTGCCAATAATAAAAATCTAATAATTCAATTTCATATTTTGAAGAGAAGAAGGAAAAGTTTTATAAACATTAAAGTTCATGGGGATCTAGAATTAATCTTAGAGTTAAATAGGGTTTTGATTTGTTTTGAAAACTAAGAAATAGTTGGATGTTAATCATTAGCCCATGCATGTAATGTAATTTAAAATTTTAATTCATATTTTAAAGTTTATGAGTTTCGGATTGAGTCTTGACATAAATCAAGAAGTTGAATTATAGTTTCAGCTTGATAATGAAGAATTGGTTAGACTTTGATTCATGCGAATGATTTTCTAAGAAGTTTATAGCCTAAATGTCATGTTTTGAAAAACAAGAACTAAAATTTGAAAAATTATGAGTTTATGAACAAAGAGCTTAATTTTTAAATTAAAGGAGTTTTGATATTGTTAATGTATATATGGTATATATTACTACAAATATTAGGTATTGATTTCCTAGATATATTAGGTGTCTCTTATAGGATATTCTTTCTCATAGGTAGATTTCTAGTAAGATACTCTTTCTCAGTCTATATATACAAGCCTTTTATTGCATTATATACAATTCATTAAATACAATACATATTATTTTTTATCTCTCTCTCTACTATTCTAACATGGTATCAGAGCTAGGTTAAAAACCTAGTAATTTCTCTTCACGGTGGCGTGGCATTCTCACCTTGGCCGCTCACCGGCCCTCAACCTATTTTGCTGTCATGTTTTCCTTTTAGTATCGCTTTGTGGTGATCTCTTGTCACGACCCAAACCCGCCCCTATAGGTTTAGCGTCGTAACCGGCCAGTAATCCTCGGATTACCAAAGGCCTCTTAGCGATTAGCAAGTATTAAGGAACAGGAAGCAACTAGACAAAATAAACAAAGTCCAATGAGGCGTGATGGCGTACATGGGAATGAGAACAAGTCAAACATATTTACATTCATAAGCATGCTAGTCAAGGGACACCAATATTTACAATATTATTTATAATTTGTAGTTCGAGATCTGACTTTACAAACAAGCGAAGACTAGCATAACTACAAAAACAGCCATGGCAATTGACTAGCTGGAACCTCCTCGGGAGGCTAGCAGTTGGTGACAAACTGAAGTGCGAGGCCATCAACCGGGCCTAGTTTACACTTGCTCACCTACATACATAATATAAGGGTGAGCTAAAGCCCGATGAATAATAGCGAGTAAAGGGGTTTAATGAATGATGACCATGTAGAATACAGAAATCAGGAAATCAATCTCTTATCAAATCGGAAACATAGGCATATTCGTATCAGAAAAGAATCACAGTCATATCCATATTCAATTCATGTGTGGTACATTTCCCTTAACATAACATATCATGTTCGTCAAGCATAGTAATCCCATAATGGAACCTCCGATCCGGGTAACATATCGTACGGTATTGTTTCCTGAGGAAGAGCTTGTGCCACAGTATTCTTTCCCAGGGCAGGGCTGCATACGGTATTCTTTCCCCGGCGAGGTCTCATGACCATGTGCCTCAATATTATGTCCCTGGCGAGGGCCTCGGGTAGGGATACAACATTTACATTTCAAGGAAAAGCGGACTATCATTCATTCATTCAAACATAACATTTACGAACTTATCATCTCATGTCATTGGAAAATAATTAAAGTTAAACATAACTTTATAGAGTCATTACTCACAACAATTGGTGGCTCACTAGATGGTCAAATAGCTCTTCACTTGTCTGAGGTGCGTGACCTACGAACCATCTCGATTATCCGCTTGAAACACACGCTCGGAGTTAGGCGTAATGCACTTTGTTATTCTAAGTGTGTGTTTAACTATCAACCTCATTATGGAGTCTTAAACATGGCCTATGAATGCCTAGGATGGAATGAGGATGCAAAATGCCTTAGAAAATATTTTCATAATTTTGACAGGGAGTTCCAGCTCGAGCGTGGGTTTCCCCGCTCGGGCGGACATGCAAACAAAAGTCTCCGCTCGAGCGGTCTGCAAAACGTGACAAAAGTATTGGATGGGTGAAAATCACGCTCGACGGGCGCTCAACCCCCGCTCGAGTGTGTGACTCAGTCCCGCTTCGGCGTATTGTAAGCAGTGCAAGGCTGGATGGATTGAATTCACCTTTCGACACCCGCTCCAGCTCGGCGTAAGTCCAAATTCAAAAATTCGATTTGAACTTCCAAGCTCAAAACCAAGTTTTAATGCATCAAATTCAATCCTCTTGGGCTAATTTTCTGGAAAACACTTCAAAACTCATGATATAACTTGTCTCAAAGATCAATTGGAGAAATCAAAGCCCAAAGGTGAGTCAATTAAATACAAATTCAAATAAAGTTTCAAGAACATAGCTTAAATGCAACATGCATGAATCTCTTTGAAACCAAATCCTCCAAAACATGATTAAACTTGATAACTTGATGGACAACAAGGTGAATGACCAAAATGTGAGTGAAATTAACACATGCATGGAAGAAATCTTAGAATTCAAACTCAAAGCATGGAAATTTATGCATGCATGAATGAATTAATTCTTAATTCAACACCTTATCCCAATTCCTAGCTTTAGACACTAATTAACCATGAACCATGTAAGAATTAAACTCAAATTCACCATTGAAGGAAATCTCCTACCTTAAACCTTGAATTCCAAGTCTAGGAGCTCAAATATGCAAAGCCTCTTTAATTCTCCTAAGCTCCAAGCCAAAACTCTAGATGAATTCAACCTCCTGCCTCTCCTCTCTCTCTAGTGGGTTATAACAAGGAAATGGTTTGGGGAAAATGTTGTATCAAAAGGCTCCAAAAGTCTCAAGTAATGTTGTAGAGATAAGCCACTAAGTGGCAAAATGGCAATAAAAGGCAACTAATGTGTTTTAGCATTATTTAATCTAATTTAATCATACCAAATCACATTTCAATTAAACATGCCATAAAATCACATAAATTCTAACTAGTACATAGCTAATCAATTTAATCGGCCGATAAAGGCTTTCAATTCAGTTTAAGGTGCGTATCCTAAACAAATCATTTTACACGAGCAGATAGAAACACATAAATAATGCAATACATATGCAAATTATTCTCGATTCCTTCTAAATTCTTATTAGGCATAATTAATCGCGTTTAGCATTAATCTGGTCGGGGTTATTACGATCTTCCCCCTTAAAAGAGTTTGGTCCCCAAGCTCGAATTACCTAAATCTGAATCAACATTGGGGCCAGCAGGGAACAAATACGGATATCTTTTCATCATGTCTTCCTCGGTTTCCCCAAGTTGCATAAGTTCCTCAGTGGTTTTGCTAGTCAACTTTTACCAGCGATATTTCTTTATTCCTCAACTTCTTGATTCTGCGGTTCACAATCTGAATAGGCCTCTCCTCGTAGGTGTAATCATCTTTCAAAAGTACATGTGTCGGTTCAATGATGTGGAGTGGATCTCTCAAATATCCCCGAAGGATCGATACATGAAAGACATTGTGCATATGTTCCATCATAGGAGTAAGGCTATCCGATATAATCTTGGGATTGATCTTTTCAAGAACTTCATAAGGTCCAACATACCTCGGTGCCTTGCCCTTAACACGAACCAAGTTTGACCCTCCATTGGTCACCTTTATGAACACATGGTCCTCAGCTTCATATTCCTTCTCTCTTCTTTGAACATCAACGTAGCTCTTCTGCCGACTCTGTGCAGTTTTCAGACGTTGTTGTATCAGTTTCACTTTCTCGGTTGTTTCTTGCACGGTCTGGGGTCCCAACAAGGTCTATCACCTACTTCAGCCCAACATATCGGAGAACGACACTTTCTTCCATACAAAGCTTACGTGAGAGCCATTCAATGTTAAATAGTAGCTTGTTGTTGTACACAAATTGACTAATAGCAAGTGGGTCTCCCAATTTCCTTTGAGTCTAACACACATTACGAGCATATCCTCGAGTTTGATTTGTTCATTAGATTTGGCCATCTGTTTGTGGGTGATAGGCCTTGTTAGATCTTAATTAGGTCTCCAAAGCTGTTGCAAACTACGCCTTAAAATCTAAACACAAACTTTGAGTCCTGTCAAACACAATAGATACTAGCACTTCATGCAATCTCACAATTTTAGTCATATAGATATTGGCCAATTTATCGGCATTATAGATAGTTTGTGACGAGGCGAAAATGGGGAACTTGGTTAAGCGGTCAACTATAACTTGAGATAGAATCCATACCTCGAAGAGCGAGGCAATCCCATAATGAAGTCCATGGTAATGTGCTTCCATTTCTATTCCGGTATTGGGGTGGTTGCGACAACCAATGGTCGTTGATGTTAGAAGCTTTAACTGTTGGCAATATAGACATCTAGCTACAAAATCGACAATACTCCATTTCATTCGAGACCACGAAGTTTTGTTTCAAGTTATGATACATTCGTGTTCCGGATGCATAGCAAATTCTTCTTTGTGAGCTTCGGTCATCCTACGTTTTCTCAAGTCACCTGTCCAATGCACAAAGGCGGTTACGGAACTTGACATTATTTTCAAATACAAACCACGGCTTTGGCGAAATCAAGTTCTTCCATGATCTTTTTCATGTACTCATCTTCAAGTTGCCTTTCTCGAGATTTCTTCAATGATCGTAGTGAGCAAATATAAGCGGCTAGTATTATACCTGTTCCGTATCACAATCTTGATTTCATTCCTTTCCAAATCACCTGACGGTTCTCTCACGGCTAGTAGCCGGACATGATAAACTTCCCATTGATTTTTGGCTTAAAGTATACGCCGCGATATTAGCTTTCCTGGGTGATACAAAATTTGTAAGTCATAGTCCTTGATTAGTTCTAACCATCGCCTTTGTCTCATGTTCAATTCTTTTTGGGTGAAAAGTACTTGAGGCTTTTATGGTCGGTATACACTTCACAAGTTACCCCATACAAGTAATGGCCAGATTTTCCAGCGAACACCTCACATTACTAGTTCAAGGTTGTGTGTCGGGTAATTCTTTTCATGAGCGAAGTTATCGAGAAGCATAAGCGATGACTTTCCTTTTGCATCGATGCACGCCTAACCCTTTATATGAAGCATCCTTTTGTAAATGAAACCCATCGGTACTATTAGGTAAGGTTGGGATTGATGCGGTTACCGGCTAGTCTTTAGTTCTTGGAGTATGATTCCTGATCATTCGATCCAAGCTGTACATTCTTACGTGTCAATTGTGTTAATGGCATTGCAAGCTTTGAAATCTTTCACAAATCTTCTATAATACTGCCAACCCCGAAAAAATTCTAACTGTCACATTAAATCGGTCTAGGCCAATCCTGATAGCCTCAATCTTACGATACCATCTTCATTAATTACATGGCCCAAGAATGCTACTTTGTCAAGCGAAATTCACATTTGGATAATTTAGCATACAACCTATTTTCTCTCAAAATGCAAGCGGTTCTCAAATAGTTCTCATGTTCCTTCTTGTCTTTAGAGTAAATCAGAATGTCATCAATAAACACAACAATGAATTCATCAAGATATTGTTTGAAAACCCTATTCATTAGGTCCATAAAAGAATTTGGGTGCATTTGTTTACCCAAAGGCATTACTAAAACTCATAATGGCCGTATCTAGTTCTGAATGCAGTTTTCTACATCTTCTGCCTTAACCTTTAACTGATGATATCCGGATCGAAGGTCAAATTTTTAGAACACTTTGGCTCCTTGGAGTTGGTCAAATAAATCATCTATTCGGGGTAATGGATATTTGTTCTTAATGGTCACTCTGTTCAATTCCCGGTAGTCAATGCACAGTTTCAAGGATCCGTCTTTCTTTTTAACAAATAGTCTTAGGAGCACCCCAAGGTGAGTGCTTGGGCGAATAAATTTCTTGTTTAGGAGTTCTGAAGTTGGGCTTCGATTCTTTCGGTTAGAAGTCGACATCCTATATGGAGTCTTGGAGATGGGTTGTGTTCCAGGTGTTATATCAATGGTGAACTCTATTTCCCTATCAATCAAGTCCCCGGGCAGATCATCTGGAAACACATCAAGAAAATCATAGGCCATGGGAACAGCTTCTACCTTAGTGTCATTAGATGTTGCAGTCAGTATACAATACAAGTATCCATCCTTTCCTAAGCAATTTTTAAAGCTTTAGGTGAAATCGAGATATGGGAGAAACTACCCGCCCCCAATAAAATGGTAGGGCATACGGTGGCTTAAACCTAGCAGACTTACTTGCACAATCAAAAGTAGCCGATATTTAGTCGACAGTCCATTCCCAAAATACAATCAAAAGTGAGTAATGTTCAAAGGTATTAAATCGACGCCTAGCGTCATCTCTCCTATTACAAGATCACATCGGATAAATGCAAGCACACATCATGGAACCCCGGTGGTATGAATACGAGATAGTAAGCAATTCATCGATTCTAATGGTCTGGTTAATTTAAGAGAAAAAGCATGCTGTCTGAATGAATGTGTGGAGCTAGAATTAATCGGCATCGCATTACGGCACAAATAGAAATAGTGCACGACACTTCCGATTAGTATTTTGCGTCTCCGGGCACTAAGCGAATACTCTTCCTTGTCTTAATGCTTCATTCCATTGTTGCCTTGGCATTGCTACAGTTTGATTTGATTCTTGAAGCAGACCTTCTTTGAACTATTGCGAGGTGACTAGTATTCCACGATCCCATTGCACAATCTTTCATCATATGGCCCATTTTGCTACCGTGCCAGGTGCTGACGCCTGTTGGCATACTCCTCTATACTTCTGCTACTCAGTCTACACAGTCGGTATAGACCCACTACTTTGGCTGGAAGCTGTTGGAGGATCCGTGTTTGTCTCTTTGAAAATGATCGGCCCGTAGTCTAAAATTGAACCGGTCCTCTTGCCCTTCCATTAGGTTGGTGGGTTTATAGTCACATTTCTTTCTTTGCTATAGTAAGCCGCCATTAATACATCAAGTACCTCCGCGTAAGTAGGTAATTTGAGGACACCCACTCGATCAAATACCTCCAAATCGAGGCCTCCCTCAAACTTGCGTGCCTTGTTATAATCGTGTCTACCATGTGTAGGGAAAAACGAGCAGGTTCGGTAAACTTAGCTTCATATTAGATTATGGCCATTACATCTTGTTTAAGTTCTTGAAATTCTAAAACTTTCTAGTCTCGGAAGCACTAAGGAAAGTACTTGTAAGTAAGCGGGTTGAATTGAGTCCATGTCATATTCTCATTACCATTAGAACTAGTAACCACCATCTTGAGCCGTCTTTCAGTGTGGCGGCCAACAAAACCTACAGCCTTGAGGCGAGGAAACACTTCAAACAATTTTTCCATCTCTAACGGCCAAGTCTCTACCGGTGGTTCAATACGCCTAGGAAGGTTGGCGGTTTCATCTTCATGAATTTTTAATATTAATCATGTCGTTGTTGCCCATTTCAACTTGAGCCGGTGGAGATGAAGGTGGCGAAGGTTGTCATCTCTGTTGTTGCATTAGTTACTTGAGTTAAAGTGGCAACATTTGTTCCATTCTGTTCATTAAGACATCACGAGGCCCATTGTGTCATCACCTCTTGCATTGTCCATTTGCTATAGAGTAAACACAAATTTATAAACATAGGCAAATAGTCTTCATTATTCTATTCAAGTTCACATGGAATTACTTATTCAAGTTCACATGGATTTACTTAGGTTACACTTTCACTTTAGGGCAATGCATGGGACATGCAGATGAAATGTCTCTACTTCTTACTAGAACATCTGACTCATATAGACTTGTGTATGCGGTATAATGCAGCTCTGATACCACTCTGTCACGACCCAAACCCACCCTATAGGTTTAGCGTCGTGGCAGGCGATAATCTCCCGGATTACCAAAGGCCTCTTAGCAAATTGGCAAGTTTTAAGGGACTACTGAGCAACTAGACAAAATAAAAAAGTCCAATGAGCGGGATGACATACATGGACCAGAACAAGTCAAACATATTTACATTCATAAGCATGCTAGTCAAGGACACCAATATTTACAATATTATTTCTGGGTAGTTCCCAGATCGACTTTACAAGCAGAGACTAGCATAACTACAAAAACATCCATGGCAATTGACTTCAAGCTGGAACCTCCTCGGGGCGCATGATTGGTAGAGAAAGCGGATGCAGGCCATCAACACGAACTTTGGTCTGCACTTGCTCACCTACATACATAATATAAGAGGTGAGCTAAAGCCTAGTGAATAATAGCAGTAAAAGGGTTTAATGAATGATGACCATGTAGAATACAAAAATCAGGAAATCAATCTCTTATCAGATCGGAAACATAGGCATATTCGTATCAGAAAAGAATCACAGTCATATCCATATTCAATTCATGTGTGGTACATTTCCCTTAACATAACATATCATGTTGGTCAAGCATAATAAGTCCCATAATGGAACCTCCGATACCGGGTAACATATCTGTGCCGCGGTATTGTTTCCCTCGGGCGAGGGCTTGTGCCATGGTATTCTTTCCCTCGGGCGAGGGCCTGCGCCACGGTATTCTTTCCCCCAGGTGAGGGCCTCATGACCATGTGCCTTAGTATTATGTCCCCTGGGCGAGGGCCTCGGGTAGGGATACCACGTTTACATTTCAAGGAAAACTTGGACTATCATTCATTCATTCAAACATAACATTTCTGAACTTATCATCTCACGTCATTGGAAAATAATTAAAGTTAAACATAACTTTACAGAGTCATTACTCACAACAATTGGTCGGCTCACTAGATGGTCAAATGGCTCTTCACTTGTCCTGAGGTCGTGACCTACGAACACGTATACAATTATTAAGCTTGAAACCTGGCTTGAGTTGGGCGTAATGCACTTTGTTATTCTAAGTGTGTGTTTAACTATCAACCTCATTATGGAGTCTTAAACATGGCCTATGAATGCCTAGGATGGAATGAGGATGCAAAAATGCCTTAGAAAATATTTTTCATAATTTTGAGCAGGGGGTTCACTTCGGCGTGGGTTTCCCTTTCGGCGAATTATGCTAAACAAAAGTCTCACTTTCGGCGATCTTGCAAACGTGACAAAAAGTATTGGATGGGTGAAAATCACGCTCGGCGAGCGCTCAACCCCCAGCCAGTGTGTGACTCGAATCCCGCTCGGCGTATTGTAAAAAGCGATTAAGATCTTGGATGGTCGAATTCACGCTCGAGCACCACTTTCCCTTTCGGCGTAAGTCCAAATGCGAAAATTCGATTTGAACCTCAAGCTCAAAACCAAGTTTTAATGCATCAAATTCAATCCTCTTGGGCTAATTTTACGGAAAACACTTCAAAACTCATGATATAACTTGTCTCAAATCAATTGGAGAAATCAAAGCCCAAAGGTAGTCAATTAAATACAAATTCAAATAAAGTTTCAAGAACATAGCTTAAATGCAACATGCATGAATCTCTTTGAAACCAAATCCTCCAAAACATGATTAAACTTGATAACTTGATGGACAACAAGGTGAATGACCAAAATGTGAGTGAAATTAACACATGCATGGAAGAAATCTTAGAATTCAAACTCAAAGCATGGAAATTTATGCATGCATGAATGAATTAATTCTTAATTCAACACCTTATCCCAATTCTAGCTTTAGACACTAATTAACCATGAACCATGTAAGAATTAAGCTCAAATTCACCATTGAAAGTGAAAATCTCCTACCTTAAACCTTGAATTCTAAGTCTAGGAGCTCAAATATGCAAAAGCCTCTTCAATTCTCCTAAGCTCCAAGCCAAAACTCTAGATGAATTCAACCTCCTACCTCTCCCTCTCTCTCTGATGGGTTATAACAAGGAAATGGTGAGGAAAATGTTGTATCAAAGGCTCCAACAAGTCTCAAGTAATGTTGTGAGAGATAAGCCACTAAGTGGCAAAATGGCAATAAAGGCAACTAATGTGTTTTAACATTATTTAATCTAATTTAATCATACCAAATCACATTTAACTAGTACATAGCAGCTAATCAATTTTTGAAATCGAGCAGATAAGGCTTTCAATTCGCGGTTTAAGGTCATTATCACTGAACAGATCATTTTACACGAGCAGATAGAAACACATAAATAATGCAATACATATGCAAATTAATCTCGATTCCTTCTAAATTCTTTTAGGCATAATTAATCATGTTTTAGCGTGTCTGAGGTCGGGTTATTACATCTCTTCCTCTATCCATTGGTTTATTACTTCAAATATCTCTATCATATTTTTTTGTTTGTTTGTTTGTTTTTTACTCATAATACATTTTTTTCCTCCACTCTATTTTTCCTCTTGCTTCAACCTCAAATTGGTTTCTATCTTCAAACCTATTTGAGTTTGAGAGAATATTATACCTATATCAAGGTGAACATGGTTATACACCATGCACACCACCTAACTGCCTCTCTTGGCGCACAATCTAAGCCGCACTCTCTGGCGCACAACCCAAATCGCCCCTCTCTGGCACACAATCCAAGCTAGTTCCTACGCACCACCAAACTCGCCCCTTGGCGCACCATCCAAGCCACCTCTTGGCGCACTTAGTCATCTGTTGCCATCATCGTTCAACACTACGTCATAAGTTATGTGTGTGCCACGCTTGTTGATTCAACATCGATCTCTAGCAGTTCGGCATGACCCTATAAAGCTGTCGACAATGATTCGGTTAGCTTCTACATTGGTCTAGCATGGCTCCTTTAAACTATCACGGCATTAGTTTCATCCGGTTCTACAATGGTCTAACATGACCATAAACTATTTATCGACATTAGTTCGGCCGGTTTCTATATCGGTCGGCCTGACCTTAAATTGTCCTAGCATTAGTTTGACGGTTCCTACAATGGTCGACACAACCATAAGCTGTCTCGGCATTAGTTCGACCTACGATCTATTTCAAGCACCCTTGTGCTCCGTTTTCATTTTGAAATCTATTTGCCTTTTATTTTATTTAGTTTTATTTCATACTTTAATTTCTCTTTCCAAACTCAAGATGTTTATCTTCTTTGAGTTTGAGAGATGATAATGTATATATGGTATATATTCCTACATATATTAGGTATTGATTTCCTAGATATATTAGGACTTGCCATAGTTAGGTCTCTTATAGGATATTCTTTCTCATAGTTAGATTTTTAGTAGGATACTCTTTCTCAGCCTATATATAAAGGCCTTCTATTGCATTATATACAATTCATTGAATACAATACATATTATTTTCTCTCTCTCTCTACTATTCTAACAAATATAAATAGTGTAAAATTGATCATGTTTTCTTGATTATTTAAGAGTTTGTATATTTTCAGGCAAGTCATGTATGAACCCAAGTTTTGGAATTATATTTTAAAAACTTGATTCATATTTTAAATTTAATGGGTTAAATTGGGTTTGAAATGAAGAAAATCAATTACATCTAAATTTGGATAATCTTAGAAGTTGAGAATCAAAAATTGGTTTGATCTTGAATTAAATTTCATACATGCAAATATTTTTCCTAAGAGCTTTATAGCTTTAATTTTATGTTTTATAAAACAAAAGATGAAAAATTTTGAAATCATTGATTTAGCTGTAATTGATTAAGAAGCCAAGTAAGAAATCAGTCTATCTGGAAAAAATGATTTGGTAATGAAAGGATATGTGAAATGAGAATCCGATTCATTTGAATAAAAGAAAAGAATAAGCGTATACTTAAGCGACAAAAAGACAGAAAATCAAGTTTGATCAAGGAAGTGATATTGTGTTTCAATGTGTATATGTCATGTGTTTGTGTAGGTCACGAGCTATCGATGCATTTACTTCGTCGTCTGTATGCGGAGCTATCAAGTAACAACCTTGTAAAGAATATGTTTAAATTATAAGTACTTTTGAATTATAAAATGTTACGTTATGAAGCGATACTTTTTGGTGATTGAATGATTGTCTTATTTTATGAACTGTATTTTGCGACATCCTTAGCATACATTCTTTATTCTTGTTTCACCGCTCTTGTTCTTCCTTTCTTTTACAAGATCTCGACAATTCAATTCTTGGAACTTCTATTTCTTGTATTGATGGCATGACCATCAATTTTTGGTATTCGGTCTTTATGACCTACTATCTTGATACGCTATTGGATGTACCATGTATATTTGCTATGATTACAATATAATTCTAAAATAGAAAGCGATTTCAGATGATAATGGAATATTTTAAATCTTGTAAGGATATTATTCATAACTCCTTACATTGTTATTATTCTGGACTCTAGCTCCTTTGTATATGTATATATATGTAGGTGAACAAGCGTGACTAGGCTTAGAGGCGTTTGCACGGAATCTATTTTTGTTAGCCAACCTATCGTCTCGTGAAGGTTTGAGATATGTCAAGTAGCGAGCTATGTGATTAAAGTTTAAGTTTTGTTTTATTCTATATATAGGGCTAAGTCTCTTTTGTCTCATACTGTATATATGATGGCCTTAAGAATGATGTGCTAATATATGTATATAAAAAATTTAAATATTTTTACATTTTCATGTAAGTGCAATACATTTCAATGGATGATGTATGTTAGTATTTTGCTTTTACCGTTGGCCATAATATTATGTATCATTAAGAGGCCTTGGTAATCTTAATATTATTGGCGATCACGATACTAAACCTATGAGGGCGAGTTTGGGTTGTAGCGGTATTGAGTTTGTGGATTATCTCAATTTATCATGAAAAATATATAAAAAATATTTGTCAAATAGAGTTCATATAAAATAGAAAAATTTAGTATAATTTAAATTATGTTTGGGTCTATGTAGAACTCTAGATGTAATTAAGAAAATACATACTGATGTGGCTCTCTCAAATTAAAGTAAGCCCTTGGAATGTGCAATATAAGTATGAAAAAAATATTACTTTTAATAATATGCTAGTAGTTGACCCGTGCAATGCACATACTATTTCTTTTTTTTTAAAAAAAATTTAGGTTGTGTTTGGTTGTGCTTTTGAAATGTGATTCTACATGCTAGTTTCAACTCCCTGTTTGGTAAGAGTTTTGGAATTAATTTTCCAAAACTCTGTCGAAAGCTCTGTCCATTCTGCGTGTTTGTTGTATTTTTTTGGCGGGAAGACCACCGTTCGTCCCTAGGGACTTCCACTCGGGCGATCCTTGAGGACATCCACCGGATGTCTCTAACATCTGATTTTTTTTTTTTTGCAATTGATTTATATAATTGAGAAAAATATTTTTACGAAATTTTAAAATTTTTAATAACTTTCAAATAATGTTGAGTTGTATGTTTAGTTATGAGTTGTAAATTTTTGTATTACATATCAAATATCACATCAACAATTCTCCCTCAAATCAAACCTCTTTTCCAAAACTATTTTCAAAACTCTTTTACCAAAAAATTTTCTACACTCAAATCATAATTATACAACACACAAATTAAATACAACTCATGCTCTCAAATCACATTTTACAAAACACAACCAGCATAACCTTAATGTTACAATGTGTGTTATAAAAGAATATTACAATTAAAGTATGATTCTAATTATTTATTTTGATAATATTAGGCGCTATCATTTTATAAAATTGTTATTTGAATACTTATATACATTAATTAATTTTTTTTTTTTAGTTAGATTATTTGTGTATTTTGATAATTTTTAGTTTTATCATATTATAAAAGTGTAATTATCATATAATAATTTTGTATGATATATGTTAAATTATAAAATAGTAAAATAAATTCTCATTTTGATATTAAAAATAATAGTTAATTTAGAAGAAAAATTAGTAACATAAAATTAAAAGTAATTCTATTTATTGAATTTTTATTTTATATTCATTTAGAAAAGAAAAAATATGTAAAAATAGAAATTATATAAAATTTAATAAAAAAATTAAATATAAATATGTTGTAATTGGATTATCATATAATGATTTTATATGATATATATATATATATATATATTAATATTATAAGATTGTAAAATAAATATTCTTAATTAAATTAAAATATCAACTATGAAAGAAATTCAATGACTAATCAAGAAAGAATGGCATAACAACATTTAAACCTAAAAAGAAAAAAATAATGAAAACATCCAAACAATAAATACATCTCGATTATTGTGAAGTGATTAATCATTTTGTAATATGATGTCAAAATATAAAAAATTTCTTACGTTCAACAATTGAAAAAGTAACTGGGCGATAAATTCAAACTTTAGAGGTTCCTCAAGAATATTATTATTATAAAAGTTTTTTCCTCATGTGAGTTGTGACTATATAAAATAGTGTAGAAAATGAAGTATAATTTCATATATGGAATCACTTTAAAATTTAAATGACAAATGCATAATATAGAATAACATAGAATTGGTATTGGTGTAGCCCCAAATTTTGAAACATCAAGAGAAATTAAATAAACTAAGTACCTTACTAAATTAAAAAAAAAACTTAACATCTTGATAAAAAATTCCAACTCTCGTACATACCCAAAGGTTTTAAATACATTAAATAAAACTTAAAATTATCTAAATATAACATTAAATGAAATTATAAAGTCCTTAATAACTAATACATAAGATAATAAAATTTATTTGGCTCTAGTCACGGCTTCAAGTTAGCCAAGGCTTTACGTTAGCGTCAACTCCATTTTAAACTTCAATTTATTTTTCTTCAAAATTTGGCATAAAATGTAAGGGGCAACAAAACATATGCCATGAGTTTTACGTAACACGATGATGAAAACATAACAAACTTATCTTTCTTTTTAAAGAAAAATAAAAGGATTATAAACATGATATAACAATATAATTGTAAACATAAATTACAACTATTAAAATAATTTTAACAATTTTTAATAAATTAGGTGACACTCGAAATCTCACCAAAAAGATTTAACTTACCAACCATTAACTCATGGGCACGGTTAATTTGAAATCTCCCTTTGGTCAAATTTTCAAGTATTTTCAACTGTAACTACCAGGGACACCCACGTTTAGAATTATATACCCAAGTAGTAGCATCGTAGTGCATTTCAAGGAAGCGATGCTAAGGTACATAATCTCCTTGTGTGTCACTACACATCACCCTTATTCCAAAATCGAATCTAGATAATAGTTCAAATAAGTCAGGTGTCATCTTGGGGTTTAAGTGACACAATTTACATGAAATTCTCAAAATTAGGACTCACCACAGAATAACAGTATGAGTGTCAACTATTAATTTTATACACTATTTAAAACCGGGCCTCATTGAACAAGCCGATTATTAACGCAGATCAGCAAATAATTTAATTACACGCCGTTGGTCATTTTAATTGCTTCCATAATGATCAATAATAATTACAAAATTAGATTACAATCAATATTATACCATTTAATACTATTTTCAACAAAAATATTAAAATATACATTAAACAATAATCCATCAATATTTACAAATTATTGTGCTTGAGCAGTTAAATCAAGTCATGGTGTGAAATAATAATTTTAAATACTAAAATAAATCACAACAACACACATGCATGAACTACTAATTTACAAGATCTAATTAAATAGATTAGCACAACACTTTATGTTAGTTCTAATAAATAATTGAATGGGTAATCTTGATTCTTTAATATTTTTGTCGAATTTTCAGAACACAATTTTGTGGTTAAAATTACAATTAAATTATTTAAACAATTCTAAAATTCATGTGATTCTTTGGAATGTTCAACAAATCGTTATGGTTATTTTAGAGAGAATTTTCCAAAAATAAGTTATAAATAATTATGTAAATTAGAAGAAATTACATAATCTAAAATTAAGTATGAAACTAGACTTCTCAAATTTCATTTTAACTCAAAAATACCAAATTTGGTCTAATATAAGATTTTTAGCGATTTTTGAACATGAAAGCAGAATCTGTCTAAAAATTCAAATTTAATAAAAATTTTATATAGATTACAAAAGCTAGAATAATTGGCACAAAAATTTTTGGATGAACTATAAATCATTATTAATAATTTTGTAGAAGAAATCATATCAAAAGTTTGAGTATAAAATTGTCTAAAAATTTATACAAATTTACGATAAATTTAAAAACTATCTAATCAAACCAAATAGAATTTTAAATCATTTATTCATGCAAGCCTATATTCAAAGATTATATCCAGGATTTTAAAGCTACTAATATATAAATGATTTTCAAACATCATATATATATTAGAGGGATGCATCAAATAAATCCCAAATTAATAACTTATGCCGCTGTTTTAGTCTGGGGAAGGGTTTTCTTATAGGTAGAAGGTCCCATTCGCAATGTTAATAACATCGAGATACAATGTTAATAACCATATTAGGTCATGTTACAAACATTAGATTTCAAACATCTAATGTTCATCAAATTCAATAATGTTTGAAAATATGGGATGAAAAAACATCTAATGTTCATCAATTTCCAATAAATTTTGAAATTATAGAATGGCTGTCAGATCATTTACGTATTTACATCATCTTGCGGTGTAAAAATGGGACTAAATGGAGCATAGAAAACTTTTAGGGTACTAAATGGTTCAGCGTTTCAAAAACTAGGACTTATGAGTAAATTTTCCTATGTATTATATAAATTTACACGTAACTACGAACAAGTTCTATATAAAATTTTTTAGTCGATTTACAATATATAAATATGATCTAAAAATTTAAACAAATCAAAAAAAAAGGAGAAAAATTTAGAAGATTTTCTCTTGCTTGACAATGAGGTTAAAATGATGAAAGCAAAATGATTTAAAGATTCTAGCATTTCTCTATATCCTCTTCTTTTCTTACCAACTCTCTTTCTTTGCTAAAACATAATTTTTTTGTTTTGGCGCTCTATACATTTCTCTCTCTCCCAGGGGTCCAATCAATCAAGGAAAGTTGCATGCATACCAAATTATGTTGCATCACACCACAACTTTTCTCCAAATCAAGACTCTTACCATAGCCTATCTAGTAGCCTTCTTTTTTATCTATTTATTTGTTTATATATATATTTTTTTTCTTGAGGTTTGAGAAAGATTCATCCTCCTCCCATAGATTCAAGTAGCATCATTTATAAAGATCATTAAGATATTTTATTATTCATTAAGATTCTGAATCGAGACTATAATTTAAAAATTTATCTTGACTTTTTAAGATAAATTTTACTTAGAATCAAGATTTATACAATAAAGAATATTAAATTCATACACTAAATATTGTAATAACAACGAGTTTTGAGACTAATCCAGATTTGATCAACTAAATACTTTTTAATAGATGGACTCCAAAAGAATTTCAAAACTTAGACATGCCAGTCTTAACCGGAGGGCCTATTTTTAGTAGCCTTACATGCAAAATAACATGTGGTGGATTGATTAACCCCCAGCCATTTACCTAACACACTTTATTTTTTATTTATTTTTAATTAGATGATAAATCTATATAGTATGTATTGTTGTATGAGTTTTTAAAATCAATAAATTAAAGTTTTCAATTAAAATATTTAGTAAGGATAATTATTAAAGTTGAATTCTTGTAAAAAATAAATTACAAAGCGATAAATATTGAATACCCATAAAACTATTACATTGTAACAATATATTTTATTAGTGACTTAATTAGAATAGGTTTTTACTTGATTTCTACAATAATATATTTATTAAAATAGTCTTTAGATAAAATTAATTTATTATTCATCTTATAATCATATTTTTTAAGAATAATTAAATATGAGGATTCTCACAATTGGATATAGAATAATGCGAAAAAAGGTAATTTAACATTAAAAAAAATCTTAGCATCTTTGAAAGAATTAAAAAAAAAAAAGTGAAAACACAATTGATATTGAATTTGTGAATTATTTCAATTTAATATTTGTCAAAATAGACTTTTAATAATATATATATATATATATATATGATAAGAAGATCGTTAAATTAAAAAAAAAAAAGAGAAAGAAAGTATTTAGCACTTTTATGGAATGTGGGTTGGTTTTTTTTGACTTTTTAGCTTTTTGGCTATTTTATGCACGGGACTAAAAAGTGTTGTTTAACTGATGACTTTTTGTTTTTTGACTTTGTGAGAGAAAAAAAATGAAATAATTTTGGTTTTAGATGTAACATTTTGTCTTATTGACTTTTTTAGTCTATTTTTATCATTTTGTAGCTAAAATAGCCCCAAAATTTACATGTAAACATAGCGCTTTATTATGATATTTAAATCTTGGGCTGGTTTGGCATAGTCTAATAAAAGCGAACAAGTCAAAAATTATCGTGACTATTCATAAAAATATATATATATATATATAATAAATTTACCTACAAAAAATAGTTTTACAAGTCAACTTTTGTAATATGAAGTGATGAGTGCTTTATCTTGCAATGATGGTTTTTTAAACAATTAAGTAGGATGCACTTCTCATGATACACCGTAGAGACAGAAATACTTCTATTTAGGGCCCATGGAGGTCCACGTCCATAGTCAGGATTACGATAATTTGAACCGCACAATGTGGCAAAACTTGTCAAGTATTGTATGCATGCTAAAAAAATCACGTCGTCGAATATAGATAACTATATGAGCAAATCAATTTTTTATAAAAATGGGTGAATTGTACGAATAAATGTGATTGACAAAAACTAATTTTATAAGATGCTTTATCAATATTACGAAATTAATGTGATTTTTTTACGGGCATATGAGTATTGATGAGTTCTATACGATACTTAGTTCGATTATCTTAAGGACCCGTAAAATGTAGACCCCCGCGGGCTAACGATGCAAATGAAGCCTCATCGTATATATACATATATAGTATGAAGTTATCACCATTTCAAAACAATAAAATACATCTTCAATAAATGCTAATAGATTACCCGCGTAGAACGAGAGAAGTAAAAAGCATCAATTTTTTATTTTATACAATATTTTTATATACATTTTTTTTTATTTATAAAAATCAAAAAGTTATCATAAGCAATCATCTTTTCCTCTACCTTTTATCTAGTAGTCAAAAATGTACTTATTTAAAGCATTACAAATAACTATTTACGTTGTTTTTTTCTTTACCATATAAAATCCCTTAAATTCAATCTTATTTTTCATTTAAAATCTACAAATCCAATTGTAATTTAAAATTTATCAGATTGCACAAAGGCGATTTTTTTGGTTTTAGAATTTAATTTTTTATCAATAGTAATTTCTATTAAGAATAGATTAGTCAAACCGTAATTACGAAAAATTAATAATTACACTTATAAATTTGAACAATTTTATCATCCTAATAAAAAAGCTGACTTGTTCAGCTCCTACAAAAATTAAGTTTATGCGGTGTTGTTGGGTTTGAGGTTTTATTATGGGTGCTTGTTTTGAAATTTGGTTTGGGTAAGCCTATAGATCAAAAAGTCAAAAAAGTTACTCCAAAATCCAAAAGGTATTACTATTCATCCAAAAAAAAAATTAAAAAATAATGGGTATGTTTGGTTTGTGTTTGAGATGTGTTTTAGAGAGATAAAATCTGGCTATGTTTGGTTTTGGTTTTTAGGAATTGTTTTGGAAAATTGTTTTTGGGGGATTTTGGAAAAAAGTGATTGATTTGATGTATTATTGTGAGAGATTTGTTTGGAAAACTTGTTTTGGTTTGGCATTTGGGAAATTTTTTGGGAAAATTTGTTTAGTAGAAAATTTACGAAATTGTTTGTAGAGAAAATTTAATTTTTCAACAAATAAACCTACCAATTTTCAAAAAGTGACCATAGGAAGTGACCCTTGTCTTGTTCTTTATCTTCGCGGCGATGGATTCTTTATAAATGATGATTGGGTGTGGTTTGCACACCTTACTTGCATTTGATAGATCCATTAGGCCATCTTGGTCTAGTTTTGATATCTGAAACGGTTTTCAATGTGTAAAGTAAGTCAGTACTATATATACGCAAAAAAAAAATGGCGTGTCGGGATATAGAATAACTATATATGATCGGAATCGATTATATGCGACAAATGGATGGTGTTATAATTAATGATTGAAAAATAAATAAATCGATGAGATAGCTATGATATATCCGATTAGCGCGTGATTTTTTATTGGTACATAATTATTCGACGAGTTATACACATTGAGCAGTTGATTGTCAAAATGGGACCCGTGATGAACCTTGGACCGACAAAATGGAATGCAGTGCTTTGTACAAAAAAATAGCCAATAATTTCAACTCCCATTCACACCTTGAGTTTATGCAGTACATGGGCCTGTCCCTATTCATCTCTTACACATTTTTTCATAAAAATCAAAAAAGTTAACCCAAACCTCCATATTTTTTTCTCAACTTTTTTAGTCCAAAAAGACAAAAAGTGCACTTTTTTTGGACACCCCAAACCAGCCCTGAGTGTTTTATCTCTGTAAAAAATTACGTTAATCGGATATCGATAGCTACTTGATGCGGATTGATTTTTGTCCAATTATTTATTTTAAAAATTATATTATTTATCGTTGACGAAATCTGGAAAATCTAATGAAAGTAACTACGATATCCGATCTATATGACCCACAAGAAATAAAGAAACTCTAGCGATGAGTTTTTACATATTAAGTGATAAGGTTCTACATTGGGCGTTTAGATTATCAAAATGAGATGGTAGTATTTACGGACCCAACAATAGTCTTGATCCAATCACGGGCCAAGGGAGAGAAAACGAAACCACCAAAAAACTATTTAAATCTCGTTTGAGAACTATATTATTTTAATATTTTTTAACTTTTCAAAAGATATCTGAAAAATAAATAAAATGATGTCACAACTTATAATATCCTTTAACTTTGTAATTAAAACATATAATTGACAAATCTTAGCATTAAGAGTACTATTATAACATACAAAACCACGATGCTTGCAATCAATAAATGCATAATTGGCAATACATAAATTTGGTTTTGTCTCTTGTTGAATTTTTTTTTCTTTTTGGATCAGATCTCTTGTTGAATTGATTAAGTAATGTTTTTGGAAAGTTGGTAAAAATTAATTTTTTGGATTTTTAAACTTTTGACAAAAAACTAAAGTCGTTTTAGATAAAAAATTAGCTTTTTGCTAAAAATTTAAAAATCAAAAAATTAACTTTTTATCGTATTCCCCAAAATAATATCTATAGTCGACTTCACCAATCCACCTTAATAATTAATCCCATGCTTTTAAGCGAAAATAGTAGTAGTTAGAAAAAATTAGCGATTTGGCTCGGTCGAATTTGGAGATAGAGGCGAGAGAAAAGGAGAAAGGGAAGAGAGGGAAGAGGGAAGAGGGAGAGAAGAGAGAGGGAAGAAGAGGAAGAAAAGAAAGAGGAGAGAGGGAGAAAGAGAGGAGGAGAGGAGATGCGTGGCTCATCGCTATTTTTCCCCGCCGCCGTCGATCGTCGTAGCACCACCGCCGTTGCCTCCGGCCCCGCCTTCGCCTCCTCCTCCCTCTATGATTATGCCCCCTCCAGTCCTCCTCCTTCCTCCTCCTCCTCCCTTCTCTTCTCCTTCTCTTCTTCTCCATACATTCTTCTTCTTCTTCATACATAGCTTTCAGCTCTGGCGGAAAAAGAAAAAAAAAAAAACAAAAGACACCACACACGAATTTCGAGAGCAGCGTGGCAGTCGAACATAGGTCTAACAAACTCACATTAGGTCCCACTCATGCAAATGACAAACCCTAGCTGTTTGCTCAATACGACGTTCATGTACTTTAGTTAATTAGCATATTTTTTTCATTAGGGTAAATTAGAAATACACTTAAAGGTTTTATTTAAAATATAAATTATTTTATAATTTAAAAATATAAATATTTTCTCTATAAATTTTTTATTTAATAAAATTAATTAAAAAAATTAAAATTTTAACTTATTCACCTATATAATGATAAAATTATATGAATTATTAATTGAAAATAAAATTTTAATAATATTAAAAGCGTTAATGAACTTAATAATTTATTAATAAAAGGACCTATTGGTTATGAAATTAGAAATCTTAGGAGAATAATGTAATTTCTAAAATCCAGGAAAGAGATAATTTATAATTAGAAAATAAATTTGAAGGGATATGTTTGTAATTTACCCCTTTTTCATTTTTTTAGTAGACTCCTTTTTGAATTTGAAATGTATAAAAAAGAAAATTAAGAGGAGCATGTTTGATTGGACTCCTAAAATATATTTTATTGAAAAAAATTATAAGTATGTTAAATTTTAGAAAAAAATTTAAAATCACTTTTCTATTTAATACCCACATTAATCATTTTTTTTCTCTCCTATTTCCTTTTTAATTACTTTTCTCTCCCTTACTACCTATTCAACTATAAAAAAAATATCAAATCTCATCCCAAATTTCAATATTCAAAACTATTTTTCAAAATATATATTCAAACAAATTATTTTCAAAATTTTAAATTCTCTCCAAAATTATTTTGAAATAATATCTCAAAATAAAACTAAACAAGATAACAATTTCCTAGTTGCTCTGGATAATTTCATATAATTAAGACATAAATGAAATAAAAGATATGAGATAGGAATCATGTAAATAGAATTCATATGTGGGATTCAAGATTTATATCTCATATTTATATTTTTTATTCTGAAAAAAATCTTTTATACCCCACTTAATTTATTTTTAAAAAATAACCCATAAATAATTAGCACGATATAAATCCACTATTCACCAAATAAAGAAGAAGAAAAAAAATAAAAAAATCAAGAGGTAAGACCCCTTCATACTATGTGATTGATTCAATTAATTGTTTTGATGTTTGGTGCATCTACTTTTATAGAAACAAGTTATCACTTGTTTATCCTCACTTGATATTCCTAATATAACTCACTTAATTCTCTTCCCTCAAAGATATTTTTTATAAGTTTTCAAGTTTCGGATTTTTTGTTCTCGAAATTTTATTTCTCATGTTTAATGCATTTCAATTATACTAAGTGATAAAGTCTCAAAATATATGAATTTTGAGACATGGTTTATCTCTTTCAATACATACAATGAAATAAGAGAAGGCGAATTTTTTAAGCAAAAGTATTTCGCTGTCCTCAAAATTTTGGATATTTTTGGTCAAGGGTACATCTGCTCCAATTTGTGTTAATGTGGAAGTAATGTCTAACAAACTTCAACTGTGACAAATTGTAAGTGACATGTAATGCAATTGTTTGTGTTTGACTCCTCTCATTTCTACTGTTTTTACCACCTTTCCCGTCTAGGCATATTTAAGTATAGTTTGAGACATCTTTATTTAGTAACTTTTTAGCTTTTTCTGCGAAAGATGTCGCGAGAAAAGAGTAGAAAAGGTGATGTGACAACTTTTAGTAACTTTTTGACTTTTGGCTAAAATATGATATGAGGAGAAATAAGATAATTTACATTTTAATAGTAAAAAAATATTATATAGACTCAAATTACTATGTAGATTTATGTTAGGCGAGATGAGAAATTATTTAGCTATTTCATTTTATTAATTGACATCTTGTACACTATCTCTAAAACTCTAATTGATAAAATAAGGAAAATTGAGTGAAACATTTTCTTTCAACTTTGTGTAGTAGGAGAGGTTCAAGATATTTTTTTAATAGCTATGGTCTCTCAATAAAATTTTACGTGATCAAATTAGAGATTTCTCTTTGTGAAAATTGAAATTTCTGTATTGGGACAAAATTTCTTTAAGTTAGGCACAAATTTCTCCGAGTCAATTTTTCTGCATAAAAATGTTGAGGATTTTCCAACTAATATGAAAATATTATATATCCTTTATCTTATAAAATTTTTAATATTAGAGACCTTAAAAAAAATTCCCTAAGAATAAATATCAAAAGATATTGTTAAAGTTTTCTAAAAATTATTTATGGCCTCTCCAAAGATAAAATTAAGTAAAATGATCATTTGATTTTTGATTTTTCACAGTTAATTTTAGTTTTAGAGAAAAAATTAGAAACAAGTTTATGAAAATCAAATTAACATTATAAACATAACATAATTTAAAATAACTATTAATTTGGGCACCTCTAACTAATATTAAAATTAGAAGAAAAAAATTATAAATAAATTGGTAACTTCATAAAATATTTATAAATTCATAAAATTTATAACTAGTATGCACTTAATAAGAGTTTACCATTGATTTTTTTTTTTTTTTTTTTTTATAAATGTACTGAAGTAGCAATTTTTTCTTTAAATTATGAAAAAAAATATCACATTAATAATATTTTTAAAAAATTATAAAAATAATTATAAATTTATAAAAAAAATTAAAATTAAAATTATTAAATTTTTCTTTAAAATTATGAAAAAAATATCACATTTATAATATTTTAAAAAAATTATTTATAAATTAATGATAAATTTATAAATATTAATAATTTAAAATTTAAAATATTTTATAAATATATAATTATTTTTCAGACTACCATGGTTCTTTATTTTCTCGTAAAATTATCATGAGTCCTATAGGTGAATGTCGTCAAACTTCGACTTTTCAACGGATAGATTGAATTGTCTTAGTACAATTTTTGGATGATTGACTAGAGTATAAGAATCAGTCCTTCAAAATTATAGTCAAATTATAATTTAAAAATTTATTTTTTAATTTTAACTGTCACTCAGCATATTAATTTTCTATTTTAACTTAGCCGTATTAAGAAATATTTGTTATTTTTTTATTATAAAAAAAATTGATGAGTTATCAGCAAACAATTCTTATATTTTTACAAAAGGTAAAAGCTGGAGAAATGTAAAAAAAAGAAAAAAAAAATTGTAAGTTGATAAAATAAGGCGTTGAAAAGGCAGAACTTACAGGCGGGATGTACTGAATTACCTCAAATCGCGTGTTTAGCGATGAGCAGTTACTTTCGCTTTGTCGAATGAGTTAGTGTAGCAAATTTAACAAAACGTTAATTTAAAAAAGAATTTGTTGAGGTGATGGAGAAAAGGATTTGATGTTGTGCTCTCTACAATAGTTTCAAAGCTATTGTAGAGAGCACAACACTTTAATAACTCTAAGGGATAGTTAGGGGGTTCACTTTTTGATTTTTAGTTATTTTTAATTTGGGATTAAAATTTAAGTTTGAGATAGGTTTTTAATTTTGACTTTTATTGAGAAGAAAAAATAAAATCATTAATTTAGATGAGGCATTTTATCTTATTATATTAAAAGTCTATTTATTTTTTTATAACTATTTTAGCGAAAAAATCCCATTTTTTAACTTATGCCAAACTAAAAGCAAAATTATTAAATACTATTTTGTAACATGAAAGAAGGAAGAGTTATATATATCATATTGCACTTACTAAATATAAATATAGTAATTTTATCATAAAAAGTTTAACTACAAAATTTAACGTTAATAAAAATATATTTAGAATTTTTGTGATTAATATTGTAGCGCCCTCAAAAATAATAATAACATTAAAGGTGACTTATTTGCCAGGAATAAACATAGGGTTCATATATCGAGTTTACAATTTGGCAAGCAATTAAATGCTCTATAGGCTTACATCTTTCCAAGACCCTTGTTTGGTTTACACAAATAGAGGATCTTGCTCATTATATTAATATGCCAGCTTTACAAACAAAATCTGATTGCACACAATAAGCAAAATTAAAAGAGAGAAACTCTTGCTCCCCGATGACAATTTTACACTTTGCTATTGCCTTGGTGGGTAGCGTTATGCATCTATTACTGAAAATGAAATGTTCACGGGTTATAGGGTGAAGCTAACACAACCCGGTGATAGCCACATCTGTTAAACTAGCTTATGAACGATGACTAAAGAATTTAGCGGGTTGATAGATGGTTCAGTCAACTTTGTTTTACCATTCCCCTTAGGTCACATTCTTGTTTCATGACATACCAAAGGATCCATAAATTATTCTTCAAAATTTTTCCATTTTCTCCATTTCATTTCTCCAATTTAATCCCCATGGCTCGAGAACACGGCCAAGCAACATTATACATTCTTCCGTTTCTGCAATAGATAAGCATATTAGCTGCTATCAATACATGCAGACGGATATGCATTCAAGCTATATCAACACTTTCCATATATCCATCATTTCCAAGACAAGCATATGAGCTATGTCAACACATCATTAGATAAGCATATGAGGCTATGTCGATACATCAACGAGATAAGCATATAAGCTATATCAACATACTTCCATATATCACACTTCCAAAGACGAAGCATATGAGCTATAATCAACACATCATTAAGATAAGCATATAATTTGTATCTATGGAGTCCGCTCCCCTATCTCTCCCAATCAATATCCAGTCTGGGGTCACATCCCTATGCTTTCCCTGGACATTATCACGGTTTAAGGTCCATCCTATCTTCCCCCTAAATGGTGGAGTACATCCCCTATCCTCTCAACTCAACACAATGCATATAAACAATTAGTACATTACCAATAATACTATACGGTTAATAACATTGGATTCCAACGATCGTATTCAATGGCTCATTCCCTTGATTAGTTTTCATTTGCCTAATCATCATACATTGTCTACAACAATCACTGACTATCCTCCACCCGATAGCCCCAAGCGATTATTTCTAAGCAGAAAATAAATGCACAAATGGATACATATATCCAACATTTCGAATTTGGTTTGAAGCGATAAATAATTCAACTCCACCGCTTTAATTCCCTTAAATCCCCAATCTCCATTCCCAATTCTTCGATCCCTCATTTACTCATAATTAATTATACCGAATTAATTAACCAGTGTGAATAAGGGCATTTTCCATAATTAACATTACAACCCTTAAGGTTCCATTTTCATCAATGTTTCAAGGTTAATTCCATTTCTCCATGCCAGAAAAGCTTTATGCATATAGGTTTACATATATTTAAAATCCCAAACTTTTGTAAAATTACACAAAAGGCCTTAAACTTCCTCAAAAAAAAGAATTACACAACAATTTCCAACATATCAAAAATACCAAGGCCCAAAGACAAAAGCTCATAAGAGAGGAGTAGGTTATCCTACCTCAAATGTTGGGCACCACGAAGAAGATGAAAGCGAAAATGCTCCCAAACTCACAAATTTCTTGGATCAAAAGATAGCCCTCGAATGATCAACCAGGGTTTTGTAAAGGCTTCCAAGGTGAGGAAACAACTCTTACTAGAGTCAATCCCTAGAGAGAAGGCAAGGATATAGAGAAAGCTCAACAATGGATGTTTTGGGAAAAGTATATGAGGAGAAAGAAGGAATGTTGAAAAAAGTGATTTGAAAAAAGCAAAACACGGGCCTTAAACCGGTGTCGCCTTTCGGCGCCCCAACCCCCAGCTCGGCGGCACTCCTGAACTCGCTCGGCCAATCCCAGCTCGGCGGATGCACGCTCCCGGCACTTTTGCGAGCCAGGTTCCCTTTCGGCGCCCAAACCCCGCTTTCAGTGGATAAAAAGCAAAAACTCGCTCGGCGTCAAAAAAAGTCCCTTTCGGCCAGACGGGGCCATCTGGGCAACGACTTGGCTCCTAAAGCTCCTTAGCATCCCAAACGCCTTGTCCCTGTAACTCAACGCTACAAGGTAAGGAAGCCATTACCCAAACAAGATAATAACCAACCACAAACACCCACGGACTACGTCCGGATCTTTGCCTAACAAGAGAGGCAGGATCGCTATAAATATTGCAAAAAATCTGTACTTGGTTATGATATTTTATCCGCGTTAATTTATGGCAGATTACATATTATATGATT
>CM045763.1:45592670-45795398 GCA_025200525.1 Camellia lanceoleosa | reverse complement strand
CTTACCTTGTTCAGTGGTAAGGAGGTCCCGTTCGACTTCGGGAGGTGTTGTCGTAATAAATGCCGTGGACGGGTCGTGACTAACGGTGATATGCAAGCAGCAATAACTTTGCAGATTTTGTCCGCCGATGTGGCATGTCCTTTGCCCAAGAGCAATGTGTCCTAATGTCATTGGCTCTCTCGTGCTATGTCAGACTCTAATCGCCCCTGACTCCCCCCCAAATTAAGTGTGTGGCTGGCTCCAAGTGATGGGCTTACGAGGTTGTTTATAGCGGGCTATGGCCTCTATGGGTCTTAGCTTACGCCAAGAGTCCCCTTTCCCGAAAAAGTGCAAACTTTTGAGTCCAACGAAGGGAATATAAAATGCAGGGAATGAGCATGCCAAAGTGGAATGACAGGTGGGGGGGTCGAGCGGGCAGAGGTGACCCGAGGGGTAAGGGCCGACCGCCAGTAGTGGTGACCAAGTGAAAGGGGCAACCAAGGAGGGGGTCCGACCGCTGGATGTGTTGGCTTCGAAAGAGAGAAGGTCGCACTATGAGGAGGGCCACGGGCGAGGTGGGCCTGGGACCGCTGGAGGTCACCGGTATAAGGGCTGACCAGGAAGAGCGGCCACCATGAAGAGGGCCGACCACGAAGAGGGTTTCGACCACGGTGAGTAGGGCGACTGCTGGGAGGTGGGCCGATCAAGCGAAGGTGATCGAGAGTAAAGGGACTCCGATCACTGAGGGAGGGCCGACCGCGAGGTGGTCCGACCGGGATCAGGGTGGCGTACTGAAAGGGTGGGCGTACTCACGAGGTGTCGTCCGAAAGCCACAGTAGGCTCAAGAGGGCTGCATGTCACGCGGTGATGCGGGGCGGGAAAGGACAGTGGTAAGTGGAAGGATACAAAGGATCGTGGTCGCACACGCTGCAACATCCGGGGAAGATTAGGCGTTGATCGAAAATGAAACGTTAGGTCATTACGGGTGTTGAAAAGACAGCTTTGGATGATTTTGAAAAGTTGTCAAACCAGCGAAGTAATTGACCCTGAATACGGGAAACCGTGGCTTTTCGGGCATTATTCGATTCACCTACTTGTTTGCGAAAACCAAAATATTCCAAGTGTGAATTCCTTTGTTGCTCACAATACACCTTGCAACACTTTTTTCTGCTTCTTGCACTGCCTCTCCAAGTGATTCGCAGATATACCTTAGAAATGGCCCAAGAAGAAATCACATTGTCAAGGTAGATCCACTTGGCGAAGATGATGTTGTGGAGTTAGCGCAAAGAATATAAGATGGAGAGGGTGGGGAGATTTGCCAGACGATCCCACGCTCCACCATGATAGCAAACAAAGCCAATCACCAAGCATAACTAGACCATCGCATACAAAGGCAAGATAAATCAAGAAGCGATCACGGATTTGGGAGGTTATTCACGAAAAAGTACCAGCCCGCCAAAATAGAGTTATCGCTAATGTCGACGGAGAGGCTATCCGATACAGTTAGGGCGCTTTGTCTTTATGAGGAGGCATTGAAAGGAGATCGAGGTCATCGCCGCAGTGGTAGTAGATATCCTCAATCGCTTGAGGTGGCGCCAAAGCCGCCTAATGCCCAATGCGTGGAAGATCTTGATGTCATGTGCAAGTGCTCGCCAAAGGCAAACGATGGGCGGCTATGACAAAGGATTTAATTCTTCAGATGCTACAAGGCCGCAGGGCAGCAAGAGACTTTGGTCACTCTACAGGCAGTAGTAAGAAAAGGGCTGGTGGCAGGGCTGCCGTCGTCGATCAAGGGTTGGAGACCAAGGTGGTTCTATGTGTCTGCCAGTGGAGGAGCCGGAGGCGCACTATTTGAAGGTGCCCACCAGTCGATGGAGCCAAACCGAGGCAAAGCAGCAGAGGAGAGGGTGAAGAGGGTAAAGGAGTGGACAAAGGAGAAAAGGCCAAATTGACGAGCCTGCTCATTGCCTACATTGTTTGACGCCAAGTTGGGTCCACAATGAAGCGGTGGAGACCTCGATCGAGGAATTGAAGTGAGGAGAGAGGCTCAAGAGGCAGAGGATCGTGCCATCCTTTCTCGAAAAGCCCAAAATTCAAAGAGTCCTGTGCCACCAACCACCAAACCGTTGCAAGGAAAAGGATTCAACCTCGCCCCAAACCCTTGGGAGAGAAGGACTTAGGCGAATTTGTGCCACCGCCTCCCAAGAGACCCTTTAAAGGAGAGGTCTTTGAAGGAGACGGAGGCGCTGGGCATGGTGAAGAAGAAGAAGAAGAAGAGGGTGAGGCGGAGTCAAGAAGAGCTTGCCCAGAAGAGAAGAAGAGAAGTGAGGGCAGAAGAGGCCATTCTGGCCAAGGAGAGAGAGGGTGGGGAAGTGGAGGGGACCCCAGGAAGAGTAATTGCCCCAGAGGTGGTGGACATTGCCTCAGAGATCAGGGAAGTCATGCCAGTGGTGGCGGCGATCGGTGTAGGGGTCGCGAGGGTTGCCCCTGAGCTAAGGAGGGAAGAACAGCCCCAAGGGGGCCCTGCACCCCAAGGAGGGGGAGTTAGTCTGACTACAGCGATGTACCACGCTCAAGCGGTCGGGCGGCCGAGGGAGAAGAAGGCTCACCAGTAAAGGCGCATCACCGCGGGATTAGAAGAGGCATCCTCAAGGCCAAAGATCCGGATTCAACGAGGCCGAACTACTATGGGGTTATGCTCACTAAATGGAGGTAACCACCTTAGCAGGGCTCACGAGAAGGCGAGGGCTGCCAAACTCAAGGCAGATGAGGCCAAGGCATAGCTTGCAAAGTTGAAGAAGGAGAGTGCAATTGGGAGAGTGCCCACACTGAACTGCAAGCGGTTAAGGTGGAGCTGGAGAACACACGCCGCCAGACAGTGTCGCCGAAGTTCCAACCGACAAGGCAAGGTAATAGTTGATGAGGCCCAAAAGCTTGCGCAATGTGGTTTAACGCCATGAAGAGGCAATGGCAAGAATGAAGAGCTGGTCAGCAAAGAAGATGAGGTAGATGTGAAGATTTGCGATCTGCAGAAGGCGCTGGAGGGCGAGTGGGCTAAGGCAGAGGAGGCAAGAAGGAGCCTTCAGGAGGAGTTGGAAGCAGAAAGAGCCAAAGCGACAACGGAGAATGAGAGCCTGAAGAACGAGTTGGATGAGGAGAGGGCTAAGGTCGCTCAAAAAGGCGACTCTCAGTATGAACTGGACGAAGAGAGAGCGAAGGCAGCCTCTGAGAAGGCGGCCTACCTCGATCTATGCGTCGCAGCAGTGGCGCAATTCAAAGGGTCTGCTGAATTTCAGATGGCAGTTGATGCCGCGGTAGCCAACAGCTTAGCTAGGCAAGAAATTGGGGGGGGGCCATCGAGGATGACCGCTGGAGGCAAAACTGAAGCAGAAGTTATTGAGAGCTTCCAGCAGTCAGATTTCTATAAGCACGAAATGGCTAAGTCCTGGGACAGTGGCTGGAAGATGTTCAAACGTAGAGCTAAAGAACTGTTCCCAGACTTAGACCTTAGTAGTGTGACAATTGGAGAGGACGATGTGGCCCAAACCCCCTTGGATGAGGGTATTGAGGAAGAAGACCTCATCTCCAGTGAGAAGGAGTAACTGGAGAAGAAGAAAAAGAAGAAGACTGTGCACTTGTTTTTGTTTTATTTTGTTTATTTTTCTGCTTTTTTTTTTGAATGGCTGTAATGAACTGGTGTACAAAGTTGTGAATAAATAAAATTTCAGTTGTGTTTTGCATCTGACTATTTTTGCTTATGCGTCTGAAATAGATGAAAACTTGTGATAAAACTTGTGACAGACTTGTGATAAAAACTGAACTTAGGAATTCCTCAAGACAGAGTGGGATTGAAATTCTAAGAAGAACAGAGTGCAGAGTAAAGTTAAGGACTCCTTAAGGTAAAGTGAAATTGGACTTGTAATAAAAACTCAATGCAGGGTGAAGTTGAACTTGTAACAATGCAGAGTGAAGATGAACTTGTAATAAAAACTCAATGCAGAGTAAAGTTAGGAACTCCTCAAGTACGTTAGCGGTGTATGGAGTAAGGCTTGGTTTGTGAGTTTGATTGAGAAAAGAATAACCTGACTTGTAAAGAAGAGGGTTCTGGTGCTCAGTCTGACTGAGGCCTTTTTAGTGCTCGGTCCTGCTGAGGCTCTGTTAGTGCCTGGCCTAGCCGAGGCTTTGTAGTGCCTGGCACCGCCGAGGCTCTTAGTGCTTGGTCTGGCCGAGGCTTTTTGAGTGCTCACTGGGCCGAGGCTCTTAGTGCTCAACTTGCCGAGGCTTTTAGTGCTCACCGCCGAGGCTTTTAGTGCTCACTGGCCGAGGCTTTTGTGCCTCACCGCCGAGGCTTTTTTTTTTTTTTAGTGCCTGGCAATGAGGTTTTAGTGCTCACCGGGCCGAGGCTTGTAATAAGTGTCGCAAATGAGAATGTTATCGAGACAACACACAGATAGCTAATGTTATAGAAGCTGCTCATGGTCTGGTAATCCAAATGATCCAAGTTTACACTATGTAACAAAAGGAAAATACAACAATCGAGCAATACAACAAAGAGGAACTTATTGAAAGTAGCGCCTGTGTTCATTGCCTGTGGTGGGGGAGACCACGACCTTCCATGTCCTGAAGGCGGAAGGTGCCGGGTCGTGGTGGGCCCTTCACAACGTAAGGTTCTTCTCATTTGGCTGCCAGTTTACCTTCGGTCGGATTTTTGGTGCCAAGGGTTGCTTCTCTCAAGACAAGGTCCCCTACAAATAACTCCCTTGGCCTGACTTTGCGCTTGTAGTGTGTTCTCATTTTCTGCTGGTATGAAGCCACCGACAATGTGGTTTCACTGAAGTTCTTCAATTAGGTCCGGTTCCGCCTGACGGAGCTCTTCCCTTAGTGCCGATCCGAATGTAAAACTCTAGGTAGGCGTACTAACTTCTACCTAATAACCGCATTAGCGCCGTATGTTAAGGTAAAGGAGTTTCTAGTGGGAGTCTGCCATGTAGTTCGGTAAGCCCGTAGTACATTTGGTAGTTCCTCACCAAAGCCCTTAGCGCTTCTAGCTTGGTTTTGATGATCTTCAAGAGAACGGTTGGTGACCTCAACTTGGCCATTGGCTTGGGGATGACCAGGAAGAAAAACATGGTTGAATTTGGAGGTCCTGCACAACTTCCGTATTTGGCGTTGTCGAATTGTTTGCCGTTGTCTAAACAATGGCCTAGGGAATGCCAAATCTTCAAATGATCGAACGCCGATGAACTTGGTTGTGTTCCGCTTCGAATGGTAGCAAGGGTTCTCGCTTACCCACTTAGTAAAATAATCAATCGCGATTTATGGCAAATTTGGTCTGGCCTTGGCCGGTGGGTAAAGGGCCAACTAGGTCGATCCCCATTTGGCGAACGGGTAGGGGCTGCAAAGTGTGATTAATTCAGTAAGAGGAGTATGGGGGATATTGGCAAAATGCTGGCACTTATCACATTTGAGCACGGTCACCAAGATCTTGCTGAGAGTAGGCCGTAAATAACCAAAGGCGAGTATCTTCTGGGCCAAGGACCTGCCGCCTGAGTGATTGCCGCAGATACCCTCATGAATTTCTTGCATCACATAAGTAGCTTGAGTCGGATTGAGGCACCGCAAATAGGGGCATGAGCAACCACGATTGAACAAAATGCCGCTGACAATGATGTAATTGGATGACTGGGCCTTGACTTTGGCAACCATCGCTGGTCGTCAAGCAAAGGCTCGTTGTCCCAAATAGAAAGATGTCCGACGCCCAAGGGATGGGCTCATTTTGGAGGAATTGTATTTCGTGCTGGTCAGGGGAAATGGCGGGGTGGCATAGGTATTCTAGGCGGACACCACGGCTGAGGTCAAACTGGTGTGCGGAAGCTAACTGAGCCATCTCATCTGCCTTAGAGTTTTTCACCCGAGGAATGAGTTTGATGAGGAAGGTATCAAGAGGCAAACAAGGGAAGTGCAATATCCTCAGAAGCCCGCATTGTGTCCTCCTTGGCATCGAATTCTCCTTATCCGCCTGACGACATCGAGTCGCCGAGCACTCTGATGTGGCCGACACCAATATCCCCGCTGTTTAAGACTGCAATCAATGCCTCATATTCGCTTGGTTGTTACTAGGCTCAAATAGGAAACGGAGGGCGATTTGAAATAACCACCCTGGGCGGTGAGGATGAGGCCAAATTTCACTACCTTCCCCGCGGATGATCCGCTGACGCTGAGAGTCCAAGAATGTGGGTCTTTCGCTCGGGAGCCGTGGTGGTGTAATCGGCAATGGTTGGGGTAGGATTAGTGAATTCCGTGATGAATCGGCGATAGCCTCGCCTTTAATCGTTGTTCGAGGCCGTAAGAGATGTCAAATCGGGCCGAAGTTCCACCGACCATTGCATGAGTCTCGCCGAAAGTTCTCGTTGCTACATGACCTTCTTCAAGGGTTGGTCGGTGAGAACCACTATGGAGTGTGCTTGGAAATAAGGACGGAGTCGCTCGAGGCGGTGACTAAGGCCAAGGATAATTTTTTCTAATAGTGGGTAGTTCTGCCCGCTCCCCTAAGGGCCCGATCGATGTAGTAGACCGTCGTTGGACGTAGTCGCTTTCCTTGATAAGAGCTACACCGACAAATGTGCTTGATACGGCTAGATAGAGGAAGAGGGACTCGCCTGCGATTGCTTGTAAAGGAGGGGGTTGGCCATGCACCGCTTCAACGCTGAAAAGCCTCTTCGATTCAAATACCGTCCATGCAAAAGTTTGCGAAGCACTTTGAAGAATGGCAGGCACTTATCTGTTGCACGGGAAATGATGCGGTTGAGGGCTGCAACTCGGCCAGTGAGTCTTTGGTCCTCCTTAACCGCTCGGTGATCGTGATCTCGATCAAGGCCTTGATCTTTTCAGGGTTGGCTTCAATGCCCCGCTGATTGACCATAAAACCCAAAAACTTCCTGTACACACCCCATTTTTTACCGTCCTCAAGACTTGGACGTCACCGTTTGAACAGTCGGTGATCATCCATCTTTGTGTTCGTTTGGAGTTCCCGAGGTCTCGCCACGCGCCTTGCCTCGTGATCTCCGAGCTCGACTATTTTGTGTCCGGGTTTGCACCAAACACTTGTGCTTTGCCTTGAGGGGCAGAATGCCTTGTGAGGCATCTCACACATCACCGCCATGGCTAGAGGCCACCGCCGCTGATCTTCGCCATCGACAATATATATTGCCGCCGGCACTATTTGTTGCCGGCCGCCATATATTTTGTCAAAATGGCACTTTTGGTCGGCCGACCATCGCTCATCTTCTTTTAGCAGATATTTTGTGCCACCGTGATAGCCTGCACCACTTGCTCCCTCCATACACGTGTATGGAGGGATTTCCCTTTTAGCAAGCTTGTTTTGTAAGCTTTGCAAGAGGGGGCTTCTATAAAGAGGAGGGCTCTCCTCCCTCTTCTAAGGTTGGTTAAGAGGTCAGAAAAATACAGAGGAGAGCTCTGGTTCTAGGGTTAGTATAGTTGTAGCTATTCTATCTCTCTTTTGTGTTCTAGGTATGTTTGTCCATACTATTGCACACAAACACATAGTGTTACACCTTCTCTTGGTTGTTGATGGACCAGAGGGTTATTCTTGGTGTTCTTGATTGGATTTGAGCTCAAGGAGGCAACAAGATCATCATTTGTGAAGAAGGACTACAAGGGTAACAACTTTCCCCCTTTTTACCCCTTTCTTGCATTGTATTTTTGACCATCTTGTAACTGTTTTTGTGTTTAGTATATAACATAAAAAAGTTCTGTTTTTGAGCCCTCTATATAGTTGTTTAAGGGTGTTTTAAGCTTTGGGGTTGTTTCACCCCTCTTAAACCTTGTAAGGCTCCATTTTGTGCCCTTTTTGGTGAGCTCCGGGACCATGGTGTTTGGGCCTCCTCACCACTGAAATCTTGAGGGATTTCAGTGGTGAGGATGGTGCCTTGAGGTCCTAAGAAGGAGAGGGCCACCCCCTCTCCTTGTTGTCCTTGAAAAGGACCATTTTTGGCCTCTTGAGGGAGCATCATGTTCAAGTGTGTGTTGATCATGCCTAGGCTGTTTTTCATGCTTATATTGCCATAATATAGCATTGTTGTATGTTGGTTTTGGTTCACCATGCTTGTGTAGCATACATACCATGTAATGCCATGATTTGCCTCAATACATGCATGACATTTAGACTATCATGCTATTGTGTTTTGGCTGAGATTTGTGAAGCTTATATGCATGTTTTGATGTGCTAAGGGACTATTTTAAGTCATTTCAAATCATTCATGCCTTGCTTTGTATAGCCACCTGTAATCCCTCTTGTATGCCTTAAGCTTTGACCTCTAGCATGCCTTACTTGCATGGTTTGTTTGATTGGGCACCTTTTCTAGCATGTTTTCAAAGGTTCAACATGTTGGTTATATGTCCATGTTTGTGCCTTTTAAGTGTGCTTAAAAGTTGCTTTAATATGCCTAAGTGTTGGACCATGTGTGCATGCATGTTTGTATGTATTTTTGGCCTTCATTCCCATGGCATTTGGCCACTGTTTTGGGCCTAGTTAGGGCTTCCTAAATCATGCCTAAGCCCATCTCTTTCCTTGTTTGCATGCTAATCTCGTATGTTTGTTTGCATACTTGCATGTACACATTGCATTGTCCATGTTGCATGTTAGCTCACATGCTTAGGATTGCATTGCATCAATGTGCATGTTTGGCCTCTTGAAGTGAGTATGATAGAGGCTGGCCCTCTTATGTGATTATGTGCATTGCATTCTATATTCAAGATGCACACTCGATCCTTTGGGCCATCATGCATGGAAATGCGTGATTGGTGGTCCGAGAATCGAGACCTATCCTCCTTTGAGCCATACACATGATAAGGAGTTTGGTTGGTGCATACATTGCTTGAATTGCATTGCCATGCAAAGTTTTGTCCTCTCGTCATTGCCAAACAGATTCGCAGAACTTTTGGCCAATCGACCGCACAGAGTGCCAACCGCAATCCATAGATGGCCGATGGATCTATTTTGTGCCGATGAACACCAAATCACAAATGTGATGATTTCCTCCAAAGTGGCATTCCCCAACACCTGAGCACATCCCGAGACTTTGGCGCTTCAGAGGCGATAGCAGAAAATGAGGCATTATGCATGGCAAGGGTTTTAACAAGACCGAGCATGCATTGTATTGGGCTCTTCCCGAGGCGGTTTATCGCTTTTCTAGTTTAGTTAATTTGTTTAACATAATTAGATGGACTGTAATATTTTAATTAGCTTGTAGGTTAATTATCTCAGATATTCTTTTGGTCCCTCCGAGGAGGGCTAATCTGTAATAAGTGTGGATGCGTGTGCATGTCTTCCAATCCCTACTTCTTTTCTCCTTTTACTTGCTCGCTTTTGACGGTTAGTATTAGGTCATGTTTAATTTAGCGCATTTTATGCTATGCATGCGCATATCCATACATTTGTCTTGCATGCTCCGGCTCGGCGTGATCACGCTAACCGCATTGGTATTTCAAATCTAACTTGAATACGCATCAAATGATTGCATTTCACATGCCAATTTAGGATTAGCCGAGCCTGCCCTAAGTACATTCTATATGCATTGCATTAGCCACTTTAACATGAACTAGGATCACGATGTTTGCTAACTAGTTTTCGCTTTTGGCTCGGAGTACTAGGTGAGTTTTTTTTTTATGCTTTAGCATACCGCATACATGTGAGTGTTGCCATGATAGCATGATTGCCATGAGGCTAGTTGCTTACATGATATAACTGCTTGAATGCCTGTGGGTGAAGGTTGGATTGTTTGAGTTGGAATAACTCGTTGAAATTCATATTTTAGCCTATTTGCGAGTAGCAAATCTCAAAGCGTTTTTTAAAACAAACAGATATGCAATGCTTATTTCCAAATTAAGCAATCTAGTCTATACTTGTTTGCTGTGTGCATAACATAGTAATTCTAGATAAGAACACATAACGTTTTCAAAATCGGATATCATGGTTAGTAGAGGCCGATCTTCGGATCGGGCGAGAGGGGGTGCTCATAGCTGACCTTCCCCGATCGTACCCAAGTTCCCGAGCCGAGGCAACTTTGGTGATGACGGACACGTGGCCTTTGGCACCGAGTTAGGTTTCCTAAATTCCCCCATAAAAAATATTTAGGTGGCGACTCAGATTCCGTAAAGCAATTCATGTTTGGCACTTCTTTCAAAAAATCTGTTTTCTAAAAACGATTGGCCGAATTTGGACTCTTTAGTTCAGATTAAGAACCGTGACAAAATCGAAGTTCAATCAGAAGGCTGGGTCCTCAAGGGCGTTACGCTTCGCGCATCACTGGGATTTTAGAGAGCTTGACTCAACTCGTGATATCCTGCTTTTGACTACATTTATGTGTCTCTTTGCATTGCATGTGCATTGGTGCGCCTAGGACACCGTGGTTTGCCATCCGCCATTCCTCGAACAGCTTGTTTGAGGCTTGTCTTGTCAAGACATGACCATAAGGTCAACCGGTTGTGGGCTCGACAAGATAGGAACACAAACCCTGCTTTACGGGCACCCTTTTCACCATTCGACCTAGTGCATATCGAACCATATTGACCATTCCAAACTAGGACAAAGTTGCTTACCCGATGTTAGGTTGTTTGAAACCGCCAAGGCATAGTAAAACCCTAGTTCCCGACAAAATAGGACAAGGAAACCCTATCCCAACATAGGGGTGTTTTGGATCTTTATTTGCTATGTGCTTTTAGAGTGTATCTCACAGAACGCATATATCACTTTGCAAGTTTGAGTATCAAATGAGGGCACCAAGTATCAGTTTGTGAGAACTAGTTATATCTGCGGGTATCTGATTCAGTGTTTCGAGACAGTGATTTTTGGGAAACAAAGGGTCGCCAGAGAATACAGCTTGATTCTACACCAAGTGTTTGATCCGCTAAAGTTTAAATGTCGCTTGTTTTTCCTTTCGCTTAGAGAGTTTAATCAATAGACAAGGATCCCCTTTGCCGAGGCAAGATAGATATCCGATCCGCCACGCCATTCAAGACAAAGCAGACCTAGCATGACGCAAAATTCGAAGAAATCGTGGTTATGACAATCGATAGATTAAGGCATCACCGCAAAGTGAGGCCAATGTCGATGTATCAGATCCACCTGTCGCCTCGTCACAAGACCCAACTGACCCTCGCTTGTATCAGCTCATGAGCCCACTACATTCAATTAATGGAATGATAGGACCTCCAGAGGTCTGTGGCGGATCTCGCCATTTAATGTTCGCTTCGCCACCAGCTTGCACCATATGCCTAAGTTTCAGACTCAGAGCCTCCGCTATTGGGGCAGACAGATCGAGCTTAGCCAACCGGAGATGGCCTCCAACCATAACAATGATGTATCAACATCAACCCAAACCCTTGATCAAAGCTAAGGATGAGGTAAAGACAAAGTGAAGGCAGATGTCGATCCCATTGAACAACCGCTGGCGCCGAGGCTTTGAAAACCGGGGATGAATAAGCAACAATGATATCCACGGTTGTGACCAAAGCAGGATGATGTTTTCCCCACCTCAATCAAAGCAAGGTAAGCCAGAAACCGGATAGGCCCCGCCATGCCAGACAATCCCACCAATCCCAACCCTACACCGGAAGGATCCGAAACCAAGGCAAGGCTCGCCGACGCTCGCTAGTGCGCCTAGCAAGAATACTCAGACTTCAAAGTACCGCCCGAGGGCACAGGTCTTTCATGCCCTTTATATGCCGCTGTCTAAGGCACTTCGTGTCTTGGCCGAAGGGGCATCTTAAACCCTTGAGCCTCGCCTCTCCCCGCCCTCTTCCAAAGAAAGCCATGACGCTACTCAAGATCGTATGCATTTCATCAAAACCGCCACCCTACCGATAATTGTTTCCGCCTCCGCTATGAGGTGCAAGACTTGATCGACAACGAGGTTATCCTCCCACCCACCTCAAATAAGTCCGCATTACCCAAATTTATTGATTTTGAGGATATCGCGAGTATGTGATCTGGATGGGCCATTTTTAGGCTACGCCCGATTTTCTCGATGTGGCCCTGCACGATTTTTGAGCATCCGCGAATGCTAGTCTTGTAAATTCGCTTGGGTGTCAAGTCATTTTTGTTTTGTTTTGAGTCTGCCTTCGCTTCGCCTCAGCTTTTTTTTGCTTAAGGGTCTGTTTTGTTATGGCGAGTCGGTCCCCTTGTATAGAATGGCGGTGATTCCGGTTGTTGCCACGTAACACCGCTTTTGTAATTAACCTTTTGCTTTTTTGAGTCTGCTCATTGCCAGGAGCCGCCATATCCGGAAATCAATGAAACAACTGCGGCTATCATGTTTCCATGCTTATCGATCGTGTTGAGCTAGTTGTGCCAAAGGATTTGAATGGAACGGCCCTACATTCCACCGCTTCGCGTTCTCGAAAATTATTGCATTGACCTAAGTTTTTCAAAACCTCTTTAACACTGCCGTGATAAAAACGAAGAGGAAGGAATTCCTCGGGTTTTGCAAAACCTTGACCAAATTGAGAGAAGGAGAGGCATGCTAAGCCCTTAATGAATGAAATCATGCTTGTCAACGTGAGTACTGAGAAGGACCCCGCTTGATCCGCATCGTTCCACACTATCTTCTACATGAGCGATTTGTCGCTTTTTAAAACTTTCAAAAACAAAATGTTTTATGCGGCGCGATCCCGAAGACCGTGTGGAATCGCTTCCCGAGATTGTGCAATTTAGGATCGCCTCACCTCAAGATTCAACCTGCTTTTTTAACCTCGAACTCATTCGAACATTCAACGGTCAACTATCGAGGAGGCCCGTGTGGCTAGTTTTGAAGCAAATTTCTAACAAGAGGTACCAAAATCAAATCAAAAAGATTAGATCTCACCTAAGAAGCTTGTGGAGCAACTGTGATGGATTCTTTTGCAAATCTTGCAATACCGCTCTCCTAGATACAGAGAGGCTTCAACTTCAAAAACCATTTGGCATGGACTTGTTACACTTTTACCCTTGAGAGGCTCGCTGGCCCAAAACCCTAAGGGCTTACCAGCAAAAGTTAGAGCAAAAAAAATAATGCAAAAAAAAAGAAAAAAAAAAGAGAAACAATATATACAAAAGAAAAAAAGAAGCAGCAAAAAAATTGAAAAGAAAAGAGAATGAAAAGAAGCTCACAAGGTCGAAAACTCGAATCGGGCACCTTGGCAAAAGTTAGAGCCTGAAAAGTGAAGGTTAAAATACCCGAGTGTACCTTAATCGGAACTACGTAAGGCTTGATTCCCATGTTTGGGATACGTAGGCAACTTCATCTTGAAGTCCAGCCCTCAACACTTTCATAGCGACTAAGTCCATGAAATGGTTTTGATCATCCTTGCCTTCTCTCAGATCCTAGAGTTCGATCATGATCGCACCGATGAGGACTGTTTACAAGATGTCATGGCATCATCCAAACAAGGGCAACGCCTGCTGCCGTAAGTTGCCACGAGTCACCGTTTCAAACCAGGCAACTTTCCGCTATGCGGCCCTTTCAAGCAAGGGGCAATTTCCCATCGCCTCCGATCCAAGGTTGCGCATCTCGAGGGTTGGTTCCGTGCTCGTTTAGCATTGGCCGTTTGCAAAAATAGTTTTTGAAATTTTTTTTTTTTACTGAGGTTGATTATTTTCTAAAACTATTCCATTTTCCAAAATCGACCTTTTCTTGGACCCAAAAAGGGAATTTTTCAAAGGCTTATAGCCCCGACTTGCATGGTTTTCAATTCAAAAATCTAACAAGTGTGTTAATCCGACTTCATTTTGATCAAAATTGTTTTAGTAGAAAACCAAAACAAAAAAAAATGGTCAAAATAATGAACTAGGGGCATAGTTGAGTCAGGCGTTCTGTATTTCCCCCGTCGTCAACATACTTGCCAAGAGGGCACTCTACCCGCCAGAAGAAATAGCTGTGAGCTAACGGCGTTGGACATGAACCCGCAACTTCCTATTCATTCATCAATCACCTTGGGGAGGGACGAAAAATGAGAGAATAAAGAATAGAGAGGTGTAAGTTGAGAGAAAAGTAAGAAAAGGGTTTTGAGAAAAAAAAAATCGAGCCTGAGGGCCGAGTGATGTGAGAATCACAAATCAGAAAGGGTGGGAAGTGTACCCGGAGGAATTGGCTCCTCGAGATTTGAGGTCTCTCGTTTTGTAAACATGTCTGTGTGTCATGTCTTTCGTTTTGCTCATCTCAAATTTTTGTTTTGAATCTTTTCCGAGCCTGTCTCGTTGTGTTTTGGTCGTGTACCTTTTTGTTTGAGTCCTTCCCGCCGGTTCGCTTGTAGGCTCGATACCCCGGCTGAACAACCCTTGTTCAATTGCACAAATCGTTCATGCTCAGAGTGTTGTGCCATTCACAACATTTTTGCCAACCAAAAGAAGAGAAGGAAAATTTGGAGCATCTGAGCATGTTTCAACTCTAGCCGGTTTCACCTTTGAAGGACGTCTTGTCAGATCGGGCTGATTGTTCAGAGTTTGCCGGTGCAAAACAAACCGAAAGTGTCAGGTCAGGTCAGATGCGGATTAATCCTCAGCAGAGTATGGATCTGTGTTCGAAAGGCGCTTGCTTGCTTGGGTTGTTTTGCTATTGGCGGATCATTACCGGTTATTACAATGCAAATGTTTGATTCTCGCACAACAGATCGATCTCGCTTACATTTGAGGTGTAATATGATGCATTGCAAGGCAAAGTATGAAATGTACAGATATAACACTTTTTTTAGACAAAAGTTTGTTTCATTTCAGATAATCTTTTTCAAGTACAAAGTTTTGAAAAAAAAACTCGCTCTCAAGAAGGTAAGATACTAGGTTACCAACTAAAAAGAAGAAAAAGAAAAGTACAAAAAGATGAAAAGCAAAGAATCTAGATCATCTTCAGAGTCTCGCCCGGGATCTGTCTTCGCCTCTTCCCCGGACGAAGGTCCAGGCATCGCCATCAAGATCGCTTATCCGAGCTCGAGTCCGAGTCCGAGTCGCCTCCTCAGATGACTCGCCTCGCCCGGACTCTGACTCATCATCATCATCACATCATCGGGTCGGCACCGAGAGCTACTCCCGACATGAACACGCCCCGCCTGTATGGGATGTACAAGGTTCCACACCTCCTCGAAAGCAGAATAGAGGGCTACCGAGCACCACCCACCGGAGGAATTTGGAAGGAGGTTGAAAAGCATAAAAGGCAAATACATCGTATCATCGTGAGCAATTTATCGCGTAATGCGCAGGTACGAAAGTATAGTGTGTGAATACCGTGAGCGCTTTATCGCTGCAAAATGTAGTGTACGAAAGCATGGTGTGAATGCCGTGAGCGCTTTATCGCTGCAGTAATGCAGTATGAGTACAGGTGTGAATACCGTGAGCGCTTTATCGCTGCGTAATGCAATGTACGAGTACAGTGTGTGAATGTCGTGAGCGGTTTATCGCCGTAATGCAGCAGGCGAGTACAAAGGTGTGAACGCCGTGAGCGCTTTATCAAGTGCGTAATGCAAAGGTATAAATACAAAGGTATACAAGTGTATCAAATATCGCGGAAATCAAGATGTCAAGTGTTGTGTCGCATCGACACGCTAATCGCTTTATGTATGGTTTGAGACCGCTGCCTAAGAACATACCGAATACTATAGAGAGCCAGAGGTCGAAGGTCCGCCAGAGCATCCCCATCATGGAGGCATTCAACCTGTGGACCGCCGTGTATTCGAGGACGCCGCAAAAGTATTAGATGCATCAAGATTCTCGCTAATATCAAATAAACCGAAATGAACCGCCAATGCAAGATGCAAATGAAGTAATACATACCGAGGCAAGTCGTGGAAGCCGACTAACTCGTGATCACCGGGAGGAGCAAAGGGATCGTAGGTCGCCCCACCCCGCCTCTCAGATGTCGCTGAAGTGGGCAGAGCAGCCACCGTCCCCGCCTCTAAACTCCACCGCCGCAGACTCGAGCTCTCGACACTCATGCTCCAAATTCGCTTCCACCGGCCACGCCTCTCCTTCACTGGCGACCACCGCCTAAGGGCCGATAATGTAGGTCCGGACGATTTCAAGATAGTCACCTCGCCTCAGGACGCTTCATGCCTACCAATTCAGATAGTCGCCATGTGCGCCAGGAGAATCCTTCAGATGCCTCATATGTGTAGAGGCGGACCGAACTATCTCGCTTCCCAGAAACCTGTGGTCCTGCAAGAAACGCCACCCAAGTACCAAGCCCGATGCATCGGGCCTCAAACAATCCCGAGGCGGCCGCCTCCTCAAGACCTCATAGTGGTCTTCACCTCGCCAAGAATGGAGCCTAAGGTCGCCAGGTGATCTGCAGGTAAATATGCAGTTTATTATCTATCTGTTATCGAAAATGCAGTGCTAAGCAAAGCCAAATAAAATTCTAAAGTTGAACATACCTCCACGGCGGTGATGGTGTCGAAGTAGCGGCGGAAGAAAATAAAAGACTCCCATGGTCTCCGCACGCATCGCACATCAAAGCGATAAGAGAAGGGGACGCCAAGCGGGGTCTCCACATCGCATCGGGCAAGCTCGAAAGTAGGCGACACCCACAATCGCAGAGCAAATATCAAGATGCTTATCGATAAAGCGTATCACGTATAAAGCGTAAATGGCGTAACTGCAGGTTGTGCAAAGGTATTATGCAGAGTGGATAGTGTGCGCAGGGTACAACAAGGTAAAGCGTAATATATGTGTGCCGTGGTGCAGATGTCGCCGCAGGAGGCGCACTGTGTGTGCAAGATACGTAATATAGAAAATGCGAGACAGAAATGTAAAAGGGGAAGAAGATGTACCTCCCAAGCTCGCCAGTAGCCGCCAAGTAGCTGTCCGCTGAGGTGGGAAGAAGAGCTCATGTAGCCGTACAATGTGGCCAAGCCTGCGCCACCCGCCAGAAAAGAGATCCGCTTAACGCCCACCAAAGGCGCCAGCATAAAGAGGCACGGTGTTCGCCCAGTCTGGCGAGACCTTAAACACGCACGGTCTGGCAAGACCTTAAACACGCATGGTCTGGCGAGACCTTAAACACGCACGGTCTGGCGGGACTTTAAACACGCACGGTCTGGCAAGACCGAAAACACGCACGGTTCGGCGGGACCGAAGACACGCACGGTCCGGCGAGACCTTAAACACGCATGGTCTGGCGAGACCTCAAACCTGCTCGGTTGCATTGTCATGCATATCAAAAGACGTGCGTTGTCACGCACTTGCATCAGCATGCATTGTTATGTATCTTACAAGCCACGCGTTGTCGTGCATTTCAAAAAATGTGCATTGTCGTGCATCTTAAGCCGCACATTGTTGCGCATTTCCAATTCATTTGCATTGTCATACATTTCAAGCCGCACGTTGTTGCGCACTTCGAGTCCATGCATTTTTCTTGCATTTCGCCGCTGTTGTCGCAGACTTCAACATCATGCATCATTTGCATTCGAAAAAAAAACATGCATCACTTGCATTTCAAAAAAACATGCATCATTTGCATTTAAAAAACATGCATTGTCATGCATACATTTTGTATCCCGGTCTAGGAGACCTTAAATCCTCTAAAGGTGCAATTCCTTTGGTGTTTGTCGTGTCTTAACGACTTCCTGGTGGTAAAGCCACCGCCTGTGTTTAATGTGAGTTCCTAGGAGACCAACCGACGGTGGAAACTAGAGTTTGAATGGCTTATGCCTAGAACGCAAAGGTTCGGGATTTCGAGACTAAAGTCTCGTTTAAATACCCAGGTGTATCCTCGCTTGAAATCTATATGGAAGCCCCATAGGTTGAGGCAAGATGTCTCGCCTACTTCTAGATACTGAACCAACCTAGTATATCGCCCTGTTGGGAGAATAGGGAAAACTGCAATCATAGCCATTGCATCATACTACATTGTCATGCATCATTGAATACAGTGCATATGTCATGCATTTCATCAGAATATTACATTTACATTCCATTGGATATTGTATATAGTGCATTGTAGTTTGCATGCATTTGCTGGCTCACCTCCGCCTACGGCTTGCGCCTTTCCATGTTGAGCTTGGACTGGTATGTGTCCGTACACTTTACGTCGAAGCATAGTCCTATGTGACCGTTCTATGTTAGACGTGGCTTGTATGTGTACATGTCTTTCCTAGGCAAAACAAGGTTTGGCCGCGAGCCTTATCCGTCAGAATACTACATCCGATCCATTGCATTTTCCCCAGCAGATCATGCATTGTCATCCATCCATTGCATATTGTATATATTGCATTGTAGCTTGCATGCATCCATTGAATCACCTTCATCTATGGCTTGCACCTTTCCTTGTTGAGCTTGGTCTGGTATGTGCCCACACTTTTCACGCCGGCTACGCTTCGCATGTGTACGCGCCTATTCCACGCTGGTATGTTGGTTTGAGGGTTATGCACCTTTTCTCGTGTTAGACATGGCTTGTACGGTACATGCCTTTCCTAGGCAAGATTTGGTTTGGCCTCGCATGCCATATCTATTGTATATATTACATTGTAGTGTAATTGTTGCATCCTGCATTAGGATCATTATTCTTTCCCCAGTGGGCCGTATTCCCACTTATGTCATTCCACCCAATACTTGTTCTTGTGTCTGTCTACATTACTCATAGTTATGCATGTGTCCGCACTTTGAGGGTTATGCACCTTTTCTATGGTAGATGACTTGTTACTTCCATCAATCTATTTGACATTTGTGTGGTTTTGAACCGCTCATGATTTGATCATGATTCAATTGCATTGCATATTATTTGTTTGTTTTGTAGTTTTGCATATCATTTGCATTACATTAGATTCAATTGCATATTATCGCACTGTTTTGTGCACTCCATTGCATTTTGCATGCATTTCAGCCTTCGATCGCATTGTCATGTATGTGGCTAACAATATTGTACCTGTTAAGTTGCTTCCTTTTGCAGGCACAATATTGTATGTACGGTTCATTTGAGGATGGTGTAAACTGCATTTAACCGACAGTATTGTATCCTCCGAGTGAGTCAGACGAGAATTGCATAATTCTCTTACATCCTTTCTCGCATTGTAGTGTAGTTTGATGTATGCTAGCTTAAACTGTCGATGTGTGCTTCACATGCCTTTCTTTTGCATGATCATAAATTATGCTTGGTTTTTGCATCGCGTCAGTATCTCGCCTTTCCGGCAAGATATCTTATCGGCGGCTTGTATCTGCATTTGAACTACGCCGGTTTGATTCCTAAGGGATACGAGGCAACCGCAGTTCAACCACTTGCATTTTGTACATCTGTTTAAGTCTTCGCCTTGTCAAAATGGGTCGTCTCGGCTTTGACATTCACTCCCGCCATTGTTATGACTTCCGAAGTTCTATCAAAGAGGGGCAATCAGAGACACCCCATTTTTGACCGTCCTCAAGACTTGGACGCCACCGCTTGAACACTCGGTGATCATCCATGTTTGTGTTCGCTTGAGTTCCCGAGGCCTCGCCACGCGCCTTTGCCTCGTGATCTCCGAAGCTCGACTGCTTTTGTGTCCGGGTTTTGCACCAAACACTTGTGCTTTGCCTTGAGGGGCAGAGAATGCCTTGTGAGGCATCCCCATACATCACCGCCATGGCTAGAGGCCACCGCCGCTGGTCTTCGCCATCGGCAATATATATTGCCGGTCGGCACTATTTGTTGCCGATCACCATATATTTTGTCAAAATGGCACTTTTGGCTGGCCGACCATCGCTCATCTGCTTAGCAGATATTTTGTGCCACCGTGATAGCCGGCACCACCTTGCTCCCCTTCATACACGCAGTATGGAGGATTTCCCTTAGCAAGCTTGTTTTGTAAGCTTTGCAAGAGGGGCTTTATAAAGAGGAGGGCTCTCCTCCTCTTCTAAGGTTGGTTAAGAGGTCGAAAAATACAGAGGAGAGCTCGTTCTAGGGTCAAGATAGTTGTAGCTATTCTATCTCTCTTTTGTGTTCTAGGTGTGTTTGTCCATACTATTGCACACAAACACATAGTGTTACACCTTCTCTTGGTGGTTGAGGGACCAGAGGGTTGTTCTTGGTGTTCTTGATTGGATTTGAGCTCAAGGAGGCAACAAGATCATCATTTGTGAAGAAGGACTACAAGGGTAACAACTTTGCCCCTTTTTACCCCTTTCTTGCATTGTATTTTTGACCATCTTGCAACTATTTTTGTGTTTAGTATATAACATAAAAAAGTTCTGTTTTTAAGCCCTCTATATAGTTGTTTAAGGGTGTTTTAAGCTTTGGGATTGTTTCACCCGTCTTAAGCCTTGTAAGGCTCCATTTTGTGCCCTTTTTGGTGAGCTCCGGGACCATGGTGTTTGGGCCTCGTCACCACTGAAATCTTGAGGGATTTCAGTGGTGAGGATGGTGCCTTGAGGTCCTAAGAAGGAGAGGGCCACCCCCTTTCCTTGTTGTCCTTGAAAAGGACCATTTTTGGCCTCTTGAGGGAGCATCATGTTCAAGTGTGTGTTGATCATGCCTAGGCTATTTTTCATGCTTATATTGCCATAATATAGCATTGTTGTATGTTGGTTTTGGTACACCATGCTTGTGTAGCATACATACCATGTAATGCCATGATTTGCCTCAATACATGCATGACATTTAGACTGTCATGCTTTTGTGTTTAGGCTGAGATTTGTGAAGCTTATATGCATGTTTTGATGTGCTAAGGGACTATTTTAAGTCATTTGAGTCATTCATGCCTTGCTTTGTATAGCCACCATGTAATCCCTCTTGTATGCCTTAAGCTTTGACCCCTCTAGCATGCCTTACTTGCATGGTTTGTTTGATTGGGCACCTTTTCTAGCATGTTTTCAGTGTCTAACATGTTGGTTATATGTCCATGTTTGTGCCTTTTAAGTGTGCTTAAAAGTTGCTTTAATATGCCTAAGTGTTGGACCATGTGTGCATGCATGTTTGTATGTATTTTTGGCCTTCATTCCCATGGCATTTGGCCACTGTTTTGGGCCTAGTTAGGGCTTCCTAAATCATGCCTAAGCCCATCTCTTTGCTTGTTTGCATGCTAATCTCATATGTTTGTTTGCATACTTGCATGTACACATTACATTGTCCATGTTGCATGTTAGCTCACATGCTTAGGATTGCATTGCATCAATGTGCATGCTTGGCCTCTTGAAGTGAGTATGATAGAGGTTGGCCCTCTTATGTGATTATGTGCATTGCATTCTATATTCAAGATGCACACTCGATCCTTTGGGCCATCATGCATGGAAATGTCTGATTGGTGGTCCGAGAATCGAGGCCTATCCTCCTTTGAGCCATACACATGATAAGGAGTTTGGTTGGTGCATACATTGCTTGAATTGCATTGCCATGCAAAGTTTTCTCCTCTGCTGCTGTCAAACAGATTCTGCAGGAACTTTTGGCCGATCAACTGCACAGAGTGTCGACCAGCAATCCATAGATAGCCAATGGATCTATTTTGTGCCGATGAACACCAAATCACAAAGTGATGATTTCCTCCAAATGTGGCTTTCCCCAACACCTAGTGACCACTTCCTGAGACTTTGGCTTTCTTCAGAGGCGTATAGCAGGGAAAACAGAGGCAGCTTGCGCATAGCAGTGGGTTTTCGAACAAGACCGAGCATGCATTGCATTGGGCTCTCTTCCCGAGGCGGTTTACTATTTCTTCTAGTTTAGTTAATTTCCTTAACATAATTAGATGGACTGTAATATTTTAATTAGCTTGTAGGTTAATTATCTGTTTATTCTTTTGGTCCCTCCGAGCGAGGGCGAATCTGCATAAGTGTGGGTGCGTGTGCATGTCTTCCAATCCCCACTTCTTTCTCCCTTTACTTACCTCGCTTTTGATGGTTAGTATTAGGTCATGTTTAATTTAGCATACCTTATGCTATGCATGCGCATATCCATACATTTGTCTTGCATGCACCGGCTACAAGATCACGCTAACCGCATTGGTATTTCAAATCTAACTCAAATACGCAGCATCGAATGATTGCATTTCACATGCCAATTTAGGATTAACCGAGCCTATCCTAAGTACATTCTGTATGCGTTGCATTAGCCACTTTAACATGAACTAGGATCATGCATGTTTGCTAACTAGTTTTCTGTTTTGGCTCGGAGTACTAGGTGAGTTTTTTTTTATGCTTTAGCATACCGCATGGGTGTGAGTGTTGCCATGATAGCATGATTGCCATGAGGCTAGTTGCTTATATTATATAACTGCTTGAATGCCTGTGGGTGAAGGTTGGATTGTTTGAGTTGGAATAACTCGTTGAAATCCGTATTTTAGCCTATTTGCGAGTAGCAAATCTCAAAGCATTTTTTAAAACAAACGGATATGCAATGCTTATTTCCAAATTAGGCAATCTAGTCTATACTTGTTTGTTGTGCGCATAACATAGTAATTCTAGATAAGAACACATAACGTTTTCAAAATCGGATATCATGGTTAGTAGAGGCCGATCTTCGGATCGGGCGAGAGGGGATGCTCATAGCTGACCTTCCCGATCGCATCTAAGTTCCCGAGCCAAGGCATCTTTGGTGATGACGGACACGTGGCCTTTGGCACCGAGTCAGGGTTTCCTAAATTTCTCCATAAAAAATATTTAGGTGGCGACTCTGTATCTGGTAAAGCAGTCCATGTTTGGCACTTCTTTCAAAAAATCTATTTTCTCAAAACGATTTGATGGGTTTAGATTATTTGGTTCAGATTAAGAACCGTGACAAAAATCGAGTCCAATCAGAAGGCGGGTCTCGCGCGTGTTACACTTCCTGCATCCTACACCGGGCGACTTTTCAGGTTGACCTTCATTTGGTATTTGGCGTAGGGCGAAGGTTTCTCGCAGTCGGCCGATGATTAGTGGGGAGTTTGTTTTGACCGTAATGTCGCCGACATATACTTCCATATTTCGCCTATCCGTGGTGGAAAACGGCATTGACCAACCGCTGGTAGGTGGCCCCGCCGTTCTTCCATCCGAATGGCATTACACCAGAGTGGTAGGTATCCCGCCAAGAATAAAGGATGTATGCTCGATCGGACGGTGCATCAGATTTGGTTATAACCAGAGAAAGTATCCACGGCCGAGCATTTGATGACCTACCGTGGCGCCGACCAAGCAGATCTATGCGGGGAAGAGGATAGCTGTCTTTGGAGCAAGCGCGGTTCAGGTCAGAGTAATCGACACAAAGTCGCCATAGTCGACTTGGTTGTTACTGGCCTCAAACAGGAAACGGAGGGCGCATTTGAAATAACCACCATCAGGGGCGGTGAGGATGAGGCCAGCCCTACTACCTTCCTGCGGATGATCCGCCGACGCTGAGAGTCCAAGAATGTGGGTCTTCGTGCTCTGGAGCCGGTAGTGGTGTAATCGGTAGCGGTTGGGGTAGGATTAGTGAATTCGTGATGAAATTCGCGATAGCCCGCCTTTAATCACTGCTCGAGGCCGTAAGAGATGTCAAACCGGCCGAAGTTCCACCGACCATTGCATGAGTTTGCGGAAAGTTCGTTGTCGCATGACCTTCTTCAAAGGTTGGTCGGTGAGAACCACTATGGAGTGTGTTTGGAAATAAGGACGAGTCGCCTCGAGGCGGTAACCAAGGCCAAGGATAATTTTTCTAGCAAGAGGTAATTCGCCCGCCTCCCCCGAGGGCCCGATCGATGTAGTAGACCGTCGTTGGACGTAGTCGTTTTCCCGATAAGAGCCAGACCGACAAAGGGTGCTTGATACTACTAGATAGAGGAATTGGGACTCACCCGTGATTGCTTGTGAAATGAGGGGGTTGGCCATGCACTGTTTCAACTGCTGAAAAGCCTCTTCGATTCAAATTGCATGCAAAAGTTTGTCAAGAACTTTGAAGAATGGCAGCACTTATCTCTGCACGGAAATGAAGCGGTTGAGGGTCGCAACTCGCCAGGAGTCTTTGGACCTCCTTAACTGCTCGGTGATCGTGATCTCGATCAAGGCCTTGATCTTTTTAGGGTTGGCTTCAATGCCCCGCTGACTGACCATGAAACCCAAAAACTTCCAGATCCTACGCCGAAGGCGCACTTCTCCGGGTTGAGCTTCATTTGGTATTTGGCGTAGGTGGCGAAGGTTTCTCACCGGTCGATGATTAGTGGAGAGTTTGTTTGACCAAAGATGTCGTCGACATATACTTCCATATTTCGCCTATCCGTGGTGGAAAATGGCATTTACCAACCGCTGGTAGGTGGCCCCAGCCGTTCTTCAATCCGAATGGCATCACACGGTAGTGGTAGGTATCCCGCCAAGAATAAAGGATGTATGCTCGATCGGACGGGTGCATCAGATTTGGTTGTAACTAGAGAAAGCGCCCATGAAATCGAAAGCATTTAATGACCTTGTGGCGCCGACCGCCAGATCTATGCGGGAATAGGATAGCCGCTTTGGGGCAAACGCGTTCAGTCGAGTAATTGACACAAAGTCGCCATATTCGCTTGGTTGTTACCGCCTCAAACAGAAACCGAGGGCGATTTGAAATAACCACCCTCGTGGGCGGTGAGGATGAGGCCACTTATTACCTTCCTCGCGGATGATCCGCCGACGCTGAGAGTTCGAGAATGTGGGTCTTCGTGCTCGTGGAGCCGTAGTGGTGTATCGTAGCGGTTGGGGTAGGATTAGTGAATTCGTGATGAAATTCGCGATAGCTCGCCTTTAATCGTTGCTCGAGGCCGTAAGAGATGTCAACGGCCGAAGTTCCAATCGACCATTGCATGAGTCTCGGAAAGTTTTAGTTGTCGCATGACCTTCTTCAAGGGTTGGTTGGTGAGAACCACTATGGAGTGTGCTTGGAAATAAGGACGAGTCGCTTAGAGGCGTGACCAAGGCCAAGGATAATTTTTCTAACAGGTAGTTCTCCGCCTCCCCGAGGGCCGACCGATGTAGTAGACTAGTCGCTGGACGTAGTCGCTCTCTCGATAAGAGTCAGACCGACAATGTGCTTGGTACGGGTAGATAGAGGGAGAGGGACTCGCCCGTGATTGCCTGGAAAAGGAGTGGGGTTGGCCATGCATCGCTTCAACTGCTGAAAAGCCTCTTCGATTCAAATTGGCCCATGCAAAAGTTTGTCAAGAACTTTGAAGAATGGCAGCACTTATCTGCTATGCTGAAATGAAGCGTTGAGGGCTGCAACTCGGCCAGTGAGTCTTTGGACCTCCTTAACCGTTCTGGGTGACTGTATCTCGATCAAGGCCTTGATCTTTTCAGGTTGGCTTCAATGCCCCGCTGGCTGACCATGAAACCAAAAACTTCCTGCATCCTACGCAAGGCGACTTCTCGTGGTTGAGCTTCATTTGGTATTTGCGCTGGTGGCGAAGGTTTCTCGCAGGTCGATCAGATGATTAGTGGAGAGTTTGCTCTTGACCATCATGTCGTCGACATATACTTCCATATTTCGGCCTATCTGGTGGTGGAAAACGGCATTGACCAACCGTTGGTAGGTGGCCCCAGCGTTCTTCAATCCGAATGGCATCACACGGTAGTGATAGGTACCCCGGTCAGTAATAAAGGATGTATGCTCCCGATCGGATGGGTGCATCAGGATTTGGTTGTAACTAGAGAAAGCATCCATGAAGTTGAGCATTTGATGACCGGCCATGGCGTCGACCAGCAGATCTATGCGGGGAAGAGGATAGTCGCCTTTGGGGCAAGCGCTGTTCAGTCAAAAGCCATTTGCCATTATTCTTATGACCAGACCACGGTGACAACCATTTGGGGTAGTCCACATTCTTGATGAACTGGGCCTCAAGGAGTTTGTCAACCTTTGTGGCTATAAGAGTATTGTGCTCCAAATGAAAGATGCGCTGCTTCTGGCGGTAAGGTCGGAAATGAGGTTCAATGCTGAGGCGGTGGGTTATGAAAGAGGGATCAATGCCTGGCATGTCTGAGTGAGTCCAGGCAAATACATCATTATGTTCGATCAGAAGGGCGGTAAGGTCGGCCTTAGCTTGGGGATAGTTGGTCACGATCTTGGCGCTTTATCGGGTTGGCGGATCGATGGGAATCTCAATGAGTTCCTCCACCGCCTTCTCGACCAGCTTCATCCTCATCTCGACGCCGAGTCCTTCAATGATCGTGGCCTCCTTCAAATTTTGAATTCCTTGAGTGAGGCGACATAGCATTCTCTGCTACGGTTTACTCTACCCATCATTCCCGACTCCCAAGTCGGTGGGGAATTTTATGGCGAGGTGATAGGTTGAAGTGATAGCTTGGAAAGCGTTGAGGGCCGTGCGACCAAGGATGATGTTGTAGGCAGAGGGGCAGTCGACCACAAGGAAGGTAAGCAACTTCGTGGTCTGCCGTGGGTACTCGCCGATAGTGATGGGGAGATCGATGGAGCCGATGGAGGTCACTCGGTCACCAGTGAAACCGACCAGAGGGGTTTGGAGGGGAGACAGACTTTCCTCCCCAATCTTGAGTTGGCGGAAACAGTTGAGAAATATGATGTCTGAGGAGCTGCCGCTATCGATGAGGACTCGTCTGACTTTGTAATTGGAGAGCGGGGCGGAAATAACGAGAGGGTCATCGTGAGGATAACGGATGCAGTACAGTCGGCGTCCGTGAAGATTATAGGCTCTGTCCATTGCTTGGGTTGTTTGGAGGGTCGGTCTACTGTGGCAACTGCTTTGTCTGAGCCCTGCCTTATCTTTCGGAGTTCTGCCCTCTAAGCCGAAGTGATGGTCCTCACAAGCAAGGCCACCTGAAATAACTCAAATTTCTCCAACTAGCGAAGAGGGGTTACCTGGAGGCCGAGGCTGTTGTGGAGGGCGGTCATGGCCTTGGTTGGGTTGGTCACCGGAGGGGTGCGCCGCGATTGTTTCGAGGGCTCGGCCGCTTTTGCCGGGACGGGCGTCCGTGAATCGGCTGAGGCACCCTTGACGTATTAGGGTCTCAACCTGATCCTTGAGGTTGTCGCAGTCATCAGTGTTATGGCCATGGTCCTGGTGGAAACGGCAATATTTGGACTGGTCTTTCCGGGTGGAAGGGGTCCGTGAAGGTAGGGGCTATTTGAGAGGGTAGTCCCATGATCTGTGGAGGACTTGTTCCATAGGAGAATTAAGGGCGGTACCGCTTGAATAGACCGGGCGATTGGGAGGTCGGTCGGAATAGTGGGGTGTTTGGCTGTTATACTGGGTGTTTCGGGGTTCTGGGTCTTTTTTCTTTTCTCTGGGGGTCGGATTTTTGGTTATGGGATCCTGCCGAGCAGCTAGGGAGTCTTCGGCATTCATGTATTTTTGGGCTTTTGAGAGTAGGGCTGCCATGGAGGTCGGGGGGTTTTTAGAGAGGGAGAAAAGGAAATCGGATGACCATAGCCCGGCCATGAAAGCCGTAAGGCTGACCTTGTCATCGTTTTCCGCTACTTGCAGGTTGTTTGCCGACTCAAACAACAATACCGCGACTTCTGGCCCGACGGATGTTGAGGAGTTGGGTTGTCGGGCGACGTTGGCGCTGGGCTCCAATAAAATGGGTAAGGAAGGAGTCGCTAAGGTGCTGGAAAGTGAAGATAGAGTCCACTAGTAACTGGCTAAACCACAATGAGCCGAATTCCTTATGTCACGGGAAAAGCCCGACACATGATCTCGTTTGGGAAGGCATGGAGAATCATGAGGGTGCGGTAGGTCTCCAGATGGTCGACCGGGTCCGTCGTTTCGTCAAAAGAGTCGATGATGGGCATTTTGAACTTTATGCAGAGGTTTGTCCCTGATGGAGGCAACAAATGGTGAGTTGGCGTGGTGGAGGGTTTATGCCGGATGTTCGTGATAACCCTCGGTTGGAGCTTCATGGCTCAAGCTCGGCCCTGTAGGGGAATGTTGTCGCCTGAGGGAAACGGGGTTGACATCGCTAGCTTTCTCGGGGGTGCCACGACCGGGTGTGGGAGTGGAGGTGGTGGATTTATATGTGGGGAGAAGGTTGCGCATCTTCCAAGTTTGGTGGATAGGGTTATGGATGGTACGCTCAAGGCTCGTTTGGTTGGACGGAACACCGAGGGTGGTGGTGGAGGTGGTACAGGAGATTTTTTGGAGTAAAGCATTTATCGTGGCCCGGTTTTGTTCGGCCATGCGGTTAATACTGTTAGTAAGCTCAATGAAATACTGTGGTGAGTTGTTTGGATTAGGAGGGACGATCTGATGGTCGGTAGCGTTATGGTGAGAAGCCATGGATCTAGTCGTGACCATACACTTGGATAGGTAGGAGAAAAAGTTGTTAGGACAGGGTCTCCGGCGACAATGAGCATAACTGGCTCGATAAGAAACAAGTTTCCCACAGACGGCGCCAACTGATAATACAGTTTCTTTCAAGGGATGGGTCAGACAGATCCCAGCTCTTCTTACCATCGTCCGAATGATCATGCCCACCAAATAACCTACAAACAAGTTCAACGGGGAACGGGGGGGAACGGGGTAGTCCCCCAGTGAACCCTCCGACGAGCAAGGTAATAGAGGAAAATAGTGCATAGAGAGAGAGATTCGAGATAGAAAGCTTAACCTTCTTCTTGTCTTCAACATTTGCTTATATCCTTTGGTAATCATTTCGTTGTCCCCTCCGACCTGCCCTCCTCGCCGAAAGTCTATGCTGTAGCTTACCTTATTCAGGGTAAGGGGGTCCTGTTCCGACGGGGAGGTGTTGTCATAATAAATGCTGTAATGGGCTACATTAATGGTGATGTGCAGTGGCAATAACTTTGCAGGTCTTTGTCTACTGATGTGGCCTTTCCTTTGCCTGCCATGTGTCTGAATGTCATTGGCTCTCCGTGCCATGTTGTATTCAGCTTGTTCTCGACTCCCACTGGTTGTGTGCTGGGCTCCAAGTGATGGGCTTGGATTGTTTATAGTGGGCTATGGCCTCTATAGGCTTAGCCACGTCAGGTATAAATATCTTTTTATCATTAATCCTAACAGAGTTAGTATTGCAATTTGTTCCACAATCACATTAGTGTGACTCTGCATTTATTAGAACCAGAGAGGCGTAAAGTGCTTCAACCCATAAGCACAAGGGTGTAAAGCAAATTTTGCCTTAAAATTATATAATCAATTTACAAACCCACGTTGATTGCCAAAAAAAAAAAAAAATTTACAAACCCTAGTTGTTTTATTTTAAACTTTCGTTGTTTTAAAATCAATTTTGGAACATGATTTTTAGTTAGTATTACCCATATACAGTTTTAAATAAATAAATAAATAAAACAATCTGAACAATGTCAGAAAGTTTGAGATGATCCCACGACTTCAGTTAATACTTTTTTTCTTCGCATGATCATGAAGGATATTGACTTTTTTTAGTATTTTTTTGCTTTTGATAAAAAAATAGACAAATAAAGAGAGGAATTGACTTTTTTGTAATGATTTTTTTTGACTTTTTAACCAAAATTTCATGTTGCCAAAATAAATTTGAGTCTTTTATAGCCAACTATGGCAACCATTAATAGTACACTACAATAAAATAAGGTTTTACAAATAAAAATTTGATAACAAAATTATTTTTTAAGAACAAAATATTTTAGTTAATAAGATTGGCCTGGTTATATTGTCAACAACTTAAATTAATTAGATATAAAAGATGAATAAGTATATCATTTTGAAACCAATTTTTTGAAAAAATTATTCATAAATTTCATATGGAGAAATGTTGCTCCATTTAGTCTTAAATGTTTTCTTTTAAATCAGTTAGTCTTTTTTTATTTTTGGTATGTTTTATATGTTTGATTTATTAATTTTGATTTTACTTTTTTGTCCTTGTTTAATGATTTTATTTTGATTTTTTTCTGCTGGTAAGTGTGGGGGGTTAAGGTATATGTCTAACATTACTATTTTTCTAAGGAGGTATGCGTGGAGTGATTTCAGGGGGGGGTGGATTTTTATTCCTAATGTGGAATTTTTTTATTTTTTATTTTTTGTAGATTTAGATGTGTTTCATTCTTTTTGTGCTGTTGATTTTGGGTTGGTGTATTTCACGGGCTTTGCGACTTGTTCGAGGTTGGTGTTTATTTATTTTTTTTCCCCTAATGTTTTCATTCTGATGTATATGTTTGGATTTTCGATTTCGTGGGTAAGTTCCATTGTGGTTCTTACGATGTTAATTTGTTCTCCCATTGTTTTTCTAATGTTATTTTCTTCTATGTGGTGTGGAAACATGTATCCATTTTTTTTGACGGTAAGGGTGTTGTTACGGTATACTATATTGATGTTTATATTGTTATCAAAGTGTGTAGTCGTAATTGTGTTTTGTCATTTGTTTTACCCTTTCTCCAATATGAGGCTAACTAAATTGCGATGTGGAATTGATATGGTTAGTTGTTGGTGTATCAGGCTGTTGTAATCTAAGTTTATGAAAATTGGGTTTTTCTTTAAAGGTGATGTTGCAACTAGACATGGGTATTTATCAAAAGCTTTCCATTTGAGAGCCCAACCATACACATTCTCCCTATCATTATGTGTAATGTGTGTTTTTTTTCCTGCTTTGTTGCAAGCATGGAGTTTGTAGTGTTGTTGTTGTGTAGTTTCGACAAACAAATGTGGTATTTCGCCTTCACCTAGCATTAACATATGCACAGCTTTGTTGATGGTGTGTGGAAAGTTTGATAGTTTGGCATCGTGATTTGTGTATTTCTTGTTCACCATTCCGCCATTTATAAGTTTAAGATTGATTGTGATGAAAATGTTCAAAACATGGTGTCCCTTGCTAAGTCATTCAAATTTTAATCATATTGATGTGCTTATTCAATCAAGGAGGCATGGGTCTAGCATTAGTTGTGGTGTAATGGATTTCGATGATGGGGTGTGTGACACCATTGATGGGCGGACGATCGATAGGAATGTCTTCGATTAGAGGACAATACATCATACCAACAAGAGGACACTACAAAGATACCATATGAATAGCAATGTTCATTTTCCATATAAACATATCGACTACAAGATTATTCGGACACCCCTTACGTGAAATCCACCGCACACTAATAACAATATATATATATATATATATCTTCATTACCCACAATAATAACATGTACGCCAAACAATGGAATACCGCCATTGGACACATTCTCGCATAACCAAACACCTTACTTAAACCAACAAAACTCCTCGTCAATGCTTTTCAATTCGCATGTTTACATAAATTCATTCATACACAAATAACAAAAATAACATATTCATTACCAACAATAACAACATACATGACAATAAATGAAATACCACCATCATAGACGCTCAAAATACCCATTAACCTTACCAAACCACCAAAATATTCCGTAAAATGTCACCCCAATTCGTGCGACATTATAATAATACCCTAACACAAAACATGATTAATGTTCAACATTCATCCACACCAAAAAAGAGAGAAAAAACAAAACAAAAAAGGCAGATGTTATTGTATGAACTGATGGTGCTTTCACACCTTGTGCCAAATCCAAATTCTCTTTGCCACATCAAATTTCAAACAATAAACGGATGTCGATGTTTCTCAAATGTGGAATTTCATCACTCGATCAGACGCTCAGATTATTCGCACACCATTGCATCACACTTTTGTAAGCTTTTGGATCTAACTTATGCACTTGGATCACCTCAATCATTAGCTAGAATGGTATCTTCGCAACCGCTGGTGTTCTCCGCCATGTTTTTGTTTCAAGACTTTGTCAAGTCATTACCCGTCACAATATTCACATTCCCATATTAACACGCGGCATACGTAACAAGCATCCACAAATACACTTGTACTTCAAATAACAAAAATTTATAGCATAGATAATCAACTATATGTACAACACACTTATCAAAATAATACGTATATGACAGATAATACCAATATCTTCATAACATAACACTTGTAACATATAAACAATGGGCCCACCTATTATCCAAAATGAGTACGTACATAATACAAATTCGACAACATGTACGTGACATCTATCATAGGTTTTACAATTAATAATGTACGGCTTAAGTGGTTTACTCATCAATAGTTTACGCCAAACCACACCACAACAACACTTAATACAATGAACATCGCAATATTGCCACGCTTTTGGAAATTTCAACACTTAATACAATCAACGTACACCGCTTTTTGAAATTAAAATATTGTCCAAAACGCAACCACTTTTCCAACACAATAAACAACGAAGACATGCATGCAACCCCGTACCTAATACCCACAACGCACCATTTCTATATGCTATTCGAATACGAGAATGTTGTCAAGATTTACCGCTACCTACACCAATGTAATCACTATTTTATCAACTATATTACACTACGTCAACACACCACACTACCAAACTGACAAACATTAAACGTCATGCCAACCACAAACAACACAATCTCTATGTATCCCTACGAATGACGTACCACTACATAAACATTATACACTAGTGTCTGTACACATTAGACCTTAAAACTAGGGGCCCTAACCAAACGTAATGACAAATGACATTACACATTATAAACTAGTACCAATACACATTACACATTATACACTACATATCCATCAAATGACATTACACATTACACACTAGTATCAGTATCATCAACACAAACAAATAATCCCAACATTAACACACACACAAAAGAACCTTGTCAGATACACCCAAAGGGGGTCGACCTCAGGACGGGGCGCCCAATCGCCGCTTTTTCTTTTTTTTTTATTTCCTTCCAATCCCACAGTGCCACGTGGCACTGGGGGTCACTGGGTGTAAGGTTTACTGGGGGTAGGAAGCATTTTGGCACACAAAAATAAGGGGCTCAAACCAACACACTGATAATAACAACACAACCAACATGACCAACTCAAACATCACAAACATCCCATCCCAATTATGCCAAAATGACTAGCAATGGAGGACACAAACTAATACCCCCTAGTGACACCATCATAACTATCAATAGAAACCAAAGTATTCAACATCAGCATTACATCAAAACACTTCCAAACCCACAATGTCATTAACATAGAGCAACATGCAATACAACATCTACCATTACGAAATAGGCAGAGAAATCTAACTTCAACAAAACCATTGTTCATTCAGCATCAAAAAATGAATAAATAAATATAGAAACATCACACACCACATTCCTGATGCCATGGGACCACGAAATTAACACCGATGCTGACTATGGAATAAAGAGAACACGCTGACAACACAACGACACCGTCAATCACAGTTCACAATGTTTCAATGTCCGCTCCCAAATGACGATGGCAATGTTTCTACAAAAGTGGGGTTTTGCCTTTCTATGGTTTGGGGAAAACTCAAATGTTAATTTTCAAATGTGATTTGATCGATTAACGCTACTAACTTTGATATCAAAGGAATGGAATGATCATCATCCCCTTAATATCGGGTGGCAACCCATAACTTTCCATCTTCGTCTTTTACGTTTTGATCGAGCAAGACAGAAACCAAAAAAAACACTATAGTACGCTTTTTGGACAATTTGGTAAATTTAACATCACTACAAACCCACAACACTCCAACAAAAAGCACCTTTGGCGACTAAATTTGTAGTCACCAAAAGTCCATTTTAGTCTCCAAAAGTGGACTTTTTAGTTTCGACTAAATTTTTAGTCGCTTTTGTCGCTAAAACACGGTCGGGAAGGTATTATGATTAAAAATTTTAGTCGCCAAAAACTAAGTCTCAGAGTTTACTAAAACTTTGGTTGCCAAAGCTCAATTATATTTTTTAAATTATACATTTGGCACTAAATTTTTAGTCACCAATAGTGAATTATTTTATTTTAATTTATACATTTGTTTAATTATTTTTTCGTCGCTAATACTCAAACTTTTGCACTACACATTTTAGTCGCTTAATTTATACATTTGCCGTACTATTTTTTTCGTCATTAATACTCAAACTTTTGGCACTACACATTTTAGTCGCCAAAAGCTTATTTCGTAAGAAAAAAATTACCCAACGCTTCTTCCAAGTTTTGAACCACCAACCTCCCACATTCTAAACATTTACCAACACACTCTCTCCACTATGCCACAACAACACCACATGAATATATATGCAACATATATTATTTATATAGTCTATTGACCCGTATTAATATAAAACTATATATATAAACATGATTATTTTTATTCAATATAATTTATGTAAAAAATAAATTATTTACTAAAAAAAATAGGAGACCACTTTTGGCAACAAAATCTATTTTTTAGTCGCCAATTCTATACTTTTTGGCTACTAATTATTTTTTAGTCGCTAAAAGAATTAATTCCCGCCTAAAACCTCCACTTTTGGCGACTAACTGAATTTTAGTCGCCAAAACCCTCCACTTTGGGTGACTAAACTAAATTTTAATCGCCAATTGTTGACTTTTAGCTATTAAATTTTTTTTAGTAGCCAAAAAGCTTCACTTTTGGCTACGAAATTTATTTTTGTCGGTAAAACATGTACAATCGGCGACCAAACTATTTTTTAGTCGCCAAAACCTATACTTTTGGCCACTAAATGTTTTTAGTCGCCAAAAACCGTCACTTTTGGCTACTAAAATTTTTTTCGTAGCTAAAACCCATATAATCGGCGACTAAACTGATTTTTTGTCGCCAATAACTATACATTTGGCTACTAAACTGTTTTAGTTGCCAAAAGTCTTCACTTTTGGCTACTGAGAGGGAGATTTATGATTTGGATTGGGCCGTGGTAATGGCCGGACAAATTGTGGGCCGAACATATTTGGGTCGTGGCAGCCTGGGCTCATCCAGAAAGGATTTTTGCTCGGTAATGGCACAGTTGCTGTGGAACCGAGCTACTTGGGCTTGTTGGTGCGGAAGCCGGTCAAGTGAGGGTTCGGCCGAGATGTCGCAATTTCACTAGGTTCCACAGTTCATGCGTTAGTTCGACAGGAAAGGCCCACGGCTAAGCAGCATGACTTATCCCGAGCTCGGCTTTACCGGAATGCAACCGAGCTCGGTCGTCATTGAGCTTGGCGAGTGAAGCACTCTGGCTAGTCACAAGATACGCTGACAATGAGATGCTACAAATCGCCATCGAGCTCCAAAGAGTGTGGGCTAGCGCTTGGTTAGGTGATGTTCACCATATTTGTGCCGACATATGGGATAGCAAAGACCATGTGTCGAAGACTAATGGGAGTAGATTTGGGGTGCGTAGGTATATAAGTGAGTCTCATGCCCCCATGCCCTCGGACAGATGAACATTTGGTGAGATATACACTTACATTCAACTCTCTCTTTCTCGCCTCTATCCTCGAGTGTGTGCTAACTTGATCGTCGGAGGGGTTTTCCGCCACACATCGCCGGGTAGCTCATACCAAGCAGTTTCGCAGTCGATCGGACAGGCAAAAGCTTGGAAGAAAGGAGTACGGGCTCGCCTGAATATTTGCTCCCCATACAATTAGCGCCGTCTGTGGAAAAACTTGACGGAAAAAATGTTGTCTTCTGTGCTCATCTCGACGGCCCATGGCGTAACAACGACGATTCCGTTGTTCCGCCATCGACGGAGTTACCCGAGTCAGCAGACAGAGAAGGACATCCAACCATTCCTCCTATGGCGACCGAGACTTCTCCAGAGGACATTCAAGAGACGCATGATAAGTATGGAAGAAGCTTTGGTCATTCTCGAGTCAGACGGCCATCGGGCGGAGAGAATCGCATGCCGCATAACCGAACACAAGCTAAGGATTAAGACGCCATCATTCGAATGGCGGCGAAGATGGAGGATCTTATGACATGGAAGGGTGTAGCCGAGTGGAGACCACGTGAGCGCACTAACCCCGCCATTCAGCAACAGAGCTGCCGCACACTGGCCCATTTCTATCACCGTGGTTACAAAGTTGAGATTCCGACGCCAAGACGCATAAAGGTCCAACAAGAAGACAAGACTTATCAACCTCAAGGCCCCATGACGACGCCGAGGTATTCTTATTCCGCTGCTCAAAGGATTTGCGAGTAGTCTTGAAGGAACGGCTGCCGGGCGAAAGGCTCAGAGGGTGCCGGATTCCAAATGCTATCCTATGGGGTTCACGCTAGTGAAGAGGTCGGAATGCCCCCACCCCGCCTAGCTGTGCCTCTCCTTCTAGACACAGACTTGGCGAGGATGAGCGCCACTCCTTTCTCCCTAGAGATAGAAACAACACCGCTTCTCGCAGGCTTCCACCAGCCAGAGTTCACGCTCTATGACGGAAAGACAGATCCGTATATGCATATAAGCCACTTCCGACAGGTCATGGCCGACACGCATTTTAATGACGCCTTATGTGCCTAATCTTTCCGCTGCTTGGGCGAAATGGGCTTGAAATGGTTCAAGAGGTTGCGAAGGAAGCATTGAAAGGTGGCACCAGCTAAAGCCTTTGTGACGCTTCAAAACCAACACCAAAACACTAAAAGAAGTCGACCACCTTCACAAAGGTCAAGATGGAGTCGAACGACACGTCAAGGCATACAATTCCAGATATTGGGAAACCTTCAACGAGATCTTGATTGCCCGCCAACTCGTAATCACCCAATACAAGCGTGGTCTCTCGGACATAGATCATGGACTCGCCATTATGCACCAACCGACATCCATGGGCCAATTAATGCAAGATCAATGAGCACATCCGAGTAGAAGATGATGCGCAAAGATCTATCGCGAAGGCAACTCCGTAGCAAATGCATAAGAGGTCGGCCGGCAAGGTACACGCGTCAACAGGATGTAAACTGTTCAAATGATCGCACTGAGGAATCAGACCGTGGCTCAAATCGCAAAAATCGAGGTAGGGGTCGTCGAAATGACCGAGATGACTACCCCCGAGATAACGTCGCTGATGCAAACAGAAGGTTGAAGGCCAGGACAGGCATCACCACGGTCTTTAAGATTCCAATTTATCGCATACTTAGTGAAATCTGTGACGAGGATTATATCCGGTTTCCTGCTAAGTTAGGCGATGCGCAGAAGGGCTTCAATCCGCAGTATCACTGCACGTTTCACCGGAAGCGCAGACACCGGACAGAGGACTGTTGGCCTCTGAAGTAACACTTGGAGGAGCTAGTCGCAGCCGGACATTTGGACCTTTACATTGATAGGGGTGTGAAAGCCACACCAAGCCCCTAATTCATGGGACCAGATGACTTAGAGGCACCTCCACAAGGGGTTGTTAATGTCATCCACGGCATAGTGGAGCCGGGTGTGTATGCGAGCTCCGAGGTATGATCAAGAAGGCAGAGCACATAAGGAAAGTTTTGTCACCCAAACCGCGATCAAGATGGGGAAGACCAAGAGAAGGACGGATCAGCTTCTACAAGGGACTTAGAGCGATCCAGACGCCGCACAACGATGCTTTTAGTGGTCACGCTTCGCAAGGAATTCGATGTCAAGCGATCTTGATCGATCCGGGAAGCTCGGCCGAGATCATATATTATGACGCTGCTCAAACAGCTTCAAACTCCGAGATATAGACTTGGCTCCAAAGAACTTCGCCATCGTTGGTTTCAACCGCAACCAGAGTGGCCTTTGAAAAATTATCCCGCCGGCCAAAGCGGATCCATGGTCAAGCAAGTGGAGTTCGGGTACTACAAGTGCCGCTTATTTATAACCCGATCCTGATTGGGATGGCTTCACGCTATGCAAGCCAGAAGGCCGACCTACCATCGTGATGAGATTCCCTCGCTATGGGGGCAATCAAGGAGATTTAGGGCAATCAAGTCATGTCGGCAATGCTACGTGGCAAGAATGGAGCCGCTACGCCAAAGGCTTTGTCCAAATGATTGAAGGACCGAAGACCGAGAGTCCTTGACGATGTGGGCACCAAGGCCGAGGACAAGACCGCTGAAGAATTGATGGAAGTTCGATTGACACAAAAAGTCCAAACAAGTTCTTCTTGCTCTGCTCAAGCCTTACCGCCCAAGAAAGGACCGATATGGTGGAATTCTTGATGGCAAACATCAAGTCTTCGTGATGGTCGCCTTTACGACATGCCCAAAGATCTATCCAAGTTTTATTTGCCATCACCAATGTTTTTCCCTGCAAAGCCGATCATTCATAGAACGAGGAGATCGGCCAAGATCACGCCGAGGTAGTTGCGAAGAGGTGAAGAATTTGCTTGAGGCAAGAGCTATTCAGAAGTGCACTACCCTCGTGGATTTCAAACACGCTTGTTGTACCCAAGAAGAATGGGAAGTGGCGAGGTTGTGTTGACTACAAGACCATCAACCGAAGCTTGCCCTAAAGACAACGCCCATCGCCTGCATTAGACCAAATTTTGTGGACTTAACTACCGGACATAACAGCTCAGCTTAGATGCCTACCACGGCTATCATCGATTGTCATGCATGGCCCCGACCATCACTTCCTTCACTACCCCTGGGGACTCTTCGCTATCAAGGCCATGCCTTTTGGTTTGAAGAACGCCGAGCAATTTTCCAGAGGATGGTGACCAAGATGTTCGCCTCCGCTAGGGCCGACAATGGAGGCTTACATTGATGATATGGTGGTCAAAAGCCGCATCAAGGCACTACTTGTCCGACTTGGCCGAGATGTTCACCATTCTCAAACAACACAAGCTACGCTCTAAGTGTGCCTTTGGCGTGATCCGAAAATTTTAGGCTTCCTAGTCACAAACCGAGGCATCGGGGCACCCCACTCAGATCATAGCCGCATAAGAATTAAAGCACCAAGCTCGCTAAGGACGTAGCATCCGGCCGAATGGCCACCGCTTAACCGACGAGGTTTGGCCATCGATCATCGCTTCTTTCTTTCAAGCTTTGAAATCAAAGTTCTCATGGATGAAGAGTGTGACCTGCTTTGGCCGAGCTCAAGGAATATCTCAGATTCAAGGCCACTATTGGTAACACCGGCTTGCCAAGAACTCTACCTTTATCCGCCGCTTTCACAAAGATGCGCCAAGGCGGTGCTTGTCCATGGAAGGCATCAAGCATCTCCCAATCTTCTACGTCAGCAAAACCTTGCTACCGGCAGTGTCGGGGTACTTGCCGCTAGAAGAACTTGCATTGGAATTGATGATGGCCTCCGTGAAGTTAGCGACTATTTCGATGCCCACACAATCATCGCTTCAGCGCATCGTGAACCGAGGAAGAGTTATCCCAGTCAGAACAGGTAATCCCAGTCACGCTTGCGCGGACGGAATTAAGGGGCAATTGAGAGGGAGATTTATGATTTGGATTGGGCCGTGGTAATGGCCGGACAAATTGTGGGCCAAACACATTTGGGCCGTGGCAGCCTGGGCCCATCCAGAAAGGATTTTTACTCGGTAATGGCACAGTTGCTGTAGAACCGAGCTACTTGGGCTTGTTGGTGAGGAAGCCGGTCAAGTGAGGGTTCGTCCGAGATGTCTGCAGCCTCACTGGGTTCCACGGTTCATGCGTTAGTTCGGCAGGAAAGGCCGACGGCTAACCAGCTTTGCCGGAATGCAACCGAGCTCGGTCGTCATTGAGCTTGGCGAGCGGAGCACTCTGGCTAGTTGAGAAGACGCCATTGACAAATGAGATGTCGCAGCCTACCGCCGAGCTCCCAAAGAGTGTAGGCTAGCGCTTGGTTAGGTGATGTTCACTAGATTTGTGCCGACAGATGATAGCAAAGACCACGGTTGAGAGACTAATGAGAGTAGATTTGGGGCGCAGAAGGTATATAAGCGAGTCTGCGCCCCTCCATGCCTGGACAGATGAACATTTGGTGAGATATACACTTGACAAATGACTAATTCAATATTTTTACATAAATCAGTGATTATACTAAAAAAATGGCTTAAATTTGACAAAAATACAAACAAAAATTAATGTTCATCTCAGATAAGCAAAAATTAACAAAAATACAAACAAAAATTAATAATAAATACTAAGACTTCAAGAATAGTGAGTTAGAGTTAAGATTATATATAATAAGAGTATTGTGGAGAAGTAGTTTGGAAATACTCTTCAAACTCGAGACGCTTAGTGATCCTCACTAGTCAATCGAAAAGATATAAACATCTTGGGGTGCCGGAATTAGCACTTAGACGGATAAGTCAGTTCAGACACTCAAGATAGCTTGTTTACTAAGTTAAGTGAAGTGATTCTTACATATCTTTCTAAATCTATGGTCCTTGTATTTATATTTGCTTTTTGGGCCTTGGGGCCTGAGCCTACTTTTTATCCCGCTCCCTTTATTTATTTGGAGCTACTGATCTCCGGATATTCGGCCTTCATAATGTATTTGGCATCCTAGTCACGCGGCATGGAGCCGAATAATACCTGATTTCTGGGGCACGCACCTTCCGACTCTTCTATTTATTCGGCTCCCACAATTGCCCCCCAAACACTTTACCGACGACTGTTGGCTGGAGTGTTTGGTTCTGTATTTCGAAAAGCCAGAGCCAAAATTCGGTGGTTGGCCTCATCCTCGTGCGAATATCTAAGTGCACCCCTTTTGGTTATCGTGGTTGACTTCCGCCTTCAGACGCGGTCTATTTATTGCGATTTAAAATTTTGACGTCCTTTCGAGTATGCATTTTATGACGCTCGTCGCTAGATTGCCTTTTGAGTCATCACTGCAACTCTCTTCTCCAATATCCTCTTTATCCTTTGTAAGTTCTTCCTTCTTTACTTCGAAGACTCTTTCTGGTTTATTCCTTCCTTGGCTTATTCTTATAAACTGTAGGGTATGGCGAAACATTTAAAAGACCTTCTCTCGTCAGATCGAATTGCTGGCTTTAGACGCCATTTCTCTATTCCTGATGATGTCCGTCTGTCGCTTGTGGCGGACGGCAGTCTTGATATGGAGAGGGAGGACAAAACCACGATTGTCTTTCCTCTTTGTCAATCGCAGAGGGTGGAGTCTGCTTTCCTTTCACCCGCTTTCTTAGGGTCAGGCTTCATTATTGGGGCTTAGTCCTTCCCAATCCAATGTGAATTTCTTTAGAATTATAATGGGGTTATAGCGCCAACCGTCGCCTTTAGAATTAACCTTGGTATTCCAAATATCCCAAGATTGCTATGCCTAGGCTAAGTCTTCGCTCAAGACGCAAGCATTTCCTAGGGCCAAGGATATCGACCATCGCCTAATTACTATGCTTTCCAATTCGGGAAACGAGTTGATGATGTTATGGTCGTTGTCCGGTAATCGAATTTGGCTAGCTGGTGGCCGATTGCCTTCTCGCTATTATTATTTGTTCATTTTGTTGTAAAGCCTCTTCTTTGAAATGTTACAAATTGGCTTGTACAGGAACGATTTGAAGAAAGTCCTGCTTCAACTAACGACGCCGTTCTTTCGATATCAAAGTCGCTACCAAGTATTTTGGCCGCTGAAGTCTTCAAAAATAGGAGGGCGCCCATGTTCTCGCTTTTGTTACGAGCCGACACATACGACCTCTCGGCGGAAAATATCCTGCCCAAGGGTGAAGATTCTCTTATCGCTTCATTTTGTCCGACTTCAAAACTTGAGGCAGTTCGCTTTGAAGGGTCCGATTCGAGCGGATGTAGCTAATGTTACCGAATCGATCACCAAACCGAAGTCCGACGAGGTATTGAATTTGGCTGATCCTCCATCCACTTCGGGCCGAGGGGATCTTTTACTTGACGGCATTTTTCACGGCTTAGAGGATCTTTCCGCCGCAGGCCCTGCAGACATGGCCGGGTTAAGCCGGACAAAACTTGCCAGGAAGGCGACGCGAAAGGTTGGTCACATGGCGAAGAGCGAAGCCCTTCCGTCAAGTATCACCCGCCATCAATCTCAACTCTCCTACCGTTAGCTTAATCGAGTCCTTGCGCTACATCGAGGAAGAGACGGTAACAAATCGAAATGCCAAATCTACTTTGATCGTGCAGGCGGGCCAAGAAGTTTAAAAGGCAGAGAAACGCCCTGCCGAGTTTGAGGCCGGCTCAGAAGAACAACGCGGCAAACATCCTCGATTAGAGGGATCGAATGTGACCGTTCCTTTTGTCATTCAGCTGATGATAAAAAATATGTCGGTTTCTTCTGATGCTTCGTCGCTTAAAGATCCGTGGTCGATTCACTTTGGCTATGTCCGTGTCGCTACTGCCCGACAGGAGGCTTTCTGTGGAACCAGATCCAATGTGACAACACTAGCCTAATCGGCACTTTTGGTACATATTCGGACTTTGTTTCACTTAATCCAAATAATGTTGAAGTTATGGTTTTAAATTATTGTTTTGCAGACCATCGGAAGGATAGCCGATATGGGCCATCGCCTTTGTGATGCCATCAAACAGATTGGTCGTTTACAAAAGAAAGTTAAGGACCAGAGGAGAAAAGCCAAGGTCGAAGTTTTGAGGACAAACAAGGAAGCCTCAAGGGCCGAGGCCGAGATGAAGAGGGCTCGTAGCACAGATCAATTGAGATCGGATGCTGAGAAGAAGGCGAACGCGAGTGAAGATGCGCTAAAATTGGCCCAGAAGGCGGTCTCCAAACTGGAGGCTGAGTTGGCTGAAATGAAGGCGGCGAAGGAAACAGCCGACTCAGAGGCTTCCAAAGTATTCGAGGCCGGGAAAAATGCTGGACTCGCCAAGTATTTGGACCAAGTCCCAAAGTTTGAAAATCGAGGATTCAAACATGGCTGGCACAAAGCCCTTATTGCTGCTAAAGTTTCAATGACTATGCCAATACCATATGAGCAAGTGGATGTTGAGCCATTGAGTTCCGATTCCGATGACTATCCGACGACTAATATAGTTTTTAGGATATCGAATGTATTTTTATAGTCTTTAATTTGGTATTTTTCATGTGTTGCTACAACATAGTTTTTGCTAGAAATTTTCATGCGTGCTTGTAGCCTTTTGTTTAGTAATTTATGATATAAAATTTCATGAGTTGTGCTCAACTTGCTAAGGAAAATTTTGTTGATGAATGATATTGCTTTTGGTTATGGTTAGTGTGGAGCCTAATATATGGCTAAATCGAAGGGGCACATTGTAGTATCGACATTAACCTCAAGATCCTCGCATCATTGATGGGCCTAATAAAATACGAGGCCGATTAAGAAAGGGTCTTTGAAGTCAATAAAAGAACAGTAATGATTGAAAAGTAGGCTCAGCCCCGAGGCCCCGTATGAACAAATATAAATACGTATGCTGTTTTGGAATGGTATGTAAGAATAACTTCACTTAACTTAGTAAACAAGCTTTCTTGACCATCAGATCGACTTGCCCGCTTGAGTGCTAACCCGCACCCCAATCAAGCATTTGTGTCTTTACAGTGACTAGCGAGGATCAAGAGCGCCTCAGATCCAAGAGTATTTCCAAACCACTTCCCCACAATTGGCGCCTGTGGGAATACTCAAATACATCTATGGAAGGCGGATCAAGATCCTCCGATAGGCAATCGACGAAGTTCACACAGAGACGACCTCACTTTCGCAAATATGCTCGAAGGAAACCATCGCTACAAGACACGCTTTGAACTTTTGATTCACCAACGACCTCAACAGAGGAGACAATGCAAGCCATCATGGAACAAGCTAAGGTAATGAACAAAGGCCGGAAAATATGATCGCAGAAACGAGCGCCTCCATCAAGATTTGGCCTTGAAGTAGAAAAATCCAAAGAAGCCGCAAGGCCAAGACCTTTAACGACCTTTTGAGGGCGTGGACAACGACCTCGAGCCCACCAAGGAAACCGATAGCGACTCCAACTCATTATCCACTTGAGCATAACAAGAAGGACGATCAAACTCCCAAATTCCGAAAAGAGTCTACATACAAGGAACAAGCGCAGAAGGAGCAGTTCAGACGAAGAAGACCAGCACGATCCTTTTGTCCGACGAATTGCAAGGGTGGCCCTGCCCAAGAAGTTCAAAGCTGCGTCATTTACTCTCTACGACGGAAAATCTAACCCCACTGATCATATACGTCACTACAAGCAGGCCATGACATTGCATGCAAACAACGAAGCTCTCATGTGCCGAATATTCCCCAAAACTGGGCCATTAGTCACGATGGTATTACAAGTCGAGCCGCCGATCAAGTTTCCATCAATTACAAAAATCCTTCAGGGCCAGGTTCATCACCAATGAGGTATAGCCGAAATAGGCCGACTCTCTCTGGGCTATGCAGATCCAACCAGGAGAAACGCTCAGGGCATATTCGGCGCGATATTGGGAGTGCTTCAATCTCGCTGACGACGCTGCAACGACTCTATGGCCGTCCATCGCTTTCAAAATGGGATCAAGATCTCGACAAGGTTTTTCGAACTCCCGACTGCATTTAATTTCAAAACAAATTGGGCGCTGATGAAGAAAGTCGAAGAGTATTGCAAAGTGGAAGATGATGCCTTGAGGATTAAAGCCAGACAGGTGTCCACCAAAACGGCATTTGCCGAAATTGCTCAACCAATAAGTTCCGTGCCACCTTTGAGCCCTGAGCCGCAACAACGTGCTAAACAGGACAAAAGGCGGGACTTTCACCGATCGAGCGATCAATGCTCCCACCGGACGAATGAACAATTGCAAGTTGACAGTAGACGCTCGAGGCGTGCCGACAAGAAGTACACTGAACTGTCAGAGCCAATCACCGCAGTAATGACCAAAATCCAGCATCTTCTATTCTTCAAATGGCCAAAGATGGTGGGGCCACCCGACACACGCATTTAAGGGACTGGAGGTGCGAATATCACAAGGATCACGGCCACGAAACAGAGAGTTGCTACGCATTAAAAGATCACCTGGAAGAACTGGTGCAAGACGGCCGATTGCATCAGTACGTGAAACAGGGAAAGCCAACCAAGGCACTAGCCTTGAGGCAGGACTCTCCCCCACTTGGCGTGATCCATATAATTTACAGTCTACCTGCACCCCCAGCCGTGCACACAATTCAATCGCATCCAACCCTCCATGGGCGCCGGATTCGATCGACCGTCCAAAGAAGCTCCGACAATTGCTTTCCACGACTCCGACCTTAACGGCGCAGCGACTTTCCACATTGATTCGTTGGTCATTAGATTATGCATAAACCGGTTCATCACCGAACGAATTCTCATAGACCCAGGGAGTAGTTCGAAGATTATGTACTACCAAACTTTCATCAACCTCGCCTCAACGAAGTCGGATCTATCTCCAAATACCACCCATTGTTCGCTTAACACTAACTCAATACCCATTAGAGAAGATCACATTACCTGCTCGAGCGGTTCCGTAATAGTCGGCGGAATTCCCGGTCGAAGCTCCTTCGCCAGATAATGCCACCATGGGAGAACTCGCTACATATCATGAAGGTCGCCCCAAGCATATACCATCAGTCCTCAGATTTCTCGACAACCACGGCATCAAGAAATACGTGGCTCACCCCAATCGGCACAAACAGAGCTCTTATGAAAACCATATCACTAACCCGGCCTGTGGGCTTTGATACTTGTAAATAAACTTCATTCCTGCAATATGAACCATCCTTCTTCGTCGTTCAAACTCATTTGCCAACTCCCAGTGGTGCGCTCAGCAAGAAACATTAAAGACTCCGAATTCGGAGCGCCCTTTGGTGCATGACGCCTTGGGGCCGAATAAGTCTCCAAATTCAGAGCGCCATTCGTGGATATCACGATGGGCCAAATTAAAGCCTCCGGATTCAGAGCGCCTTTACGATGACGCCTTGGGTAATAAGTCTCCGGATTCGAGCGCCTTCGTGATATCACGATAATAAATTAAAGCCTCCGATTCGAGCACCCTTTGGCGATGACGCCTTGGGGCAATAAGTCTCCGGATTCAAGCGCCTTCGTGGATATCTCGACGCCAAATTAAAGCCTCCGACTGAGCGCCTTTACGATGACGCCTTAAATAATAAGTCTACAGATTCGAGCGCCTTCGTGGATATCACGATCGCGAAATTAAAGCCTCCGGATTCGAGCGCCTTTGGCGATGACGCCTTAGGGTCAATAAGTCTCCTGATTCGAGTGCCCTTGTGGATATCTCGATCGCCAAATTAAAGCCTTCGATTCGAGCGCCTTTGGCGATGATGCCTTGGGGCCAATAAGTCTCGATTCAGCGCCTTCATGGATATCATGATGGGCCAAATTAAAGCCTCCGACCAGAGGCCTTTTTACGATAACGCCTTGGGTCTTAATAAGTCTCCTGATTCAGAGCGCCTTCAGGATATCACGATCGCCAAATTAAAGCCTCCGATTCGAGCGCCTTTACGATGACGCCTTGGGGTAATAAGTCTCCTGATTCGAGCACCTTCGTGGATATCACGATGAGCAAAATTAAAGCCTCCGATTCAGAGCTACGATGACGCCTTTCAATAAGTCTCCGGATTCGGAGCGCCCTTCGTGGATATCACGATCGGCCAAATTAAAGCCTCCGGATTCGGAGCACCCTTGGCGCATGACGCCTTGGAGCCGAATAAGTCTCCGGATTCGGAGCGCCCTTCGTGGGTATTACGATGGGCCAAATTAAAACCTCCCGGTTCAAAGCGCCCTTTGGCGCATGACGCCTGGGGCCAATAAGTCTCCTGATTCGAGCGCCTTCGTGGATATCACGATGCCAAATTAAAGCCTCCGGATTCGAGCGCCTTTGGGGCCTAATAAGTCTTGATTCGAGCGCCTTCGTGGATATCACGACGACCAAATTAAAGCCTCCGGATTCGAGCACCCTTGGCGATGACGCCTTGGGGTCAATAAGTCTCCGGATTCGAGCGCCTTTGTGGATATCACGATCGCCAAATTAAAGCCTCCAGATTCGAGCGCCTTTACGATGACGCCTTGGGGCCAATAAGTCTCCGGATTCGAGCGCCTTCGTGGATATCTCGATCGCCAAATTAAAGCCTCCGATTCGAGCGCCTTTTACGATGACGCCTTGGGGCCAATAAGTCTCCGGATTCGAGCGCCTTCGTGGATATCACGATCAAATTAAAGCCTCCGATTCGAGCGCCCTTACAGAACGCCTTGGGGCCAATAAGTCTCCTGATTCGAGCGCCTTCGTGGATATCACAATCACCAAATTAAAGCCTCCGATTCGAGCGCCTTACGATGACGCCTGGGGTCAATAAGTCTCCTGATTCGAGCACCTTCGTGGATATCACGACGCCAAATTAAAGCCTCCGATTCGAGCGCCTTTGGCACATAACGCCTTGGGTCAATAAGTCTCCTGATTCGAGCACCCTTTATCGTGATGACGCCTTTGGGGCGAATAAGTCTCCTGATTCGAGCGCCTTCATGGATATCACGACGCCAAATTAAAGCCTCCGGATTCGGGCGCCTTTTATCGTGATGACGCCTTAAATAATGAGTCTCGTGATTCGAGCGCCTTCGTGGATATCACAATTGGCCAAATTAAAGCCTCCAGATTCGAGCACCCTTTGGCGATAATGCCTTGGGCCGAATCGCCTACATTCGAGTGCCCTTTGGTGCATGACGCTTTTGTCAATAAGTCTCCGGATTCGGAGCGCCTTTCGGCGCATGACGCCTTCAGGCCGAATAAGCCTCTTAAGGCAGATTCGGCCCCAGATTCAGAGCGACCTCCGATTGAGCCTTCGTGGCACTATTTTCCAAACTAAGCCTCTGAATACGGAGCCCACTCTTGTGCATCACCACAGGTTTATTGTTAATCTGTCCGCCGCATTTAATTGGTCTACTGGTACTAACTACGCTAATCATATCTCCGAAATCAGAGCAAACGTCAGCACCAATAAAACAGATTGTTAATTGATCCTATGTAACACACTAGAACAGATCATACATTCGAAGTAATGTGCTTTAGCATATGAGCAAAATTCAGAATAACATCCAAATGTCTGAAATAAAATCAAACCGTTTATTTTATTTGATCAAACAGTTGTTACATAGACGCAATCCGCTCAACGTTACAATAACTATCTCTAAATTCTAAGACGAATCAACGATTGTCATTCGAAAAAGCCTTTGCGGCTCAAAATGCCTTGATCCAATCGTTCTCGAATCTACGTATCGCTGGACCTTCCCCTAACACCATCGACAATGTCAAGGCCAAGATCCAAGACAAGGACGCTGGACCTTCCCCCGACACCATCGACAATGTCAAGGCCAAGATCCAAGACAAGGAAGGTTAAGGGCAGCCATCGCTGCGTCTTCTTTCGGGGCGATCTGCTTCGACGACTTGGAGGCTAACAAGCTTCCTATTTTACCTCCCACACTAGAGAATTCTCCGCCGCGATCCATTGCAGCATCAAGCTCGGCCAAGATTCGAGTTTCCCTGACTAAGGAAACTTTGTTTGACATCCACAATCACGCGATAAATGGAGTTGATATCAATGAGGCCACCAACTCGAAGAGCCCTTTCCATTTATTTTTAAAGACGGGCAACGAATTTCGAGGCAATTTTATTAACGCAAAACCCCATGAGACCAACATCGTTGACATTCACTTTTGAAGCATATGCGCGCCAAGCATCTAGACTCATAGCCAATATATTCGCTTAATCGCCTACTTACGCCGCTCGAAGCTTGGGCAGACTAGCCAAACTATTCGGCTTACACAAGTCAATGCCGTCATTCGGAAATAAACGACTATAAACCGGGCCGACCCTGCCTATAAACCAGCGCACCGTTGGACATTTAACAGATGTTAGGGCCGATCAATATTTGTACATTCATTCCAAATGTGTATATGCCGAGTACGAACAGGAACGAAATATCTTTAATAAAACGTTTTTCATTCAATAAAACCATAAGTTACATAGTTTCGAACGCGACCTGCATTTGAACCTTACAATGATTAAATTCATACGGCGTCACCCTCATCCTCACTCTTCTCAACTTCAAAAGTGGAAAACGGAAAGTGTTTACTCTGGTAGAGCAGTGATGCCGAGTCGATCCCCGATAACCGGAGAGCTTCAGCGGCTTGAGATGCCTTGATCCACCAATTGTCGAATCCACAATTTTCAGATCGGCAAACCTCTTCGCAAGCTTCTCCTTGGTCTTTTGATTCCAACTTTTCACCATCGTGAAAACCTCTTTCAGGGCCCTCCCTTCGCGACTCCAATGCGAACATACTGCCTCACGATCGGCGATCGCGCACCGATGAGCCGACTAGTAACCCTCTTCCACGATTGGGTTCCTCGCCCGCAGTTGTGCCTCGAGCCGCTTTGATCTTCTTTTAACTCGACTCTACTACCTCCGCGAAGCTTCCAAACTTTGAATACGCCTCCTTCTTCTCCATTTCTCGACGGCAACGCCAGAATCGCATGCCAACTTCATAAGCAGTAGAGCCCTTCACCGCCCGTGAATGCCCTCGCTAAACACTTCAGAGTCCCCGACCCACCATTGATTGATGAACCTCGAGGACATATTTGTCGAGCAAACTCGACGCTACATCCGATCTCGAACGATCGAGTCCGCTCATTATAGGTCTATTCTTCACAAATATCGCACAGCTTAATGGGCACAGATTCGCGTCCGACCCCCTCTCGACCCAGGATTGTGGAGACCTACCTCGGATCGCTATCTCGCCTGGTGACTGTCATGACGTCGAGGAGACTGACGCCTCTCTCGACCCCTAGAACTCCTACTTCCAGTACGCGAGGGTTCACCACCTCGGTTCATGTCTCCGCCCAGCTCAGCTAGCATCTTCGCTTCCCTCTTACTATTAAAGAAGAGTCGGTTCGACATTCATGCGATAAGTCTTCCTCTAAGAGCTTGAGTCAATTATTAAATAGGCTCACAAAAGTTGTACCTTTGTTCACTTATCCTTCGCAGAGGCAGCACGATCGAGGCAATCCCATTAATTGTGCAGACCTGAATCGCCCGGTCCCGACCCAATCAACGGCAAGGGAGGATTCTTCAAACTACTTAAAATTCGTATCATGAACCCCCTGGGGCAAGGGCAGATTCATCAATCTATCCGACTCAAGTACCCCAGCCGGTTGACGAATCAATTCTTCAAACTTCTTCAGGAACCGCCTGGGGCAAGGGCAGATTCATCAATCTATCCGGCTCAAGTACCCCAGCCGGTTGACGAATCGATTCTTCAAACCTCTTCAGGAACCGCCCGGGGCAAGGGCAGATTCATCAATATATCCGGCTCAAGTACCCCAGCCGGCTCACGAATCGATTCTTCAAACCTCTTCAGGAACCGCCTGGGGCAAGGGCAGATTCATCAATATACTCGGCTCAAGTACCCCAGCCGGCTCACGAATCGATTCTTCAAACCTCTTCAGGAACCGCCAAGGGCAAGGGCAGATTCATCAATCTATCCGGCTCAAGTACCCCAGCCGACTCACGAATCGATTCTTCAAACTACTTAAAATTCATATCAGGAACCGCCTGGGGCAAGGGCAGATTCATCAATCTATCCGGCTCAAGTACCCTATCCGGTTCACGAATCGATTCTTCAAACCTCTTCAGGAACCGCCTGGGGCAAAGGCAGATTCATCAATCTACCCGGCTCAAGTACCCCAGGCGACTCACGAATCAATTCTTCAAACTACTTAAAATTTGTATCAGGAACCGCCTGGGGCAAGGGCAGATTCATCAATCTATCCGGCTCAAGTACCCCAGCCGGTTCACGAATCGATTCTTCAAACCTCTTCAGGAACCGCCTGGGGCAAAGGCAGATTCATCAATCTACCCGGCTCAAGTACCCCAGCTGGCTCACGAATCGATTCTTCAAACCTCTTCAGGAACCGCCTGGGGCAAGGGCAGATTCATCAATCTATCCAAGTACCTCAAATACCCATTTAATCGATTCTTCAAACCTCTTCAGAACCGGGCAAGGGCAGATTCATCAATATACTGCTCAAGTACCCCAAATTACTCATGAATCGACTTCATAATTTAATCCAAATAACATGTGAAACTCGAACAATTTTACGGATGTGAATCTCGGCAACAATTTTACGGTATGTGAAACTCAGCAACAATTTTACGCAAAATAGTGAAAGGCATCAAAATGTTTCATTAACATAACCACAGAAATTGTGTACGAGTAGTAGTGAAATTACAGGGAATTTTTATTAATAAATTGCATACAAGCTAGCAACCAATTTATACATGAAAACTACCCTAAACCAATAAAACTCTACCAAACAAAAATCAAAAAACTTACACAAAAAACTTAATAAATTAGGAAATGCCGCCCAAATCACTCCTCGGTGTCAGATTCAAGTGCCTCAACATCCGCTTGCGCGTAAGAAATTGGCACAGCCAATGTGACCGCAGCGGCAGCAAGAGCTTTGAGCCACCCGTGTTTGAACCGCCGATTCTCAAATTTGGGAACTTCATCAACGATTCCGTGAAGGCGCTCTTTCCTCGCCTCAAAAGCCTCAGATTCGCCTTCTCTCGGCCGCTTGAGCTCCTCTAATCGAAGTTCGCCAAGAAGTTCGTTTTAGAGAGCTTGAGCGACCTCACTGCAATAGCTCTAGCCTCATTGCCGAACGGTTGCTCAACAACATGAAGCTCTTTCTCCGCTCGCCAGGCGCTTCCATTATGCTCTCATTTTCTCAAACTCCTTACTCTTCCGACCGTCGCTTGCTTGGTAAACGGTCAATTTCGCTAAGAGCATCATGCAAAGTGCGGCTAAGTCGGCGATCCCGCCGACGGTCCGCAAAACAAGTGATCGCCGATACCCTTATAAAAATAGATTTAAGCTTAATTTGAGATACCTACCGTAAGTGTCGATCACAAGACAGTGGCTACGCCAAAATATCCGCACGACGCAAAAGGTCGCATTGTCCGCAAGAAGGAAATTGAAGCCGCCAGCTCAATGCAATGGCCGGATCCTCAATGGTCAAGCATTGAAGAAATCGACGATTCTCGATCTTTGGTCAATAACAAAAGGAGCAACCACGTCCGATTCTTCGAGGCGAGGCCGCTTTGTCAAAGGACTAATTTCAACTTGCTTCCTCCTTGGCCACGCTTTTGGTCAAGGCCTCCGAATCACCTGCTCACCTACATTGCTCAACCTCTTTTTCATTTCGACCGATGTAACTCGAACCATTCCTTTAATAACGGTACAAAGGCCTTAGCTAAGCCGATCAAATTCGCGGCCTCGCCTTTTTTTCGAGCAAACCATTCGCCTAAGATTTCTCTTGCGCGCCATTTGCATAAGGCTTTCTGTACATACCTTCAAGAAGTCGCCGTAGATCTCCTAAATTTAAAATATCTCCGAAGAGAACTCTACCCGACCAAGCGGATGGTGAGGAAGGTTGGTTGAGTTCGGCAAATCAAACGCCGAACGCATCGCCAACCTCTTCGCCTCCTCGAATTCTTCGCCGATTGGCAACTACTTATCAATGGCTCTGCCTTGCCCCGAATCGTAAGCTTCGAGACCAATTTGCCTAAGGTTCTTGTAGTCGGGAAGATAAGAGCCGAGAGGTTCGATCACGGATGGAATTGGAATGTTGTCCGCAATGAGAACGTGGTATAAGTGGGTTCATATCGGCAAAATGTGGGCGGCTCTCCTTGCTTTTTGCACGCTTTGGGCGTCAAGTAGTCGAGTGCGCCTTAATGTCCTCGAGGACCGCTGCCAATCAAGTCGAATCTTCTTCAATTTATTACCGCAAAGAGAAGGAGATTAAGGAAAGAGAGCAGAGAAAAAGACAGACCAACAAACATAAGATACTACGTGGCAACCTAGATCACCCTTATGTCTGGGAATGGGGTCTAGGCGATTCGCTTCAAATAACTCCCAATTACCTCGACATTGACCATTACATCATCAACCCTCTTACGTAATCGCAAGCATAGTCACCAAATGATGGTCAAGATCCTTGGCCCTAAGGAAGTACCAAATGGCCAGAGGATTTGGCTAAAGCATAGCAAAGGTTTAATGGTCGAATTCGAGATTGATCCTAAGGCATCGATTCAATTCTATAATCCCCATAACGATTCGAAAGAAATTCACATTGAGTTGAGAAGGAATCAGACTCCAATAGCGAAGGACAGCCCTAAGCAATGGATGTAGGGGGAAACGAACTCCGCCCTCCGCAATGGATAGGAGGGGAAATACGATCGTATTCTGATCCTCTCTCTCCATATCTAGAGTACTATCCATTACAAGAGACAAATGGACGTCATCGGGAATGGAAAAATCTCACCGGAATCCGGAAATGCGACTCTCAGAAAAGAGGTCTTTCAAGTGTTTAGCCATTTCAACGAGGACCCAAGGACTCACCTAAAATAAAAACGATAAACAGAGAATAGGAGTACAAAGAAAAGAGAAGAAGACTTACGAAAGAGCAGATGAGGCAAAGGTAGACGGACGAAAGTTGCAGAAAATATGAGTGAGAGGAGAGATGCTACCAAGTCCAAACGATCAAATGATCGATTTAAATGTGCATCCAAAAGGATCAAGTTTCAACGCAATAAATGCGAGACGATGAATGGAGGGAAAGTGTAAAGATAAACGACAAGGTGTGCGCCTCGACATCTTCTCGCATCTCACATGGGGAACGCTAAGTCACCGATCTATGCCAAACTTTTCAAATTTAGACCAAACACTCCGATTAACTACCGCCAATAGGGAGTTCGGGGCAATGTGGAGCCGAATATATGGCTAAATCGGAGGGGACATATTGTAGTACTGACATTAACCGGCTGCATCCTGCATGATTGGGATGGACCGAATAAAATACGTAGGCCGATTAAGAAAGGGTCTTTGTAGCTGAATAGAAGAACAGGTAATGATTGAAAAGTAGGCTCAGGCCCCGAGGCCCCAGAAGGAACAGATATAAATACAAAAGCAGCGTTCTTAGAATGGTATGTAAGAATACCTTCACTTAACTTAGTAAACAAGCTTTCTTAACCATCAGGACTGACTTGCCCGTCGGAGTGCTAACCCCAGCACCCCCGACCGGAGCGTCTGTGTCATTGCAGGTGACTAGCTGGGGATCAAGAGCGCCTCAGATCCAAGAGTATTTCCAAACCACTTCCCACGCTAGATCGGTCGCTAGCTTAGGTATTTGCCCTTGCCTTAGCCAGGGCGCGAGCTTGGGAAGCCAAATGGGCCTAACTCGTGGGCTAAGGCACAGATTGATCAGCGCTTGCGCTTGAAAACATGGCCGACCAGATTAGTATATCTACCCTTTTTAGCCAGCTTGGGAAGCCGAATGGGTCTAACTCGTGGGCTAGCTGAGGCACGATTGATCGTCTATGCGCTTGAAAATATGGTCACCAGATTAGTAACCGCCTTACCTTAGCCAGGGCACGAGCTTGGGAAGCCGAATGGGCCTAACTCATTGGCTGGCTGAGGCACAGATTGATCGACGCTTGCGCTTGAAAACATGGCCAACCAGATTAGTAAATCTGCCCTTGCCTTAGCCAGGGCACAAGCTTGGGAAGCCGAATGGGCCTAACTCGGGCTGGCTGAGGCACAGATTGATCGGCGCTTGGGCTTGAAAATATGGCCAACCAGATTAGTAAATCTACCCTTCCTTAGCCAGGGCACGAGCTTGGGAAGCCGAATGGGTCTAACTCGTGGGCTGGCTGAGGCACAGATTGATCAGCTCTTGGGCTTGAAAATATGGCCGACCAGATTAGTAAATCTGCCCTTGCCTTAGCCAGGGCACGAGCTTGGGAAGCCGAATGGGTCTAACTCATGGGCTAGCTGAGGCACAGATTGATCGGCGCTTGTGCTTGAAAATATGACCGACCAGATTAGTAAATCTGCCCTTGCCTTAGCCAGGGCACGAGCTTGGGAAGCCAAATGGGTCAAACTCGTGGCTGAGGCACAGATTGATCGGCGCTTGCGCTTGAAAATATGGCTGACCAGATTAGTAAATCTGCCCTTGCCTTAGCCTTGGGCCTAGGTCGTAGGGTCGATACGCCATCCCGACTTTTCACATTTGGGATTACTGACGTTGCCTCGGGGGAGCTGCATACATTAAAGGATAAATGGAGCGGGTGCATGCCAGAGGCCCTACTTATTTCCATTCAAGCAACTTGGGAGGGACGAAGATTGGCTGAATTAGATGCCGCAATGACTCGCAGTAGTGAGCCTATGCGTACGGGACGAAGAACGTCCAAGGATCGAGAAACACAACAGACCCTTAGTCGTCGAAGCAGATCACCCCGAAAGGACAGAGAACAATGGGGAAATTCTTCGCGCCCGCGACCGAGAACCGAGCCTGATGCGACACCACGACCGTTGAGTTTTGTGTTTTTTGTGAGGAATAGACCAATGACGGAGGCAGATTCTATCATTAAAGACCCAGGTGTGGTAGTCGAGTTCGCCGATGATCTTCCACGGAAGTCCAACAATCGATATTCTGACGCCAAGATTTTGAAGTATTTCGAGACTGGCATACACGGGTCAGGAAAGGACTATATATCGCCACGAAAGTCGGATGCTCATGGAAGCGCGACGTGAGAGTGAGAAAAAGGACGAAAGGAATCGCAATTTGTAGATGCGCGCGGAAAATGCTGAGCGTGAGCTTCGGAAGCTGAAGAATGTTTAAACGAGCGCGTCGGTGGCGGCTGGTCAATCTAAATTGGTCGTTGAGGAAAGAGTGACCCAACAAACCTCGGGTTATGAAAAGGGGTTTCAGGACGGCCTGAAGGTCGGGATAGAGAAGACCAAACGAGACCTTGCCGAAGAGGTCTGCCGATGAGAAAATCGTGGATTCAAGCACGGTTGGATCAAGGCCCCTCAAACTAAGAAAGCTCTTGAAGTCATGGGCATTCATTTGGCTTTCATTTCAGATCATCGCTACTACTTAACCTATTCCGGATTCGAAATTGAGAAGAGCGACGATGAGGGTGCCGAATAGATAAACTTTGGAACGCGAGAACATACTTGGCGCCGAACAAATAGAATTTCTTTTATTTTCAACATTCGTATTTGATCTTGAAATGTTATGTGCTTAATTAAACGAATTATTTCAACTTATTGGCAAGTTTTGTGTTACGTGGTGCAAATGTTTGTTTAAACATGCATTGACCGGCTTGAAATAAGAACAATTCTCAGTGAATATTTATCCAGCCAGTGAAGTGGTCCGAATGCATCTCACAAAGGCTCAAATTCCGAAGACTTTATTTTGGCCAATCGTGATATCCATGAAGGGCACTCCGCATCCGAAGTCTTAATCGGCCCTAAGGTGTCATGCACCAAAAGGGGGCTCCGAATCCGGAGACTTTATTTGGGCCAATCGTGATATCCACGAAGGGCACGAATCAAGTCTTAATCGCCCTAAGGTGTCATGCACCAAAAGGGGCTCCAACCGAGACTTTATTGGGGCCAATCGTGATATCCACGAGGGGTGCCCCGAATCCGAAGTCTTACTCGGCCCTAAGGTGTCATGCCCCGAAAGGGGGCTCCGAATCCAGAGACTTTATTTTGGCCAATCGTGATATCCACGAAGGCGCGCCCAATCCGAGTCTTAATCGCCCTAAGGTGTCATGCACCGAAGGGGCTCAATCCGAGGCTTTATTTTGGCCAATCGTGACATCCACGGCGGGCGCCCAATCCGTAGTCTTAATCGCCCTAAGGTGTCATGCACCAAAAGGGGTTCCGAATCCGAGACTTTATTTGGGCCAATCGTGATATCCACGTAAAGGCGCCCAATCCGAGTCTTAATCGCCCTAAGGTGTCATGCACCAAAAGGGGGCTCAATCCGAGACTTTATTTCGCCAATCGTGATATCTACGGCGGCGCCCGAATCCGAGTCTTAATTGGCCCTAAGGTGTCATGCACCAAAAGGGGCCCAATCGAGGCTTTATTTGGGCCAATCGTGATATCCACAAAGGGCGCCAATCCGAGTCTTAATCGCCCTAAGGTGTCATGCACCAAAGGGGCCCAATCCGAGACTTTATTTCGGCCAATCGTGATATCCACGAAGGGTGCTCCGAATCCGGAGTCTTAATCGGCCCTAAGGTGTCATGTACCAAAAGGGGGCTCCGTATCCGGAGACTTTATTTCGGCCTTAAAAGGTTTAATCGGCCCTTAAAGGCTGGGAAGCAAGCTTGAGAAAACGAGAAACTTTGTATTGCAACGTGGGAATATGTACAAGTATCAATCCCACAAGTTGGGTCAGTGATAGAATTTACGTAAATGTGTTGAATTCCAAGGCCGTGGCAGGATTCTTCCTGACATGTCTGAGAGCCGATATGCCCATGTTCCTGCGATGGATTCTATCTGATAGAGGCCGTCCCAGTTTGGACCCAATTTGCCATCGGTCTCTGGTCATCGAAGTACCTTCTTCAGACCAACTCTCCGGCATGTATCGGCAAGAATCAACTCGCCGATTATACGACTTGGCGAAGGTCACGATACCATGCCATGGATGCCAGGTCGCGGTCTCTTCGTTCTTCGATTAGAATCAGATCCAGGGCAAGCATTGCGTTGTTTCGGCCCATATCAAAAACTTGCGATTTTAGAGTTGGGAGGCCGATTTCCAGGGGTAAGATTGCCTGGGTTCCAAAGCATAAAGCGAACGGCGTTTCTCCAGTGGATCTTCTCGTCGTAGTACGATGAACCCATAATACACTCGGCAATTCTTCGACCCATTTGCCTTTAGTTCTTTCCAGCCTCTTTTTGATGCCGTCCAAGATGGATTTGTTAGAGGCTTCGGCTTGACCATTGCTTTGGGGGTAGGCCGGTGTAGAGAAGTAAAACCGAATGCCATATTTGCTGCATAACTCTCGATATACGTCACAGTCGAATTGGGTGCCATTGTTTGAGATGAGAGCTCTTGGAATGCCGAATCGTGTTATGATGTTTCTCCATACAAAGCATTTAATGTCGGCATCTCGTATATGTGTTAAAGCCTCTGCTTCGACCTATTTTGTGAAGTAATCTGTTGCGACGATTGAGAATTGTTTGTTCCCTAGGGCCCTCGGCAATGGCACTATGATATCAAGTCCCCACTGAGCAAACGGCCAGAGGCTGGTGATAGAGTTCAACCCTTCAGCAGGAAGATGGGTTAATGGGGACAACTTTTGGCACTGTTCGCATTTTTTTACATAACTCTTTGCGTCAGCTCTCATTGTCCGTCAATAATGCCCCTGTGTTATAGCTCGATGGGCCAGGGAGCATCCTCCAGAATGGGCACCACAACTGCCCTCATGTATCAATGTCAGAAGCTCCTTCACTTTGTCGGGGTGCACGCATTCCAAATATGGACCAGAGAGGGACTTTTTATAAAGCCCTCCTTAAGGATCCAGATAGTATCGCAGGGCTTTATTTCGCAACTTGTGTGCTTTTTTTTTTTGTCCTCTGGGAGTTGTTCAGAAGAGAGGAATGCAGCAATGGGGTCCATCCAACTTGGTACGGATTCTATAACGTTGACATGGATTTCCTCCGAAGGGCCAATACTCGGCTCCGGGATGAAACCTACTTCGATGGTCCGTTTGATCTCAGAATTGATGGCGGAGGCTAGGCACGCTAAGGCATCCACGTGTGTGTTCTGGTCGCGTGTCATTTGGTTCAGTTCGTGATGGTCAAATTTTGCCAGCAAGAAATTGGTCATTTTCATGTAGGCCACCATACGGTCGTTTCTTGCCGCGTAGTCCCCCTTTAGCTGACTGATTACCAATTTTGAATCACAAAACACAAGCAAACGCCGAGCACCGAGAAGGTGCGCATTCCGCATACCGGCTAGAAGGGCTTCGTATTCGGCTTCGTTATTTGATGCTTCAAAGCCAAGCTTGACGGCCTGCTCAATTACTGCGCCGTTTGGAGACATGATTACAACTTCGGCGCCGCTACCCCTTTGGTTAGACGATCCATCACAATATAATTGCCAAATATCCCCGACATAAATTCTCCAGTTCGGCTTTGGTCGAGCTTTAGCCTTTGGTCGAACTTCATCAGGTTTGAGGTTGGCAAGCCCGCCGGTGAATTCGGCAACAAAGTCGGCCAGCACATGCCCCTTGATTGCAGTTTTAGGTAAAAACTAAATGTCGATACGAGTTCAATGTTCCATTTTGAAACACGTCATGATGCTTCAGCACTCCGTAGTACTAATCGGAGGGAATAATCTGTTAGCACCCCAATGCTATGTCCCTGGAAGTAATGCATTAGTTTTCTCGCCACCATGACTAGGGCTAAGATGAGTTTTTCCAGTGGAAGGTAGCGTGTTTCGGCATCAACCATTGCCTTGCTCACATAATACATCGTCGTTGTTCTCCTCCTCTTTTAACAAGACGGCTACCGACGGCCCTATTGGAAACTGCCAAATATAGAATGAGCGGGTCACCAGCGGCGGGTGTTGTCAAGAGAGGTACTGAGCGGAGGTAAGTCTTGAGTCCGTTGAAAGCTGTTTTGTATTCGGCGAACCATTCAAAAGCCTTGCCCTACCGTAGTGTCTGAAAGAATTGTCGGCAGTGATCTCAGAGACCTACCGATGAACTCGTTGAGTACAAATGCCATCTCCATCAACTTTTGGACTTCTTTATCGAACGGGGAGCCGAGTTCCAAGATTGTCGTGACTTGCCTCGGGTTGGCTTCGATTCTCGCTGATTGACGATGTAACCCAGAATTTGCAGAGCCGATTCCTAACGCACACTTGGAAGCCGCTAGTTTCATTCTCAGACGGCGTAAGATGTCAATGTCTTTTCTAGATCGGCTATATGATTCGTTTCTTCTTGGACTTGACCATCATATCGCCGATGTATACTTCTATAGTGTGGCCGAGTTACTCTCTTTGAACATGGCGGTGACCGCCTTTGGTAGGTTGCCCTACATTCTTCAAATTTCAAAAGACATAACTTTGTAGCAAGAGGTTCCTCTTGGGTGAGGAATGCGCTTTGTCCTCGTCATCCGGATGCATGGCGATTTGATGGTAGCCTCTGAAGCATCGAGGAAGCTCATACGTTGATGGCGCTACCGTCAGATCGACACGTTGGTTGATTCTAGGTAGGGAAAAACAGTCTTTGGGGCAAGCTTTGTTCAGATCCGTGAAATCGACGCACACTCGCCAAGTCCCATTTTTCTTCTTCACCACCACTGTATTGGAGAGCCACGTAGGGTATGTGACTTCTCTAATTGCCCCGGCCAAGCGCTTTGTCTACCTCTTCCACAACGGCGACAAGCAGTTCTGCGTCGATCACCGCCTTTCTGAATGATCGGCTTACATTTGGGACCGACATTCAGATGGTGCTGTAAAACTGATAGGTCTATTCCCGGCATTTCGTACGGAGTCCATGCAAAGACGTCGAGGTTGTTGAGCAAGAAAGAGATCAGCTGCTGCCTATCGGCCTGATTCAGAGAGGCGCCAATGATGAAGAACTTTTCTGGGCTTCCATCGATGTCAACTCAGCCTAAACCTTCCATGGCCTTCTCATTTGGATGCCGCCCAACGCCATCAAGGTTCTCCCGATTCAGCACCTAGATAGAGTTCACTTGCAGTTCCTTTGGCGTTTTGGCGGCAAGGAGATAACATGCTTGTGCCGATTTTTGGAAGCCGCGGATTTGCTCAATGCCGTGTTCTGTTGGGAAACGTAGCAGTTGATGATAGGTGCATGGGACGGCCTGCAAGGTATGCAACCACGATCACCCCATAATGAGATTGTACGGCGATGGCAGCCTGACGACCAAGAATTCCACATCCACCATTCTGGAACCTGCTCGAACGGGTAAGCTGATCTTTCCCAATGGGTACTCTGGATTGGCATTGAAGCTGAATAGTGGATAAGGAGCCGGAGTCAAGTCTGACTCGGTGAATCCGAGTTTGATGAAGGTTTTATAATACATAACCTCCGAAGTACTGCCCTGGTCAATAAGAACGCGTTCGATAGTGAATCGGTTTACGCGTAGCTCGACCACCAATGGATCGATGTGAGGGAGTGTTACGCCGATCAAATCAGTGTCTTCAAAGGTGATACTTGGCATTTCTCAAAGCCATTTTTGCTGGCGTGAGTTGCTGTTGGGGGCCTGGATGTGATTGGATCGCATGCATGGCCAGGGTTGCTGGCAGGTTGTATATCATGTGGACGGTGTCAAGCGGAAGTGTATCCTTCGGAAGGGCAGGTGTTTTGATCGCACTCCTTCGGACGCATTGTTGGAGACGTTCGTCCTTTGCCAACTCCTCAAGGTTATCTATTGAGGCATAGCGGGCGTCAGTTTCTTGTTGTCAGGCTTGGGATCAACGATCATCTGCCCTCGGTGGTCGCTCAGAAGCCTGGCGCACTATTTGTTTGAATTTTGCTATTTCCGAGGCCAGATCGCGACGAAGGCGTTCGTTCTCAGCAATGATGTCATCCAACCTCTGTTTGGTTTGCCAAACTTATGCCATGGTCGCTTGTATTGTCTTTTGCGTTGGGTTTGAAGATGAGCAGAGGTCCAAGGCATGTCTTGATGCGATGGTTTTCGGTCCAAGCGAGTTTGCTAAAGTGAGGTCATCTCTCTGTGTGGTCTCGTCAGTGGCTATCGGAGGATCTTCAGTCACACCTGCCATGGATGTATTTGAGTATTCTCACAGACAGCGCCCATAATAGAGAAGTGGTTTGGAAATACTCTTCAAATCCTGGGAGACACTAGTGATCCTCAACTAGTCACCTGAAAAGATATAAACACTCCGGTTGGGGGTGCCGGAATTAGCACTCCGACGGACAAGTCAGTTCAGACACTCAAGATAGCTTGTTTACTAAGTTAAGTGAAGTGATTCTTACATATCTTTCTAAATCTGTGGTCCTTGTATTTATACTTGCTCTTTAGGCCTCGGGGCCTGAGCCTACTTTTATCCCGTTCCCATTTTATTTATTCGGAGCTACTGATCTCCGGATATTTGGCCTTCATAATGTATTCGGCATCCTAGTCACGCGGCATGGAGCCGAATAATACCTGATTTCTGGGGCACGCACCTTCCGACTCTTCTATTTATTCGGCTCCCACAAGTATATTGACTTAAGTTATAAGGATGATAATGTTAATTAATTGAAATTAATAATTTAATATACTTGTTAATATCATTATATTATTAAATTTTATATATATATATATATATATATTATAAATAGAATATATGTTAAAGTGGTCAATTTTGATTTAAGTAGGTGCATAAAGTGCTTACAATCGATATCAATTAAAATCTAAAAATCAAATTTAAAATTGCAATAGCCAATTTTTGTTAAAAAAAAAAAGACAAAATACCGACGGTTTGGTTTGATTTAATCAGTTCGGTGGATTTTTTCGATTTTTTTCACACTCTGAATAAAAAATGATCACTGAATTGAATGAGATTAACTTACTGAGTCGAGTAAATTTATAATTTTACCCTAACAGTATGATACATGTTGCATATTTGTATATTTTTTATAAAAAAAATACTAATAATTACAATTAATTAAATTAAATCGAGATAAAATCATAAATTAAAAGTTAAAATTAAATTAATTAAAATTATAAAAAAATATATATATAATAATACAAGAACTAAAGTGTGGAGAGAAACTGCAAAATCTACCCCCCAAAAAAAAAAAAAAAAAAACCCTAAAAAAAGGTTAGAAACAAGGGGCGAGAGCCCACCTTATCTCAATGGGGATTTGGCGGTGGAGATATTGGATTTATAACCTGAAAAATGATTTGTGGCTCTAAAATTGCTGGTATTAATGGCACTAATTTTTTATTTTGGTAACTTTATTATTATTTTTTTTTTTACCTAATATAAAAATTAGTGTCATTAGTACTCAACAAATTAATACCACAAATCACAACTGTTATAACCCCCTCCCATTCCAGTAGAGAGAGACAGAATGGGGAACATGCTAGAGCCTCAAGACAAATGCATCTTCACAGTACCTTGAGTTTTTTTTAAGTACGACTAGCTTTTAAAATTGTCCCACTTTCATAGAAAATTATTCGGTGTATTTTTAAAATATTTAGGTCTCGTTTGGGAACAAGTTAATTTAATAATTTTTTAGTTATTTGACTAAAATATGAGCAAAAAAATTAGTCTATTTGGAATGAATTTTTAGCGTTTTACGAAAAGATGTGCAAAAAGTAGAGAGAAAATAGAATATTTGACTTTTTGGTATGAATTGTTGGCTTTTTGGCTAATTTAAGGCTATTTTAATAACTTTTTAACTTTTTACGAAAAGACGTACAGAAAAGTAGAGATGTAATGTGACAATTTTTAGTAACCTTTTGACTTTTTTGTTAAAATAGTCACTCCCAAAACGAGGCCTAGTAACTTTTTGACTTTTTAACTAAAATTGAGGATTCCTAAACGAAACATTAATGTTAATATTTCTTTATTAATTTTTATTTATTATATCTCTTATATATTTTAATCACATAATATAAAATTATAAATTTTTAATTTTTTCACCAATTATAATACCTGAAATATCACAGGACTACAAACCCAATAACTTTTCCATATATGCACCAAAAACAAATTGACAAAAGATTACACTTAAAATAATATATATATATATATATATATTTTTTTTTTAATTTATAAAATGTCAGAACAACTTCCGTAGTTGTTATTGTTAAGCACACTAGCCATTTGCAATTCATTGCGTCAAACTTAGGTCAAGTTTGGAAAGTGTCAAATAATTTATTTTTTTATTTTTTTATTTTTTTATAATATTATTTTTTTATTTTTTTGTATATTTTTTCATAAAAAAATAAAAAGTGTACTTATTTAGATCATTCTAAACAATTCTATAATATAATATATAAGAATATTGTATGAAATTAGTACTTTTACGGTAAATTAACATTTTTTTGAGATTTTGTTTAATATAAATCTCTATTTATATTTAAAAGATTACTCTCTTATCAGATTAAAATAAGATATTTGTCATTTAATCTTTATACGTATAAACTAATAAAATAATATAAATATTTTGTTCATGTCATATTAAGAAAATAACAATCATCTTTTTTTGGTTTAATTCACACAAAAAATTAAGTTTTTTTTTTTATATAGATTTTCATCTTTTTTTTTCTGTTTTTTTAATATTTTAAACAATTTTTATTTTTATATTTTAAATATATCTAATTTTTTTTTTTTTTTTTGATAACCAAGTGTCTGGGCCAGCTTTCGCGCACCTCAACTAATCTCGGGGCCCTGAAGTTAATGACCAGGCAAACCTCCAGTGGCCCCAAAGTGTAACTCGAACTCGAGACCTGTGAATTTTAGCCTCCAAGCATTACCGCTCGGCCACTTACTTTGGGGTTTAACAGAAATACTTAAGAAGTATAATATTTTGTGATTCTTTTTCAAATTCATCAAATACAAAAAGTTACAAAAACATAAAAATTCAATACATTATCTTATTTTGTTTTATTCAATGATTTTTTTTTTTAAAAAAAATTTATACAAGTTTTATACTTTTTAAATATATTAAGATTAAATTGATCTAATTTAGATATAACAATGGAAATAAAAATAAATATTTATATTTATATATAAAAATTTATACAAAAAATTTATAAAAATTTTGTGATAGTAATATTGTTTTAAATATAAATCATGTTTATGTGTTTGAAAATTTTATGTAAAATTTATGTTTGTATATCATCATTCAATAAAAATATGTTCAAATAAAATTTAATGATAAAAAATTATAAAATGTAGTCATGATGATAGAAAAAAAAAGGCAAGAAGGTCATTTAGAAAATTTTAAGACATGATATCAATAATCCAAGAAATAATTTGTAATGAGATTATAAATTTGATGAAAAAAATATAATTTTTTAAATATGAGAAAAGAATATATATTAAATAAAAATCTCACAGATGTGAGTGTAATTTAGCGAAGCTTTTTAAATGCACTCAAAAAATATGATTGGACAAACCATTTATTTGTTCAATCCATTTCAAAATTTGTCGTTCAAATTAGAGTCTACATGTTGGATTGGCAACGGTTATCGGAGTCTACATGGTCAAATTAGGAGTCTACATGATAAGTGAGTTAAATTTAGGTTGGGATTAAAAAAAATAATAAATTTAAATAAATTAAATTTAAAAAATTAATAAAATAAAATATCATATTTAAATCAAAATTATTTCAATTTTGCTCTTATAAAAAATTTAAAAAATTTTAAAAACAATTTTCAAATGAAACTAATTTTAACCAGGCTAAATTAATCAAAAAAATTATGCTAAAAATGTTCTTTCCAAACGAATTCCCTAGTTTTCAATTAATATTTATCGTTTATTTTTTTTTACAAAAAAATATTATAAATTAATATGTTTATGATTATTGAATTGATATAAAATTTTTGATAAATAATACATTCCAATCTATTATAGAGGAGAGAAAATCTGGCCAATTAATAGGGGTGTAAATTTGGCTGGGCCACGCTCATCCGGACCGGGGTCTTGCCCGGCCCATATCGGGTTCGCAGGCTTCCTTCAAAATTTGGGCCAAGCCGGGCCATGGGTCAGAAAATGACCCTGACCGAAGCCCAAGAATATTCGGGCCTTGGACAAGCTAGGCCAATGGATCAGGCCTGAGCCTCAGCTTGGGCTTAGACGAACTTGAATAATTTTTTTTTTTTAATTTTTTCTATTAAAATTTTATTACTTTCAATAAAATAAAATAAAATAACACAACCTTAGGCGGGCCTTAAATGAGTTTTAAGCGTCTACCTAACAGATCGGATTTCACCCAGAACCATGAGCGAGCTTGGGGCCATCATAAATCTTAAGAATGTTTTAAAAAGTTGGTAAAAAATTGACTTTCAATTTTTTCAGCCAAAAAAATTAACTCTTTAAATAGTGACTTGAATAAAAAAATTAATTTTTTTAACTAAAAAAACTAAAAGTTACGTTCTTAGCAACTTCCTAAAATGGCACTCAGTTCATTTTCACACTCCTACCGATAAATATCCTGGGATAGCAATAAGCACAGGTCAATAATGCCAATGTTTAGCACCATGTGATGGCATTAATTGCATATCTAATACACATTTTTATTTCAGGAGGAGGACGATCCCCACCGTTCACATGTTGAGTCGAAAGATGTTGTTGGGATCTGTAGAGCTAGTTATAAATTTTATTTTGATAATTTAAATAATTTATTTTATTTGACATTCTATGTATTTTATTTATATAAAAAATTAAATTAATTTAATAATTTTAACTTATTTAATTTATCACGTTTTTAATTAAAAAATTTATGTTTTTAAAAATTATTTTTTTTTGGTTAAAAATTCGATAAATTAAATAAATTATAATTATTTAATCAAGTTAATTTATTATTTAAATAAAATATTTAATAAAATAAATAATTTAAATCATTGAAATAAAATTCGCAACGAATCTCACCGACACAAACGATGCCTTTCAACTCAAAATTTAGACTAAAGAGGACACTCCTTTATTTCATGCCTAATCAGATTTACATGTGCATAGTTATCTAAAATTACACAAGGAAAAACTCATACAACCTCTAGCAACACATACCCATTAAAGCTATCAGATCATAAATGTTACTGCTATTCATTTTCATTCTTCTAACCAAACCGTGGATTTGTACATGCATTAGGAGACTCTTCAACTTTAAACACACGCATATTACACCACTAGGTCAAGAACACAATGGTGGTCTCTCCCAAATTAGTCTCTACTCTCACTAATCACCACCGGAAGACCGCCTCTCACAGTGGCGGTCAGACCTGGTACGAACGTCGGTGCCTGGCTTGGGGTCACCACTTGGATATCGAACCGCCGAATTAATGAAATAGCGACACTTTTCATCGCCACAAGTGCCATTTCCTTGCCCAAACAAACCCTAAGTCCGGCCTGAAAAATCGGGTACTTGAAAGGACTGACTGGTGCGAAAACACCGCTTTGCAACCACCTCTCGGGCTTGAATTTAAGGTGGTCTGGGCTCCAAACCCACTCCATCCAACCCATTGCATAGGGATGGTAGGTAACCCTGGTGCCTTTTCTCACAAAAGTACCATCTGGGAGAGTATCATCTTCTTCACAAAACTTTGAATCAAATTGAACTGGTAGATAGAGTCTCATACTCTCATAAATTGCAGCTTGTAAGTAATACATCTCTCTCATTTGATCAAAGCTTGAAAGTTCTTGAGCTGAACCTGTTGGCGTAACAAAAATTAAAAAATTAAATATAGGGCGAAAAAAAGTATACATCCGAAAGAATCTAGTTCAAACACAAAGCCAAAATAGATTATTGAATTGAAGCATGAATAAGACCATTTGTTACATGCCTTTGGGAACATATGAGAGGGAAGGAAAAAAAAATTGATTACATTTCTTTGAAAATGTTTTTTTTTTTTTTTCCTTTTATATGAATAAACAAGAAAAAAAAAAGTAAGAAAAATATAATGTTTTGTTATCTATATTAGAAAAAACAAATTACTTTATGTTATATTATAAAAAATAAATTTTTGCTATAATAAATTAAAACTCAGAGACAAAATTTTAAAAATAAAATTATTTTTTATGTACAAATATTTAAGTATCATTATTATATTTTTAGCAATAAAATTAAATATTTAGTAATAAATTATTATATAAAAACTTACATATAGATCTTAATAGATAAATTTAGTATCTAATAAGTCTTATGATAATTAATGGTGTTTCATTAAACACTATTAAAAACGTTATTAATTGTTAATTTTAGCGACAATTTAAAATTATCAAAAAATATCATTAATTATAAATTTTAACAACTATTTAAAAAATATCACAAAAAATTATTAATTTTAATTTTCAACGACAGTTTAAAAAATTTGTCACATAAAAAACACTAATCGTAAGTTCTAGAGACAATCTATAAAAATCGTGACCAACAAAAGTTACTAATTATTAATTTTTAACAATATATACAAAAAATCGTAACCTAAAAAAAAATTAGCGAGGATTTTTTTGAAATTTATTTTCAATTAGACTTTATGAAAATTAAGTCCAACTACTATGACATTTTGATAATTTACCCTTATTTTCTTTTTTGGATCAAAATTTTATCTCAAAAAATAAATTTTTTTGAAAAATTATTTTGTCCTGTGCATTTATTATGATATTTTCAAAATTTTGCCGTCAAATTTTTTTTTGGCAGAAGACACCTTTTAATCTAAAATTTGGATTAGATGGCATTGTTTGTGCCTATAAGGTCACCACGAGTTTCGTTTTGATGATCCGAAATGTTTATTTGTCAAATATTTCTTGTATTTCATTCAAAAAAAATTAAGTCAATCCAATAACCGTAACTTAATTTTTTTCAGTTTGTCATTAAAAAAATGTATAATTTTTTTTAACCAGTTAAAGTGCCTTTTTGGATCAAATTTAGCCAAAATAATTGTAAAAATGAAATCTACACCTGGAAAAGGGAAAAGTTATGGATCATGAAAATTTTGTCATGAAAATTATCATAAAAAATTTATGATCCTTGGATTACCTTGATTAGTGTGTGGTGTTTTATTCTAAGTGTAATCCAAGGGTCACAAAACTTTCATGATTATTTTCATGAAAGGCTTTTCATGATACCTAACATTGCTGCCTGGAAAAACCCATGAAAGGTACTTTCCGGGATCAAAAACTCACCCGACTGCCCAACCGGACCCATGACTCGGTCCGACTCATCGCGAATCGCCTTCTCAACCTCTGGTCTTGAGCCGAGCGCCAAGAAGCTAGTCAACCCCGGTTACCGTGTCGCGCCACCAAGAGGAAGCTAATGACAATGTCTCTAAGGTACTGATCATCATCTATAGTCCCCATAAACCTCGAAAGAAGATCTTTCTGTGTCGAAAAACCCATCTTTCTCCTGTTCTTGATCATCTCCTCAGCGAGGAGGTCAACAATTTTAATAGCTTGTTTCAGCTTCTTCTCAGTACCCAAATTTAATGCCCTTTTTAGCTTCCATATCAACGGCCAAGCCGCCATGGCTCGCTCTGCAGACAATTTCGACGCCAAATCAAATGCTTTGTTAAATCAGAGATCGATAACCAGGGTCTAACCCGAATGAAAATCGACATATATTATCAAACGAGAATCTTCGAAACACGTCTTGTAAATCCAAAATGTTGCCTTTTTGGGCTGCATGCGATGATAAGAGAGGTATGAGACTGGTTTGAATCTCCGGAAATGACTATCTCGAAGCGTGGGGACCGTATCGAGACACTTCCTAGCTCGAGACTCGCCATTTTTCTCTGAAACTTCCACGAATCGCCATCGACATTGAAGATACCTTTACCCAGAAGATCACCCAAGATTGCAGAGAAGGATTTTCCTTTTGGGTAATTCTCAAATCGAGTTTTGAGAATGTGTTCGACGTTCGGGTTTCGATGATGGTGTTCTTGAGAACATGAATGTGAATTGTACCGGTTGGGGATTTTCGGAGAAGATGAGTGTACCGGTCGCAGAGGTTGTCGAACTCGATGACCACTGGGTGACGTACCTGCAGATTTCGCAGTTACACCATGGCTTGATTAGTCTTAGTATGAAGAGCAAGAGAGAGAAGAGAGTCAAAGAGACTGTGAAAGAGAAGAACAAGATACAAAAAGGGGTGGGTAGAGATTTGTACCAGAAGGAAGCTCCAAATTCCATTGTTAATAGGAAAAGAAAAAAAACAAATTGAGAGAGAGAGAGAGAGGAGCGGAGAAGGTGGGAAGAGAGAAAGAAGGGGATATGGTATACGTGATTAGCAATGGTGGGTAAATCATTTTATATTGGTTTTTAGATTGAAGTTGCACATTTTTCAACCGTGTGGTGTGGGAGCAAGAGCGTTAGGGATGTGGTTATTTTTACTGGTTCGCGATTGGGACCTCGAATCCGAGGTCCCCCGAATCTCCCGAATCCCCGTTTTTTTTTTTTTGAGGAAGAAGAAGAAAGGGAGGAGGAGGAAGAGGGAGAGGGAGGGAGGAGGAGAGAGGAGGAAGAGAAGGGGGAAAGGGGGGAAGAAAAGAAGAGCAGAAGAAGGAGGGAGAAGAGGAGGCGGCGGCGGGGCGCGCGAGGGAGGGCGGCGCGCGTGGCGGGCGCGAGGCGGCACCTGATCTGTCGGATGCTCGACCTCCTCCTCTCTCTCCTTCTCTCTCTCTCTCTCTCTCTCTCTCTCCTCTCTCTCCTCTCTCTCTCCTCCTCCTCCTCTCTCTCAAATAAGAAAAAAAAAAAAAAAAAAAAAAATAAAAAAAAAAAAAAGAAAAAAAAAAAAAAAAAAAAAAAAATTAAAAAACAAATTTTAAATTCTTTGGCAGGGATTCGATCTTTTTCCAATTTTTTTTATAAATATATATATATATATATAAGTAGTTCGATTTTTTACATAAATTATGTTATATATTTTTAATTTATCACTTTTAAATGACTTTTAATAATGTAGTATTAGAATTAAACTTTAAAATGTTTAATAAATTAAAATTTGACATTTAAATATATCATTAAAAGTAATTTTTATGAGTTTAAGAGATATTTTGGGAAGATGATTAAAAGTCATCTTCTAATTTTTAACCAATTTTAAGTCACATCATCTTTTATATTTTTTACACATTTAAAAAAAATTAAAAATTTAACTTTTAACCATTTTTTTAAAACAAATATTTTTCTTGCCCAAAAAGTTCCACTCCAAACTTTGGAACCCAAACGGTCACTGGGTGGTTTGGTAGTAACTAAGGTTCCGTTTGATAATATTTAGTTTTAGTCAAAATGTAAAAAAAGAATAATTTTTTACACTCTATAAAAAAAGATGTTTCATATATTACGTCACAAAGTACCTAAAATTAAAACATTTTTGAGGGATCATTATAAACGAGAGCGGCCCCCATATATTAACCCATTTAATTCATTTTCTTTTTTAAACAAAGAAGTAAAAAAAATAGCCAAAAAAAAAATATATCATTTGGAAGTCAGAATTTTGTAAAATACGAACTATATCAAAATTATTGTTTCTCTATTTACAGTAAAGATGACAACATTAGATTAGGGATACACAATAATAATATACACGATTTATATACTGACGAATAACTCTCCTCCTACTCTAATAACAGCATCCTGAACAGCGATCCATCCACCCAATATCCCTCTAAAGTTATCACATTACTCTCTTGATTTTTCTACATATATTTTCATAAAAAGCTAAAAAATTACTAAAATAACTTATTCTCAAACGAGACCTAAATATACGGTGTGCAGTTATATTTTAGACTCCTAGTGGAAAAATATTATAAATGTTAATAATTAAAATTATAAATTTATATTTTTTTTTAATAATTTTTCGTTGCCCCACTAATAGGGTATTCCCCCTATATTTTTTTAATTTAATAATGTGAAAGTTTCTTAAAATATTTAAGGTAATTATCTTTCTTATATTCTTTTTAATTATCAATCAATTATCTCTATTACACAATATTTGATTTGAAAAGTAGATTTATGAAGTGAATTTATATACTATTTTTTCTATATGGTAATATTATTTACTGTGTTTGGTTGTAGTTTTTTGAATATGATTTTTTGAAAATTTTATACAACTTACTTGGTAATTTTGAAAAATGAATTATATTTTAAAAAAAATAAATGAGACAAATTAACTTTAATAGAATAGGTATATATAAATAGGCTTTGAAAATCTAGGTACATTTTTCTGATAGGTAGATTTTTTTGATAATCGAGGCACATATAAATAGGTTTTGAATAGAAACATTTTTCTGAAAATATAGGTACATACATTTAGGGAGGTACATATAGATAGGTTTTGAATAGGAACATTTTTCTGAAAATATAGGTACATACATTTAGGTATGTATTTTCGGATATAGGTACATTTTTATGATAGGTAGGTTTTTCTTAAAATCGAGCTATAGATAGGTAGGCTTTGAATAGGTACATTTTTCTAAAAATATAGGTACATACATTTAGGTATATATTTTTGGATATAGGTACACTTTTATGATAGGTTTTTTTGAAAATCGAGGTATAGATAGGTAGGCTTTGTATAGGTATATTTTTTTGAAAATATAGGTACATATAGGTACAAAAAACTTTCCAAGATTTTCTATTTTTTGACCATAAATTTTTTTTTAAAATTTTAAAAATATTTGTTTGAGTTTTATTTTTGTCAAATTTAAAAATAAATAAATTCTAAAAATGAAATTAAATAGTGTGAGAGTATGGACCTATTTCACATGGAATAGAATTACACAGTGAGTGTAAAATTTATTTTTTGTTTGTTTCAATTTTGAAGACTTTTTTGAATTGGTGCAAATATTTATTAGTCCATAAATCAGTAGTTTTTACCAAAAAAATTCTGTCATGTTTGGTTGGTGAGTAAGTGGAGGAAATAGTTCATTAATATTTTTTAGCCTCAAATTTTTATTTTATTTTTGTTGAGTTTACTTTGGCTAATCATAGACCGTGTAATTTTGAGTTTCCTTTGGCTAATTATTAGTTTATGGTATCTTCTTTATGTAATTTTGGGTTAGTTCAAAAATAGAATTTTATCATTTTTTATTGTTATTGGATTAAATAGAATTAGTTTTTAGACCTATGTTCTTTTGTCTAATCTTTTGTGATTACATAGACTTGCTACCAAGTGATTTGGAAAAAATATTTGACTGTCATATATGGTTAATTTTGTTTAAGGTTATTAAAAAAAACATTAAAAAGATTTTTTTATGGTTGTTGATTAGCATTGCTAATTTTTTGTTTCTTGGTGTCTAATTAAATTCAAATTTTCAAATTCCATCATTTTTATTGTTATTTTTTTATATTTTATATTTTACATTTTCCTCCTCTTTTAAATTTTTTTTTTATTCTTTTTATTCACTTAAGCATAGGATTTTTTATCAGATATACATTTTGTTTCAATGATTTAGATTGCTCCATCCAAAATTCAATGGTTGAGATGCTTTTCATTTCCGCCCAAAATGCGCTCCAGTTATCTACATTTGTTATAGAAAGACTTAAAGAATCTATAATTCTTTGTGGGCAATGAGTTTGCCACTTTACTGTTTAAATTTGTTTGTTTGTCTTCTATTTGTTTTTATTTATATTTTCTTTTATTTTTGTTTATGAATTAAGATGTTTTATATGAGTGCATAGAAGTGGCACACAAAGTTGATTTCTGATTTTTCACAATACACACTACACACTGCCTAAGAAAGGCCTTCATAACTATTATTGGACCATTTTTTTCTTTTTTGTCAACTTTGTTTAGTTGAAATTTATATTTTTTTTTAATCAGAACTTTGTTTAGTTGAATTTGAACAAGCCAAAATTGCACTATATGTTTCTTAGAGAGCACATAACATTATTTAAAGTGCAACTTTGTTTTTTGCACTGTTGGACATTGTCAACTTGGTTACCAATAACAGAGATTATATTCCTTTCTAATTTGAGCCGAAGTTCAAATGAGACCAACCTCTTCAATTAGAACAAGAAAGATTGATAACTTGGGTAAGAATAATAGTGATGCTATAAGAAAGGAACAATTTTCTCCGAAATTATTTTGTGAATAAAATTTTCATATACTACATAAAAGATTGGACAGGAGAAGATTAATCCCAATATTATTTCCTCTATGCCTTTAGGCACGGGCATACATTTTTGAATCCCGATGGGACTTCTGTATACCTGTCAAAATATGCACCATCAGATTGATTCAATCCAATGGTTGAAAATGTCTTACTCTCATTTGTCCTACTTGGACATTTCAATGGTTCAGATTTTTTGGGTGAATACCAATGCTTCAGATCAATTTTACATTTAACTTTTTGATTCTTACCCTCAGGATTGAATCAATTCACATAGACATCTTCTCTCTCTCACTCTCTCTGATTTTGATTTCAAAATTTGAAACTCCATTCTCTCTTACACCTCTTTTTCCCACCACACATCTTCCTCTTTCCGCCAAGCTTTGTCTCTTTAAAAGTCTCATCTCCGGTGGTGATTTCTGGAATATAGCTCTGACGGAATATAGCACCACTGAGAGGGGGTGATTTCTACCATCTGCCTCAATCTATACCTCATCTTTCTCTACACAGCTCTAAGGTAGAAAGCTATACTATCTGTTCTTTTTTTTGGAAGAAGGTGTGATAATCTAGGGTTTTTATTTGGGTTTTGGATTTTGATATGATAATAAATCTTTGCCTCATCTCCCTCTCCCTCTCCCTCTCCCTCTCCCTCTCCCTCTCAAACTTCCCCTCTTTTATTTGGGTTTGTTTTTCTTTTTCTTTTTACTTTTTTTTTTTTTTTTGTTATCAGCATAGAAACCATTCTTTTTATCAGATGTAGTTATACAAAAATATTTTTGTCCTGTTTGGTTGCTGAGAAAGTGGTTCAGATGTAGTTCAAACACAAAGCCAAAATAGATTATTGAATTCAAACATGAATAAGACCATTTGTTACATGCCTTTGGGAACATATGAGAGGGAAGGAAAAAAATTGATTACATTTCTTCGAAAATGTTTTTTTTTTTCCTTTTATATGAATAAACAAGAAAAAAAAAAGTAAGAAAAATATAATGTTTTGTTATCTATATTAGAAAAAACAAATTACTTTATGTTATATTATAAAAAATTACTTTTTACTATAATAAATTAAAACTCAGAGACAAAATTTTAAAAATAAAATTATTTTTTATGTACAATTATTTAAGTATCATTAATTATAAATTAACTTTTTGCTATATTATTAATTGTTAATTCTTAACGACAACTTAAAATTGTCAAAAAAATATTATTAATTATAAATTTTAATAACTATTTAAAAAAATGTCCCAAAAAAAATTTTTAATTTTTAATTTTCAATGACAGTTTAAAAAATTTGTCACATAAAAAATACTGATCATAAGTTCTAGAGACAATCTATAAAAATCGTGACCAACAAAAGTTACTAATTATCAATTTTTAACAATATATGCAAAAAATCGTAACCAAAAAAAAAATTTAGCGAGGATTTTCTTTAAATTTATTTTCAATTAGACTTTATGGAAATTAAGTCCAACTATTATGACATTTTGATAATTTACCCTTATTATATTTTTTGAATCAAAATGTATATATATAAAAGTAGTTTGATTTTTTTGCTATTTTACATAAATTATGTTATATTTTTTAAATTTATAACTTTTAAATGACTCTTAATAATGTAGTATTAGAATTAAACTTTAAAATGTTTAAAATTTGACACTTAAATATATCATTAAAAGTAATTTTTATGACTTTAAGAGATATTTTAGGAAGATGGTTAAAAGTCATCTTCTAACTTTTAACCCATTTTAAGTCACATCATCTCTTATATTTTTTACACATTTAAAAAAAATTAAAAAATTAACTTTTTACCATCTTTCTAAAACAAATATTTTTCTTATCCAAAAAGTTCCACTCCAAAGTTTGGAACCCAAACGGTCACTGGGTGGTTTGGTAGCAAGGTTTCATTTTAGTTTTAGTCAAAATGTAAACAAAAGAATAATTTTTTACGCTTTGTAAAAAAAGATGTTTCATATATTACGTCACAAAGTACCTAAAATTAAAACATTTTCGAGAGATCATTACAAACGAGAGCGACCCCCATATATTAATCCATTTAATTCATTTTCTTTTTTAAATGAAGAAGTAAAAAAAATGGCCAAAAAAAATATATATATATCGTTTGGAAGTCAGAATTTTGTAAAATACGAACTATATCAAAATTGTTATTTCTCTATTTACAGTAAAGATGACAACATTAGATTAGGGATACACAATAATAATATACACAATTTATATACTGACGAATAACTCTCCTCTTATTGTAATAACAAAGATCCCTAATGAGAGACCCATCTGCCCAATATCCCTCTAAAGTTATCACATTACTCTCTTGATTTTTCTACATATATTTTCATAAAAAACTAAAAAATTACTAAAATAACTTATGCTCAAACGAAGCCTAAATATACGGTGTGCAGTTATATTTTAGACTTCTAGTGGAAAAATATTATAAATGTTAATAATTAAAATTATAAATTTATATTTTTTTTTATAATAATTTTTCGTTGCCCCACTAATAAGGGTATTCCCCCTATATTTTTTTTAATTTAATAATGTGAAAGTTTATTAAAATATTTAAGGTAATTATCTTTCTTATATTGTTTTTAATTATCAGTCAATTGTCTCTATTACACATTATTTGATTTGAAAAGTAGATTTATTAAGTGAATTTATATACTATTTTTTCGATATGGTAATATTGTTATTGTTTTATTTTTTCTATATAGTAATATTATTTACTGCGTTTGGTTGTAATTTTTTGAATATCATTTTTTAAAATTTTTATAAAACTTGTTTGGTTATTTTAAAAAAAGAATTATATTTTAAACAAAATAATTGAGATAGATTGGCTTTAGTAGGTACATTATAGGTAGGCTTTTCTGAAAATCGAAGTACAGTAGGAATATTTTTCTGAAAATATAGGTTACATCTAGGTATATATTTTTGGATATAGGTACATTTTTATGATAGGTAGGTTTTTCTGAAAATCGAGGTACAGATAGATAGACTTTGAATAGATACATTTTTTTGAAAATACAGGTACATATAGGTACAAAAAACTTTCCAAGATTTTCTATTTTTGGATCATAAATATTTTTTTAAACATCTCCATTCCATTGCAAAGTCTGTTTCTCACTCACTCTCACCTTCTTTCTCTCATCACGTTAAACCCTCTCTCTCTCTCTCTCTCTATACTCTTCCTCTCTCTTTCACACATCCCATTGTAAAGTCACACACTCCATTCCATTGCAAAGTCTGTCTCTCACTCACTCTCACCTTCTTTCTCTCATCACATTAAACTCTCTCTCTCTCTCTCTCTCTCTCTATACTCTTCCTCTCTCTCTTTCACACATTCCAAACAATAATTGAGATAGGTTGATTTTAGTAGGTACATTATTCTGATAGGTAGGTTTTTCTAAAAATCGATAGGCTTTGAATAGGAACATTTTTATGAAAATATAGGTTACATTTAGGTATATGTTTTTGGATATAGGTACATTTTTATGATAGATAGGTTTTTCTGAAAATTGAGGTACAGATAGATAGGCTTTAAATAAGTATATTTTTCTGAAAATACAGGTACATATAGGTACAAAAAACTTTCCAAAATTTTCTATTTTTGAATCATAAATATTTTTTTAAACATCTCCATTCCATTGCAAAGTCTGTATCTCACTCACTCTCACCTTCTTTCTCTCATCACATTAAACCATCTCTTTCTCTCTCTCTCTATACTCTTCATCTCTCTCTTTCACACATCCCATTGTAAAGTCACACACTCCATTCCATTACAAAGTCTGTCTCTCACTCACTCTCACCTTCTCTCTCTCATCACATTAAACCGTCTCTCTCTCTCTCATCACATTAAACCGTCTCTCTCTCTCTCTCTCTATACTCTTCCCCTCTCTCTTTCACACATCCCATTGCAAAGTCACACACTCCATTCCATTGCAAAGTCTGTCTCTCACTCACTCTCACCTTCTTTCTCTCATCACATTAAATTGTCTCTCTCTCTCTCTCTCTACTCTTCCTCTCTCTCTTTCACACATCCCATTGTAAAGTCACACATCTCCATTCAATTGCAAAGTCTGTCTCTCACTCATTCTCACCTTCTTTCTCTCATCACATTAAACCGTCTCTCTTACTCTCTATATATATATATATATATATTTTTTCATCTCTATATCTCTCTCGGTCTCCATTGATGAAACTGGAGCTTGGCAATAACTTTGCAGATCTTTGTCTGCTGACATGGCCTGTTCTGCACCCGCCACGTGTCCGAGTATCATTGGCCTTTCCTGTTCAGTTGGCCTCCAGCTGTACCGGGTTTTACTGACCGGGTTGTGCAATGGGATCTAAATGGTGGGCTTGGGTTTACTCATGGTGGGCCGTGGTCCTTGTGGGCCTATCCTTGTCAGTAGTCCCCCATTCCTGAGTGCAGCTTTACTCCAAAGAAGGGAATAGTAATAAGGAAGATGAATCCGACCGGCAGGGGGAGACCGACCGTGAGAGGCCGAGCGTGAGGGCGGCCGAGCGGGGTGAGGCCGAGCGTGAGGGCGGCCGAGCGTGAGGGAGGCCGAGCGGGGTGAGGCCGACCGCGAAGGTGACCGAGCGGGAGAGGCCGACCGTGAGGGTGACCGAGCGGGAGAGGCTGAGCGAGAGGGCGGCCGAGCGTGAGAGGCCGACCGTGAGGGTGACCAAGCGGGAGGGCGGCCGAGCGGGGTGAGGCCGAGCGTGAGGGCGGCGTGTCACGTGATTGGTAAAGTGGAAAAGACAAGGTAAGGGCAGAAGTCAGCACATCAGGACCATACACGTGGCAGGATTTCGGGGGAGGGGAAAGGTCAAGCGTTGGATCAGGAGTGAAGCGTCAGGGCATTATTATGGGCATTGATGAGACAGTTTTGGCGGATGATTTGAAAAGTTTTCAAACTGGCGAACATTAATTTGGATCCTTGGAATACGGGCAAACTGTGGGCTTTTGGTATCATACGATTCACCTACTTCTTTACAAAAACTCAAAACATTCGAAGTATCAGTTCTTTCGTTGCTCACGATACTCCGTTGAAATATTTCTTCGATTTTTTAGCACCTGCATCAGAAGCTATTCGCAAACACAGCTTAGAAATGGCCCACGAAGAGACTGCAATTGTCAGGGTAGATCCACTGGGGGAAGATGATACAGAGGAACTAGCGATTCAGTATAGGTCCAGCAGAGGGGGAATTGGTGGAAATGGCACAGCCAATCAGCCAGGTGGAACCAGACCACTGGCATTCGAGGGCTGATAGATCCATTATTACAGCGGCGGAATTAGAGGCTATCCGCGAGAAGTACCAGATTCCGGTGGAGGTGGAATTACAGGTGCCAAAATCGACGGAGAGACCGTCTGACGTCAGGGCGGGAGCGTTTTCCCTCTACGAGGAAGCTCTAAAAGGTGGACTGAGGTTGTCTCTGCTGCAAATCGTGGTAGATGTGCTCAACCACCTGGAGGTAGCACCAGGGCAACTGATGCCCAATGCATGGAAAATCCTGCTCGCTTGCGCAAGTGCTTGGCCGAAGGCGAACGGAGGGGTGGCCATGACGGTGGAGGAGTTCTTTGGCTGCTACAAGGCTTCAGGATAGCAGGAGACCTGGATCACCCTTCAGGCGTTGGTAGGGAAGGGTTTGGTGGCTGGTTTACCAACGTCCATCAAAGGTTGGAGGCCGCGGTGGTTCTATGTGTCCATCTCTGGAGGGGCTGGTGTGCGCACCGTGTGGAAGGTGCCAGCCAAGTATGCGGAGCTAAAGTTGGGGGCGGCGGCGGAGGAGAGGGTAAAGAAGGTGAAGGAGTTGAGGGAAAAGGAAAAAGTCAAGTGGGACGAGTTGGTTCATCATTATTGTTTGAAGCGGGGTTGGGTCCACAACCGAGCGGTGGAGACCTCGACCGATCAGAGCTGGAGGCACGAAGAAAGGCGCAGGAGGCAGAGGATCAAGCCATCCTGCTGAAGGCCAAGAAATTCAAGGAGTCCCAAGTCGACCGACCGGCTCGGCCAGTGGCGAGGGAGAGGATCCGACCTCGTACCAAACCCTTGGGAGAGAAGGATTTGGTCGAGTTCGTCCCACGATTGCTCCCAAAAGACCCTCTGAAGGAGAGGTCGTTGAAGGAGATGGAGGCGCTGGGTGTGGGGAAGAAGAAGAAGAGGTTGAGGCGGAGTGAAGAAAAGCCAGCCCAAAAAAGAAGAAAGGAGGTGAGGGTGGGAGAGACCACTCTGGCCAAGCAAGTAGAGGGGGGAGAGATGGAGCAGACCCCAGAAGGGGTGGGCGTCTCAGCTGGGGCAGAGGTCCTTGTGACAAAGGACACCCCAGAAGTGGTGATAGCCAGTCCAACGGTGGACGTTGTGGAGAAGACCCCAGCAGAACAAGTGGGAGGCGGTGAGGTGAGCCAAGTGGGAGGTTGGAGGAGACCCCAGTAGTGCAAGCAGAAGTTGGGTTGGTTGGGGCAGAGCCCAGTGGGAGGGAGCAGACCCAAAGGGGCTCTATGCCCCAGGAAAGAGGAGTTGGCCTGGGCGCCACAATTTACCATGCGCGTGCTGTAGCTGGAAGGCTGGAGGGAGATGGAGGCCCAGCTAAGGCGGTGGCAGATCGCCTAGTGAAGATGGTGGAGGAGTTAGCTCTGCGTTCGGCCTCTGGATTCGGTGAGGCCGACCTGTTCAGGGGGTTATGCTCCGCCCAAATGGAGGTAACTACCCTGGCAAGGGCCCTGCTGAGGAAAACTCCGGCGGCCAAGATCAAAGCTGAAAAGGCCAAGGCAGACCTGACCAAGCTGAGGAAGGAGAGTGCTGCATGGAAGACTGCCCACACCGAGCTGCCATCAGTCAAGTCGGACTTGGAGGACACGCACCGCAGGGTTGTGTCGCTCGAGTTCCAGTTGGCTGGTGAGCGGAGAAAATTGGAGGAGTCCCAGAAGGCCTGTGCCACTGCGGTCGAGCGGCATGAGGAGGCCATGAACAATAACGAAGAGCTCGTCAGGCAGAGGGATGATGCAGATGCGAAGGCTGAGGCTCTGCAAAAGGAGGTGGAGGACGAGCGCGCCAGGGCGCTGGAGCAGAGGGAGAGCCTACTCAAGGAGTGGGAGGCGGAGCGGAGTAGGGTGCTGTGGAGAGGGAGACCCTACTGAAACAATTTGAAGCTGAGAGGGGAAGGTTGGCTGCAGAGGGGGAGGCCTGGAGGAGGGAGCTGGAGGCTGAGAGAGCCAAGGCTGCAGCTGACAAGGAGGCCCTACAAAAGGAGCTGGACGAAGAGAAGGCGGCGACCTCGGAAAGGGCGACCTACCTCGATCTTTATGTTGCAGCTGTTACACAATTCAAAGGGTCTCCTGAGTTCCAGATGGCGATCGATCTTTGCGATTGCCAGACCTAGCGAGGAGGAGACTAGGGATCTGCCCCATCGAGAGACAGCTTTGGGAGGAACGGAACGAGGTGATTGCAAGCTTTCAGCAGTCGGACTTCTACAAGCATGAGATGTCAGAGTATTGGGACAGTGGGTGGAAAATGTTTAAACGCAAGGCTGAAGAGCTGTTCCCAGAGCTTGACTTTAGCAGGGTGGCGATTGAAGAGGATGATGTGGCCCAGACCCCCCTGGACGAGGGCATAGAGGAGGCAGATCTCATCTCTAGTGAGGAGGGGGAGTGAACTGAAAATAAATGTACTTAGGAGTTTTTGTTTCCTCCTTGTATACATCTTTTTGTTTCGTTTTGTGTTTGAAGTATTGTAATAAATGGATGTACACATTTTGTGAATGAATAAAACTCTATTTATGTCTTGTAGTTAGCTGTATTCATTGGTGTGGTGGGGTTGAAATGGAGAGTGAAAAAATTTGCCTTTATAACAGAGTGAACTTATGAAAAACGAGTAGTGAACTTATGAAAAATTCAACTTATGAAAAATGCAGCTCGGAATAAAAATGAGTAATGAACTTATGGAAAAATTCAACTTCATGACAGAATGAACTTGAGATAAGTGAACCAGGTGGACTTGAACTTGTGAGATTGGATTGATAAAATTGGACCGATGAATTAAAGAGGGTGAACTTGTGAATCTGAATTTGAATTTGAACTTGTTAAATTAAAAATTCCATCATGCAGAGTAAGAGTTAGACTGATAAAATTCCTTTATGCAGAGTGAGGTTGGACCGGTGTAAAAATTCAATGAATGAGGGTAGGAAAATGGGTTTTAATTTAACTAAGTGGAGATGTTGTAAATTTTTGTGACCTCAACTTGTGACTGAGTGTTCTCCCAAGGCTGTGCTAGTACTTGTTTCGCTGGGTCTTCGGATGTTCGAAAGTGCTCGCTCGGACTGAGGCTTTGGAAAGTGCTCAGGTCGGACTGAGGCTTTTGAAAGTGCTCAGGTCGGACTGAGGCTTTGGAAAGTGCTCAGGTCGGGCTGAGGCTTTTGAAAGTGCCTCTGGTCCGAGGCTTTGAAAGTGCTCAGGTGACCGAGGCTTTGAAAGTGCTCAGTGGCCGACGCTTTGAAAGTGCTCAGTCGGGCCGAGGCTTTTGAAAGTGCTCGTATGACCGAGGCTTTGAAAGTGCTCAAGTCGGACTGAGGCTTTTGAAAGTGCTCAAGTCGGACTGAGGCTTTGGAAAGTGCTCAGGTCGGGCTGAGGCTTTTGAAAGTGCTCAGGTTGGACTGAGGCTTCTGAAAGTGCTCAGGTCAGACTAAGGCTTTGGAAAGTGCTCAGGTCGGGCTGAGGCTTTTGAAAGTGCTCAGGTCGGACTGAGGCTTTGGAAAGTGCTCAGGTCGGGCTGAGGCTTTTAAAAGTGCTCAGGTCGGACTGAGGCTTTGGAAGTGCTCAGGTCGGATTGAGGCTTTCGAAAGTGCTCGGTCTGGCCGAGGCTGTTGAAGTGGTGCTGCAAATAAAAGTTTCATGGAAGCGACATTCAAACAGTTGAATTATAGAAAGTTGGAACTCCAGTTGATATTTGTATTATGTATTGAAAAAGGAAAATACAACAAGTTTGGCGATACAAAAGTAAGGATTCATTGATAGTAACGCTTCAGATGTTCAGCATTCCAGGGATGGGGGAGGTCTCGGCCATCCATATCTTGAAGTCGGTAAGTGCCTGGCCGTGGGCGGGCCTTCACAACTTAAGGTCCCTCCCACTTGGCTGCTAGTTTGCCCTCGGTCGGATTCTTGGTGGCGAGAGTTGCTTCTCTCAAGACAAGGTCCCCTACCGAAAACTCCCGTGGTCGGACTCTGCGGTTGTAGTGTGTTCTCATTTTCTGCTGGTAGGAAGCCAATCGGACAGCGGCAGTCTCTCTGAGTTCTTCGATGAGGTCCAGGTCTGCTCGGCGGAGTTCTTCGGTTGAGGCGAGATCCGGATGTAAGACCCTGGGGGTGGGCAGACCGACTTCTACCGGAATGACCGCCTCAGCGCCATATGTTAAGCGAAAAGGGGTTTCCCCAGTAGGAGTCCGGGCAGTGGTTCTGTAAGCCCAGAGTACATGTGGTAGTTCCTCAGCCCAGAGGCCTTTAGCAGCTTCGAGCTTAGTTTTGATGATCTTCAGGAGAGAACGGTTGGTGACCTCAACTTGGCCATTTGCTTGGGGATGACCGGGGGAAGAGAAGCATGGTTGAATTTGGAGATCCGCACAAAATTTCCTGTATTTAGCATTGTCGAACTGTTTGCCGTTGTCGGAGACGATGGCTTGAGGGATGCCAAATCTGCAGACAATCGATTGCCAGATAAACTTGGTGGTGTTCCGCTCGGTGATTGTGGCGAGGGGTTCTGCCTCGACCCACTTGGTGAAGTAATCAATGGCAACAATTGCGAACTTAGACTGGACTCGACCAGTGGGAAGTGGACCAATCAAGTCGATCCCCCATTTGGCGAACGGGTAAGGGCTGCAGAGAGTGATTAGCTCAGTGGGAGGGGCGTGGGGGATGTTAGCGAAGCGCTGGTACTTGTCGCATTTAAGCACGAAATCAGAGGCATCTTTGTTGAGGGTCGGTCAGAAGTAGCCTGTACGGAGTACTTTGTGTGCGAGAGACCTGCCACCCGAATAATTGCCACAGATTCCTTCATGGATCTTTTGCATTACATAGGTTGCTTGGACGGGGCTGAGACATCGCAGGTACGGTCGTGAGAAACCGCGCTTGTAAAGGAGGCCGTCAACCAGAATGTAGTTAGCCGACCGAGCTCTGACCTTGGCAGCCTGCTGTTGGTCATCTGGGAGTTCTCCAGTGGTCAAGAAGAGGAAGATGTTGGATGCCCAAGGGATGGGTTCCGTCTGGAGGAATTGCACTTCTTGCATCTCAGGTGAGATAGCCGGGTGAGTCAGGTATTCGAGGCGGACTCCATGGCTGAGGTCGGATTGGTCGGCAGAGGCCAGCTGGGCCATCTCATCTGCTTTGGAGTTTTCCGCCCCGTTTCCTTCCCTGCGAGACGAGCCGTCAACATTGAGTATCCAACAATGAGGATCTTCAGGCTCTGGTGGGGTTGGTGGGGGTGGAGGGTTAGTTGTTGGGGCTGGATTGGTGAATTCCAAGATGAAGTCGGCTACGGCTTGCCCCTTGATTGCTGTCCGGGGGCGATAAGAGATGTCGAACTGGCTTAGTTCTACTGACCACTGCATTAGTCTTCCTGAGAGCTCGGGTTGCTGCATGACCTTCTTCAGGGGCTGGTCGGTGAGAACCACTATGGAATGGGCTTGGAAGTAGGGGCGGAGTCGTCTGGAGGTGGTGACCAAGGCTAGGGACAGCTTTTCTAATAGAGGGTAGTTCTGCTCCGCTCCCCTGAGAGCCCGGCTGATGTAGTTGACCGGCCGTTGGACTGAGCCGTCCTCTCTGACGAGGGTCAGACCGATCATGCAGCTTGATACTGCTAGGTAAAGGAAGAGGGGCTCACCGGTAATTGCCTGAGAGAGAAGGGGAGGATTGGCCATGCACTGTTTTAACTGTTGGAAGGCTTCTTCTGATTCAGTTGTCCATTCAAAAGTCTGCCGAAGGACTTTGAAAAATGGTAGGCACTTATCCGTTGCGTGGGAGATGAAACGGTTGAGGGCTGCCACTCTGCCGGTGAGTCTCTAAACCTCTTTAACGGTTTTGGGTGACTGCATCTCAATCAAGGCCTTGATCTTCTCAGGGTTGGCCTCGATGCCGCGCTGACTGACCATAAAACCCAGGAACTTGCCAGATCCTACGCCAAAGGCGCACTTCTCTGGGTTGAGCTTCATCTGATATTTGCGGAGGGTGGCAAAAGTTTCTTGTAGGTCGATGAGGTGGTCAGCGGAGAGTTTGCTCTTAACTAGCATGTCATCCACATACACTTCCATGTTCCGTCCGATCTGATGGTGGAAGACTGTATTGACCAAACATTGGTAGGTGGCCCCAGCATTCTTTAGTCCGAACGGCATGACACGGTAGTGGTAGGTGCCCCGATCGGTGATGAAAGATGTGTGCTCCTGGTCGGATGAGTGCATCACGATTTGGTTGTACCCAGAAAAAGCATCCATGAAGCTGAGCAATTGATGACCGGCCGTGGCGTCGACCAATAGATCAATGCGGGGGAGGGGATAGCTGTCTTTGGGGCAAGCTCGGTTCAGGTCGGAGTAGTCGACGCAGAGACGCCACTTGCCATTGTTTTTGCGCACCAGGACCACGTTGGACAGCCACTTAGGATAATCCACATTTCGGATAAACTGGGCCTCGAGGAGTTTGTCAACCTCTGCAGCTATGAGATTGTTGCGCTCTGGATGGAAAATACGCTGCCTTTGTCAGTAAGGTCGGAAATAAGGCTCAATACTGAGGCGGTGGGTTATGAAAGAGGGGTCGATGCCTGGCATGTCTGCATGAGTCCAGGCGAAGACGTCTCTGTGTTCGGTCAGGAGAGCGGTGAGGTCGGCCTTGGTTTGGGGAGATAATTGACTGCCGATTTTGGCAGTTTTGAGTGGGTTGGTGGGATCGATGTTGACTTCGACGAGTTCCTCCACGGGTTCGCCTCTGACCAGTTCGTCCTCATCTCGGACGTCAAGTCCTTCAATGATCATTGCCTCCTTCAGTTTGACCTCTTTAAGTGAGGCCACATAACATTCTCTAGCGACGGTCTGTTCTCCTCTCACCGTACCGACCCCAAAATCAGTAGGGAACTTGAGGGCAAGGTAGTAAGTGGATGTGATGGCTTGGAAGGCATTGAGGGCGGTGCGACCGAGGATGATGTTGTAAGCAGAGGGGCAATCGACAACAAGGAAAGTAAGCAACTTCGTGGTCTGCCGTGGGTACTCTCCAATGGTGATGGGGAGATCAATGGAGCCGATAGAGGTGACCCGGTCACCGGTGAAACCAACCAGAGGAGTTTGGAGTGGGGACAGGCTTTCTTCCCCGATCTTTAGTTGGCGGAAGCAGTTGAGGAAAATGATGTCGGACGAGCTGCCATTGTCAATGAGGACTCGTCTGACTTTATAATTGGAGAGGATGGTGGAGATGACAAGGGGATCATCGTGGGGATAACGGATGCCTGCACAGTCGGCGTCCGTGAAGGTAATGGGCTCTGTCCACTGCTTGGGTTGCTTGGGGGTCGATTACGTGGCAACTCTTGTCGAGCCTGTCAGATCTTTCTAAGCTCTCGCCTCGAGCCGGCGAGATGGTCCCCCACAAGCAAGACCACCTGAAATAACTCTGATTTCACCAACTGGCGGAGGTGGATTACCTTGAGGCCGAGGTTGTTGGTGGGGTCGATCATGCCCCTGGTCTGGTTGAGCTGGTCGCCGTGGAGGGGTATGCCTGTGATTGTCTCTGTGGGGCTCGGTCCTTTGCCTCTGCTGAGGGCGGGTGTCTGTGAATCGGCTCAGGCGCCCCTGGCGAATGAGGGTCTCCACTTGATCTTTGAGGCTGATGCAGTCGTCGGTGTTATGGCCATGATCCTGGTGGAAACGGCAATATTTGGACTGGTCTTTACGGATGGAAGGGTTCCGTGGAGGAAGAGGCCACTTGAGGGGGTAGTCCCGTTGGATCTGGTTAAGAACTTGTTCCATGGGAGTATTGAGGGGGGTGTATTGCTCGAACCAACCGGGGTTCAGCAGTTGGGCCGAGTCGGCCTGGTCGGCATAGCGGGATGTTTGGTTATGATGCCGGGTGTTACTGGGTTCTTGGTCTTTCCTCTTTTCTCTGGGGGCCAGATATTTAGTTGTGGAGTCTTGCCGAGCGGCTAGAGAATCCTCGGCGTTCATGTACTTTTGGGCTTTGGAGAGCAAGGCTGCCATGGATGTCGGGGGGTTCTTGGAGAGGGAGAAGAGGAAATCGGATGACCGTAGACCAGCCATGAAGGCTGTGAGGATGACTTTATCGTCATTTTCAGCAACTTGTAAGGCTTCGGTGTTGAAGCGAGTGACAAAGCTGCGCAGTGACTCCCCCTCGGTCTGACGGATGTTGAGAAGTTGGGTCGCCGGACGTCGTTGGCGTTGGGCCCCGATGAAGTGGCTCAGGAAGGAGTCACTAAGGTGTTGAAATGTGGAGACCGAGTCTGGTGGCAACTGGCTGAACCATAGCCGAGCCGACCCCTTCAGTGTCACGAGAAAGGCTCGGCACATGATTTCGTCAGGGAAAGCATGGAGGATCATGAGGGTACGGTAGGTCTCCAGGTGGTCGACGGGCCTGCTTGTTCCGTCAAAGGGTCGATGGTAGGCATTTTGAACTTGGGGGTAGGGTTTGTCTCGGATGGAGGCGACAAAAGGGAGTTTGTAGTGGAGGGCTTATGTTGGATGTTCTGCATGACCCCTTGGAGTTGGAGTTTCATGGCTCGGAGTTCGGCGTCCCAAAGGGAATGTTGTCACCACCGGAGGAGATAGATGTTGAAGTCGCTAGCTTCTCCCTCGGGAGCTGGAGCTATGACTGATGGACGTGGGGGTGGAGGAGGTGGATGTATATGTGGGTGAAGGGGTTGCAAGCCCCCCGAGTTGGGAGGATTGGGTTGTGGGACAGTATGGCCTGGAACTTGTTCTGGATGGGGTGGAATATCTGGAGGTGGTGGAGGAATAGGGAGGTTCCGTTGGAGCAGAGTGTTGATTAAGGCCTAGTTTTGTTCGGCCATACGGTTGATGCTGTTGGTGAGTTCGATGAAGTACTGTGGTGGGTTGTTTGGATTGGGAGGGTCGGTCTGGTGGTCGGCAGCGTTATGGTGGGAAGCCATGGATCTGGTCGTTACCATGCACGTGACGGTTGAGGTGAAAAAGGTTGCTGGAAAAGGGTCTCCGGCGGCAATGAACACAACTGGCGCACGGACAAACCGCTTTCCCACAGACGGCGCCAACTGATAATACAGTGCGTCCTGGTGAATGGGCTAGACCGATCCAAGCTCCTCAAGCCCACTGGATAACCTGCAAGCAAGTTCAATCAGGGAACGAGGTAGTCTCCCGGCGAACCCACCGGTGTATGAATTAGAGAAGGTGATGGACAAAATGTAGAGAGAGAGAGAGAGAGAGAGAGGGAGAGAGAGAGAGAGAGAGAGAGAGAGAGAGAGAGAGAATGGAAAACTTAACCTTCTTCTTGTCTTCAAGCTTTGCTTATATCCTTTGGTAATCATTTCGCTGTCTCAGCCGTTCTGACCTTCCCGCCGAAAGCTTACGCCGTGGTTCCTCTTGTTCAGGGTGAGGGGGCGCTGTTCCGGCTGAGGGGTGTTGTCGCAATAAATGCTGTGATGGGTTGCATTAATGGTGATGTGCTGTGGCAATAACTTTGCAGATCTTTGTCTGGACGGCGTGGCTCAAGATACGCCACGTGTCCGAGCATCATTGGCCTTTTCTGCTCAGTTGGCCTCCAGCTGTATCGGGTTTTACTAACCGGGTTGTGCAATGGGATCTAAATGGTGGGCTTGGGTTTACTCATGGTGGGCCGTGGTCCTTGTGGGCCTATCCCTATCACTTGGTAATTTTGAAAAATGAATTATATTTTCAAAAAAAATAAATGAGACAAATTAACTTTAATAGAATAGGTATATATAAATAGGCTTTGAAAATCTAGGTACATTTTTCTGATAGGTAGATTTTTTTGATAATCGAGGCACATATAAATAGGTTTTGAATAGAAACATTTTTCTGAAAATATAGGTACATACATTTAGGGAGGTACATATAGATAGGTTTTGAATAGGAACATTTTTCTGAAAATATAGGTACATACATTTAGGTATATATTTTCGGATATAGGTACATTTTTATGATAGGTAGGTTTTTCTTAAAATCGAGCTATAGATAGGTAGGCTTTGAATAGGTACATTTTTCTAAAAATATAGGTACATACATTTAGGTATATATTTTTGGATATAGGTACACTTTTATGATAGGTTTTTTTGAAAATCGAGGTATAGATAGGTAGGCTTTGTATAGGTATATTTTTTTGAAAATATAGGTACATATAGGTACAAAAAACTTTCCAAGAATTTCTATTTTTTGATCATAAATTTTTTTTAAAATTTTAAAAATATTTGTTTGAGTTTTATTTTTGTCAAATTTAAAAATAAATAAATTCTAAAAATGAAATTAAATAGTGTGAGAGTATGGACCTATTTCACATGGAATAGAATTACACAGTGAGTGTAAAATTTATTTTTTGTTTGTTTCAATTTTGAAGACTTTTTTGAATTGGTGCAAATATTTATTAGTCCATAAATCAGTTGTTTTTACTAAAAAAATTCTGTCATGTTTGGTTGGTGAGTAAGTGGAGGAAATAGTTCATTAATATTTTTTAGCCTCAAATTTTTATTTTATTTTTGTTGAGTTTCCTTTGGCTAATCATAGACCGTGTAATTTTGAGTTTCCTTTGGCTAATTATTAGTTTATGGTATCTTCTTTATGTAATTTTGGGTTAGTTCAAAAATAGAATTTTATCATTTTTTATTGTTATTGGATTAAATAGAATTAGTTTTTAGACCTATGTTCTTTTGTCTAATCTTTTGTGATTACATAGACTTGCTACCAAGTGATTTGGAAAAAATATTTGACTGTCATATATGGTTAATTTTGTTTAAGGTTATTAAAAAAAACATTAAAAAGATTTTTTTATGGTTGTTGATTAGCATTGCTAATTTTTTGTTTCTTGGTGTCTAATTAAATTCAAAATTTCAAATTCTATCATTTTTATTGTTATTTTTTTTATATTTTATATTTTACATTTTCCTCATCTTTTAAATTTTTTTTTATTCTTTTTATTCACTTAAGCATAGGATTTTTTATCAGATATACATTTTGTTTCAGTGATTTAGATTGCTCCATCCAAAATTCAATGGTTGAGATGCTTTTCATTTCCGCCCAAAATGCGCTCCAGTTATCTACATTTGTTATAGAAAGACTTAAAGAATCTATAATTCTTTGTGGGCAATGAGTTTGCCACTTTACTAGTTAAATTTGTTTGTTTGTCTTCTATTTGTTTTTATTTATATTTTCTTTTATTTTTGTTTATGAATTAAGATGTTTTATATGAGTGCATAGAAGTGGCACACAAAGTTGATTTCTGATTTTTCACAATACACACTACACACTGCCTAAGAAAGGCCTTCATAACTATTATTGGACCATTTTTTTCTTTTTTGTCAACTTTGTTTAGTTGAAATTTATTTTTTTTTTTTTATCAGAACTTTGTTTAGTTGAATTTGAACAAGCCAAAATTGCACTATATGTTTCTTAGAGAGCACATAACATTATTTAAAGTGCAACTTTGTTTTTTGAACTTTTGGACATTGTCAACTTGGTTACCAATAACAGAGATTATATTCCTTTCTAATTTGAGCCGAAGTTCAAATGAGACCAACCTCTTCAATTAGAACAAGAAAGATTGATAACTTGGGTAAGAATAATAGTGATGCTATAAGAAAGGAACAATTTTCTCCGAAATTATTTTGTGAATAAAATTTTCATATACTACATAAAAGATTGGACAGGAGAAGATTAATCCCAATATTATTTCCTCTGTGCCTTTAGGCACGGGCATACATTTTTGAATCCCGATGGGACTTCTGTATACCTGTCAAAATATGCACCATCAGATTGATTCAATCCAATGGTTGAAAATGTCTTACTCTCATTTGTCCTACTTGGACATTTCAATGGTTCAGATTTTTTGGGTGAATACCAATGCTTCAGATCAATTTTACATTTAACTTTTTGATTCTTACCCTCAGGATTGAATCAATTCACACAGACATCTTCTCTCTCTCACTCTCTCTGATTTTGATTTCAAAATTTGAAACTCCATTCTCTCTTACACCTCTTCTTCCCACCACACATCTTCCTCTTTCCGCCAAGCTTTGTCTCTTTAAAAGTCTAATCTCCGGTGGTGATTTCTGGAATATAGCTCTGACGGAATATAGCACCACTGAGAGGGGGTGATTTCTACCATCTGCCTCAATCTATACCTCATCTTTCTCTACACATCTCTAAGGTAGAAAGCTATACTATCTGTTCTTTTTTTTGGAAGAAGGTGTGAGAATCTATTTTTATTTGGGTTTTGGATTTTGATATGATAATAAATCTTTGCCTCATCTCCCTCTCCCTCTCCCTCTCCCTCTCAAACTTCCCCTCTTTTATTTGGGTTTGTTTTTCTTTTTCTTTTTACTTTTTTTTTTTTTTGTTATCAGCACAGAAACCATTCTTTTTATCAGATGTAGTTATACAAAAATATTTTTGTCCTGTTTGGTTGCTGAGAAAGTGGTTCAGATGTAGTTCAAACACAAAGCCAAAATAGATTATTGAATTGAAGCATGAATAAGACCATTTGTTACATGCCTTTGGGAACATATGAGAGGGAAGGAAAAAAATTGATTACATTTCTTCGAAAATGTTTTTTTTTTCCTTTTATATGAATAAACAAGAAAAAAAAAGTAAGAAAAATATAATGTTTTGTTATCTATATTAGAAAAAACAAATTACTTTATGTTATATTATAAAAAATTACTTTTTGCTATAATAAATTAAAACTCAGAGACAAAATTTTAAAAATAAAATTATTTTTTATGTACAATTATTTAAGTATCATTAATTATAAATTAACTTTTTGCTATATTATTAATTGTTAATTCTTAATGACAACTTAAAATTGTCAAAAAAATATTATTAATTATAAATTTTAATAACTATTTAAAAAAATGTCCCAAAAAAAATTATTAATTTTTAATTTTCAATGACAGTTTAAAAAATTTGTCACATAAAAAACACTGATCATAAGTTCTAGAGACAATCTATAAAAATCGTGACTAACAAAAGTTACTAATTATCAATTTTTAACAATATATGCAAAAAATCGTAACCAAAAAAAAAATTTAGCGAGGATTTTCTTGAAATTTATTTTCAATTAGACTTTATGGAAATTAAGTCCAACTATTATGACATTTTGATAATTTACCCTTATTATATTTTTTGAATCAAAATGTATATATATATATATAAGTAGTTTGATTTTTTTGCTATTTTACATAAATTATGTTATATTTTTTAAATTTATAACTTTTAAATGACTCTTAATAATGTAGTATTAGAATTAAACTTTAAAATGTTTAATAAATTAAAATTTGACATTTAAATATATCATTAAAAGTAATTTTTATGACTTTAAGAGATATTTTAGGAAGATGGTTAAAAGTCATCTTCTAACTTTTAACCCATTTTAAATCACATTATCTCTTATATTTTTTACACATTTAAAAAAAATTAAAAAATTAACTTTTAACCATCTTTCTAAAACAAATATTTTTCTTATCCAAAAAGTTCCACTCCAAAGTTTGGAACCCAAACGGTCACTGGGTGGTTTGGTAGCAAGGTTTCGTTTTAGTTTTAGTCAAAATGTAAACAAAAGAATAATTTTTTACGCTTTGTAAAAAAAGATGTTTCATATATTACGTCACAAAGTACCTAAAATTAAAACATTTTCGAGAGATCATTACAAACGAGAGCGACCCCCATATATTAATTCATTTAATTCATTTTCTTTTTTAAATGAAGAAGTAAAAAAAATGGCCAAAAAAAAAAAAAAATATCGTTTGGAAGTCAGAATTTTGTAAAATACGAACTATATCAAAATTGTTATTTCTCTATTTACAGTAAAGATGACAACATTAGATTAGGGATACACAATAATAATATACACAATTTATATACTGACGAATAACTCTCCTCCTATTGTAATAACAGCATCCTGAACAGAGACCCATCCACCCAATATCCCTCTAAAGTTATCACATTACTCTCTTGATTTTTCTACATATATTTTCATAAAAAACTAAAAAATTACTAAAATAACTTATGCTCAAACGAAGCCTAAATATACGGTGTGCAGTTATATTTTAGACTTCTAGTGGAAAAATATTATAAATGTTAATAATTAAAATTATAAATTTATATTTTTTTTTATAATAATTTTTCGTTGCCCCACTAATAGGGTATTCCCCCTATATTTTTTTTAATTTAATAATGTGAAAGTTTATTAAAATATTTAAGGTAATTATCTTTCTTATATTGTTTTTAATTATCAGTCAATTGTCTCTATTACACATTATTTGATTTGACAAGTAGATTTATTAAGTGAATTTATATACTATTTTTTCTATATGGTAATATTGTTATTGTTTTATTTTTTTCTATATAGTAATATTATTTACTGCGTTTGGTTGTAATTTTTTGAATATAATTTTTTAAAATTTTTATAAAACTTGTTTGGTTATTTTAAAAAAAGAATTATATTTTAAACAAAATAATTGAGATAGATTGGCTTTAGTAGGTACATTATAGGTAGGCTTTTCTGAAAATCGAAGTACAGTAGGAATATTTTTCTGAAAATATAGGTTACATCTAGGTATATATTTTTACATCTAGGTATATATTTTTGGATATAGGTACATTTTTATGATAGGTAGGTTTTTCTGAAAATCGAGGTACAGATAGATAGACTTTGAATAGATACATTTTTTTGAAAATACAGGTACATATAGGTACAAAAAACTTTCCAAGATTTTCTATTTTTGGATCATAAATATTTTTTTAAACATCTCCATTCCATTGCAAAGTCTGTTTCTCACTCACTCTCACCTTCTTTCTCTCATCACGTTAAACCGTCTCTCTCTCTCTCTCTCTCTCTATACTCTTCCTCTCTCTTTCACACATCCCATTGTAAAGTCACACACTCCATTCCATTGCAAAGTCTATCTCTCACTCACTCTCACCTTCTTTCTCTCATCACATTAAACTCTCTCTCTCTCTCTCTCTATACTCTTCCTCTCTCTCTTTCACACATTCCAAACAATAATTGAGATAGGTTGATTTTAGTAGGTACATTATTCTGATAGGTAGGTTTTTCTAAAAATCGATAGGCTTTGAATTGGAACATTTTTATGAAAATATAGGTTACATTTAGGTATATGTTTTTGGATATAGGTACATTTTTATGATAGGTAGGTTTTTCTGAAAATTGAGGTACAGATAGATAGGCTTTAAATAAGTATATTTTTCTGAAAATACAGGTACATATAGGTACAAAAAACTTTCCAAAATTTTCTATTTTTGAATCATAAATATTTTTTTAAACATCTCCATTCCATTGCAAAGTCTGTCTCTCACTCACTCTCACCTTCTTTCTCTCATCACATTAAACCATCTTTTTTTTTTCTCTCTCTCTCTCTCTCTCTCTCTCTCTCTCTCTCTATACTCTTCCTCTCTCTCTTTCACACATCCCATTGTAAAGTCACACACTCCATTCCATTACAAAGTCTGCTCTCACTCACTCTCACCTTCTCTCTCATCACATTAAACCGCTCTCTCTCTCTCTCTATACTCTTCCTCTCTCTTTCACACATCCCATTGTAAAGTCACACACTCCATTCCATTGCAAAGTCTCTCTCACTCACTCTCACCTTCTTTCTCTCATCACATTAAACTGTCTCTCTCTCTCTCTACTCTTCCTCTCTCTCTTTCACACATCCCATTGTAAAGTCACACATCTCCATTCCATTGCAAAGTCTGTCTCTCACTCATTCTCACCTTCTTTCTCTCATCACATTAAACCGTCTCTCTTACTCTATATATATATATATTTTCATCTCTATATCTCTCTCGGTCTCCATTGATGAAACTGGAGCTTGGTTTCAGTGACCGATCTATATCTCTTTCCGCCTCTCTCTGTCTCAGTCTTCATCGCTTGAACTGTCTCTCTCTCTCTCTCTCTATATCTCTTTCTGTCTCTCTCTGTCTCCGTTAATGAAGTCAAAGCTCGGTTCCAGTCACCAATCTATATCTCTTTTCGTCTCACCAGCTTGATTTGGACTCTCGGTTTCAATCACCGATCAAGGTATGATATATTTATTTTTTAGTTTTTGTATATCAATCTATTAGGGTAAAAATCAAAGCTTTTAGATTCTAATGAAGATACATTTATCCTTGATTTTTTTGAATGTTGTTTGAATGTTGTTGTTTGAATTTTTTTTTTTTTTTTTTTTTTTTTTTGAATGTTGTTGTTTTAGTGAAATTCTATTTTTTTAAAAAAAATTGTTGTAAAAAAAAAATTGTAAATTTTGAAAAATGAAAAATTAATCGGTTTTTGTTTGAGTTTTTCTACAAACAGATGAGAAATGGAGGGAGGGAAAGAAGAAAATCAGTTGGTTTGGGATGAGCTGGTAGATTTGCCATTTGCCAAAGTTGTTGTCAAACTTGGCGACAACTTTGTCATTTGTCATTTTTAACGGCTGCTATATCTCACCATTAGAGAATCTTTTTTTCTCAAAGCTGTTATAATATAGCTTTGGCAGCACCAATGACAAATTATTGGAGATGCTCTTAGAGATGCTCTAAGTAACATTTAATGCATTGCAAATACCCTATAAATGAATTACTGAAATTTGTTTGAAATAAAATTAGTCTTTATAATTTTGAAAATTATAAATACATTCTTATCAAAATTTATTATTTAATAGAGTTAATAGAAAAAAAATAAAATTTCCAGTTACCTTGAAATTATTCAAAATTTGAAAAATACTAAGAATTAGTAAATTTTGAATATTTTTCCATCTAAGTAATGTATCTTATAAATGAATTACTAAAATTTATTTGAAATACCTAGTACTTTTTATAATTTCGAAAATTATATATGCATTCTTATAATAATTTATTTGAAAAATACTATTGAGAATTAGTAAATTTTAAATATTTTTCCATCTAAGTAATGTATCTTATGAATGAATTACTAAAATTTATTTGAAATACATATTACTTTTTATAAATTTGAAAATTATAAATGCATTCTTATCGTAATTTATTTGAAAAGTACTATTGACATTTAGTAAATTTTAAATATTTGTCCATCTAAGTAACATTTACCGCATTGCAAATATCCTATGAATGAATTACTGAAATTTGTTTGAAATACAAATTACTCTTTATAATTTTAAAAATTATAAATACATTCTTATCAAAGTTTATTATTTAATAGAGTTAATAGAAAAAAAATAAAATTTCTAATTACCCTTTTGTACAAAAAATAAAATTACTTGACATCATTAAAAATTATTTAATTGATTTAATAATTAAATAATTAAAATAAATTATTTATTATACAATAAGAATTTATTATGTGATTAAAAATTTAGAAAGTGCACCCTTAATATTTTAAGCAAGAAAAATGCTATAGGTCTCAAATTTTTTACCAAATATATGACTATATATCTTACATGGATATGGGGTCCACTAAATTGCAAACTCCACACCATGTGAGATATTTGATTATTTGTTTGGTAGAAAATTTAATATCTCTAATATTACCCTTTAAGCAAACCATATCCAAAAGAAAAATGCTATAGACCCCAAATAAATTATCAAATTTTTTACCAAATCTCACATGAGTGTGGGACCCACACACGAATTTATTAATATCAAAATTTCCGTAATATTTATTTGGAATCCAACTCTATCCAAAATTTCCAATATTTACATGTCTTCGGTTTTAGGTCCCCACAATTTAGAGAATTCCGGCGGTCATATCGTAATATCAAGCATTCTTGAAGGACAAATATGTAATTAGACAACAACAGTGGTGTTTTCGTAATTCAAACAAAACTCAGGGATCATTCTATTTACACACCACTTTATCTCTCAAGATAAATCGGGAAATTCTATTTTCACATACCTTTTTATCTTTATGTACATCATATCTCAATGCACACCCTTGTAAATTTGATAATACATTATTATTCTCACTTCACACACTATATTTCCAATTATAACCCAAACTCAAATCTTATACACAAACCCCACCTTGAAACACCCACCTACGCTAAACACATCCACACAGCTACCCACGTATAGCCACATAGCCTAACTCCATTGAAGACCCATTGTGAAGATCCAATTCCATTGAAGAACTACACTGAGTCCACTGCATTGTTGACGGTAAGTAATAGATGAAGAAAAATGAAGAAAGCAGAGTATTAAAAAATTGGGTCTTGAATTTGATTTACATCTCCAGCAATCTTCACTGCTTCGACAGCAATGGTGAGGAACTACGAGTGTGAACACTACAGCAAGTTGAGTCTTGAATGACGAATTTTTTTTCTTCTCCAAAGAGCTAATTTCGTCACTATAGATATTTGTGAGGAAATATTTTCGTCACCGGATTCGTCACCAATGAAATTACTTCAGTGACGAAACTTTTTGTCACCAATAAAACAACATTTTGTCACCAAAAATCTTCATTTTCGTCACCAAATAATTATTCAATACCACATTTATAACTTTAGTTGACGAATAAATTTGTCACACATGTTGATCATTAATGAAAAAATAATTTCCTCATGGTAAGATGTAAAGTTGACGAAATTTTGTCTCCAAAAGTCAGACATGGGTGATGAAATATATTTCGTGGCAAAAATATGTATACGTGACAAAATGTTTAGTCACCAAACAACAAAATCAATGAAAACTTTTACATATAAACTGCAATAAATTTTGTCACAAAAAATATTTATTAGCGACAAATGATCACTTTGTCATAATAACAAGTACAAATGACGAAAAAATTTGTCACTAAACTTGTCCCATATTTTATATTTCAATTTAAATTATTATTTCACAAATATTCCTGCTCATATCCCAGTTGCCTTTTAAATGTACTAAAAAATCCATCAGCTGTTATACACAGTCCACACAAAAAATTCACTAATCAAGATATATCCACCAAACAAATTTAATAATAATCCATTAAGTATAACAAAAAAAAAAAAAACTATCATAGCAAATCCCAAATTGAACTAACGTGGAGTCCACACAAAAAATCAACTCTAGATCTTGATTTACAACTAGAACTAAATATTAGTTCATGAAAAAAAAATTCGACACTTGATCTTGATTTGCAAGTATGCTTCCAAATGTCATAAAAAACTAATCTACAAAGAAAATAAACAAGGAAGACATTAATATATTAACGATTACATCTAAACTTAAATAATTTATTTTATAAACCAATTTAGTAAAAATGCATATAACAATCCAAAATTTCAAAGAGTTGGAGTGATCCTTGATGATAAGCAAATTTGATAACAAAAGATTGCAGGAATAAAAGCAAACTTCATGTTAGGAACAAGGGACAAGAAAGCAATTACTAACAATTAACAATAGAGGACTTAAATTAGTACTGAAAAAAATCACTATAAATAAATTAATTCTTTAGGGCAATAGTTGTGTAGGTGTTATATGAGAGGAGGGAGAGGAATGATATCAGATAGACCATGGGACAAGAAAGGGAAGAAAAACAAAAGAAAAGAAAAAAAAAAAAAAAACTAGAGAGACAAAGTTATAAAGGATGTGGTAGTGATGTCATAGACAAGGAAATTTGACAGAAAATTAAGGGTAATATTGATTTGGTGGTTTGATTATGTGACTTTGATTTCAATTATCTTGCAAGACTTGTGGTCATTTGTTGTTTCTTTACGGATTTGGTGGTTTGATTATGTGACTTGGATTTCCCTCGACATGCACTTAATTAATTTCCCATGGCTATTTGTGTAAGTTACTATACGTCAATTCTTGCTTATCTTTTCTCAGGTGTACATATATTCCAATAGTAGCAGATTGGCACAAAGGTTCATATTTGGCAATATGAAAGAAAACACTTGTGTGGATTTTTCGATACCAGAGTGGGGTATATTACACACTCCTTGAATGCATTTCTTTGTTTTAAAAATCTATTATATTATTGTTTCATTCTAGGTAAATCATCATACACTACTATTATGTGCAGGAACAAGAAAGAAACAAGTAGTTATATTGAAATATCGGAATCTATGGGAGTAAATAGGCCATCAGAGATCTTATTTGTGACTGATGTCTATCAAAAAGCTATAGCTGCCAAGGCAGCAGGTAAGATGCTTAACTTTTGATCTTTTGGAAAAGTTTGAATGATGCAAACCATTGATTAGGCAGCATGTAAGGAGAAGAAGACTTGATGACAGAGGAAGACAATGTATAACATGTAAAAAAGATCCTACTATGCATTTTGATAAATCAATGACATTTACATTCTAGGTGGGTTAAAAAGTCTCTCTCTTTTTTTTTCTTTTTTTTTTTGCCTCTCATAAGTCTATAGAAGTTATGTCAGTGCTAACTTTTAAAGTAAAATTGCAGTTCACTAATGAAACAGTCAGGCTCACGAATATAGTTCCAGCAATTTTCAAAAAAGCACTAAAAGAAATCAATTATAAAGGTATGTCCATATACAATTAAGTGGTCAATTTCTATCAATGCCAACAGCTTTGAATTTATTCCTATAAAGAAAAATACATCCAATTTGACATAGCATAAAAATTGGGATAAATGCAGGTTATACCATTCCAGTTGGTTGGGTTGTTACGGTCTGTCCTCCATCTATATACTTGAACCCTGCCAAATATAAAGATCCCCTTGACTTCAATCCATGGAGATGGGAGGTAAATTGATTATTCCAAAATTACATGCTTTCTATTTTATTTTTATCCACAATCCGTTAATTGCTAACAGCATATTGAATTCTCATATCTTATTAAAAAATGAATAAATGAATGATATAGAGGGAATGGAATTTAATGGTGCATCCAAACATTTCATGACTTTTGGGGTGCTATGAGATTTTGTGTCAGAACAGATTTCACCAAAGTCCAAATAGCTGTCTTTCTCCACTGCTTGGTCACTAAGTACAGGTAAAAAATTCTTATATTGAATCTCTAAGCAACCACATATCTGAAATTGTCAGGTGGCGAAGGATCAAAAGAGGAAACATTGTCTGAACTCGTGGTCTACAATTTCCAAATGGTTTTCATGTTCAGATCTCTGAGAAAAATGAATCAAAGGAAGAGCCAAAAAATAATTTTATTTAGACAAACCAGTTGATGCTAGGAAAGCCATTTGTATGCTTAAAGGCAGACACACCAAGCCAGATGGCTAATCTCAAGCAGTGAAATACATGATTATCAATAATACATTCAAACAGTGGATAAAGCAATTACAGTGGTTTCTCCCCAAAGTACAAAAAATATGAAAATATTTTTGCTTTCCCAACATTTTTTATGCCATTGATCTAACTGCCTCAATTGAACAAGAGAGCCATTGAGATAGTACCAAACTACAATTTTTATAGGAGTTGCGAAAGTAGAAGATATGAAAAAAGATTTATGCACCACACTTCAACCAAAAGAGAATAAGGCACAACTCTTTGCCAAGAGCTCTTCATCTAATTAATGCAAGGGTCATTGTAAAAGCATAAAGCATGTTTAAATATTGGTTAAGGTGTGTTAACAAAAAGCACAGATTGGACCAAGTTTTTGATCTAGATTATATAAGTGGGCCCAAGTCTATGTCCTGAAATATTCCATCATGACTAGAAAAGAGTACTACAACTTTACAATTTCTAGGAAAGCCCAGCAGGTTTTGCATATTTTGGAGTACTTTCAACTAAGGCTGCAAATTAACCGAACAAATGCTTTTGGTCGGCTCATAAGTTGGTTTGTTCACTCAGCAGACAACCCAAACTTAAGAACTATCTTTAAGCTAGCTTCGTTAATAACATGTGTCCAATTTTATAATGCTATTATATATACATATGATTGATTACATCATTTTCTATATTTTGCACTTAATCTTAACCATTCTCGATTCAATTCAATTTACGATTCACCAAATTAGGATTTCAATTCATCATGCAATTTTCAATTTCACAACTATGTGTGTGAACAATAATACATGTTGAAGAAGTTTAGTTGATGTACTAAACTCAACATTATTCATCTAGGTGGAAAAATCTGAAGCACTACTCATAACAAGTGGACCAATAAGAAGTACATCAAACATAAGAATATAAAACAGGAACCAACAACAAAATCTATAATAAAAACAAAATAAATAATAAAATTTATAATACGGATCGTAAGAACCATATACAATTCACAAACAAAACCCATATCCCACAATCCAAATCGAACCAAATTTGAGAAAAATCAAAGCAATTGAGAAGAAAGAGAAGCGATTACCAAGTGATGAGGCTCCTCAAAACTTTGAGTCTAAGTGACCAATTTGATGTGAAATGAAAAAAGCCCTAGACGGAGATGATTAGGAGATACAGAGTCAGAATTGAGAGATTTGGGAACGATAATCGATCGAGGTTTGTTTGCGAAAATTGGATTTTCCAAATAGGGGAATTAGATTTCCGATTGGGAAAAGGAATTGGATTTGGTTTATTTTATATATATATATATTCTTCTTGATGAAGATTTCAAATTCTTCCCTTCAACGAGATGATCGTGCTTGGGGAAGAAGAAAGAATATCTAGAAAAATCAAAAGGTTTAGATAGGATGTCAAAAACATACGAAGAAATGAGTAGTACCCATCTCCGACCCATTCCCGACAAAATTTTTCAGAAAAGAAAATTTGAGCCATTTGAGCACAGTTTTTTTCGATAGAAAAATAAGGAAAACCACGTATTTTGGGTAGGGTCTCCATTGAGTATGATTTTTATTGCCATCCCTAGTAGGGGGAATTAGTAAGGTCTTTTTTTCATTCCTGTCAATATCTCAAAGTTCTCCCTTTAAAATTGGTGATAAAATAATTTTTTCATCAAAGATTTTAAAATATTAAAATTATTAATAACAAAAATATATTCTTCATTAAACAGTTTTAAAATATTCAAAATCAAATTTTTTTATTAAAAAATATTTAAAATTATTGATGACGAAAATATATTCTTCATTAATAATTTTAGGATAAATTATAAACACACCCCTTGAGATTTGTTTAAAATACATATTGCCCTTTGTGATTCTAAAAATTATATCCCGCCCCCTAAGGTTTTTAATTTCATAACGAATAACCCCCTTTTAATATCAAATTAATTAATAGTTTTTAATAATGTTAAAATTTTATTTCAAGTAATAATTCAGGTAATTTTATTATTATATTGGATAGCGGTTAAGAATTTTATTTTTTCACAAGAGGATATTTCTAATTTTCAAACCATAGGGAGCAATCCGTATTTTAAGTAAACCTCAGGGGGTGCATTTGTAATTTATCCATAATTTTATAATTGATGACAAATTTTTTTCTCACCAAAAGTCTCAAAATTTTGGTACCACCCAAAAAAATTAGAGAAAAAACCTTTAGTGACGAAATTTAATTTTTCCTCCATAAAAATAAGTATTTATTGACGAAAAAAAATTTCAACAATTAATATTTTTACTTTTTTATTATATGCGACAAAATTTTATAATTCATCACGGATTATTCTTATGTAGTGACGAAATTTATTTTATTCACTACTTTTCATCACCATAGGTTATTTAAAGAGCTAATTAACTTGTGTTTTGTCCTGAGAGTGTGTGTGTGTGTGTGTGTGTGTGTGTGTGTGTGTGTGTGTGTGTGAGAGAGAGAGAGAGAGAGAGAGAGAGGGGAGAGGAAAATTGATAAAAAAAAAAAAAAGGAAAAAAGGTTAATAGTCTATTTTTTTTTCATTACCGCCCAATATGTCAAAATTTTCCCTAAAAAATTAGTGACAAAATAATTTCCTCACTAAAAAGTCTGAAAATATTAAAAATTATTAGTGATAAAAATATATTTCTCACCAAATGGTCTTAAAATATTTAAAATCAAGTTTCTCAAAATATATATATATATATAAAATTATTGGTGACGAAAATATATTCCTCACTAATAATTTTATAATTTGTGACAAATTTTTTACTCACCAAAAGTTTCAAAATTTTGGCGTCACCCAAAAAAAATTTGCGGGAAAACCTTTGGTAATAAAACTTAATTTTTTCTCACCTAAAAAGAAGTATTTGTTGACGAAAATAAATTTCATCACCTATTATTTTTATTTTTTTATTATATGTGACAAAATTTTATAATTCGTCAAGGATTATTCTTATTTAGTGACGAAATTTATTTTCTTCACAATTTTCGTCACCATAGGTTACTTTTGTTGTAGTGGAATCTGAATCAGTGGAACTATATCAGAAAACAAATTGATTCAAATATAGAGAACAATTACATACATATATATACACACACAGACACATAAGAACACTCATATATACAAATTATATACATATATAGAAATAGAGTGAGGAGAGATTAATGGGCTCCTGAGCTCATCAAACAATTCTTTGCAAAAATGGCCGAAAATGGTATGGATCTTCTCATCAATAAAATGGTATGGTTCTTGAGCTCCTCAAAGAAGAACATGCATATACACAAATTCTTTGTTCTTGAGCTTTGTGGCACACGAAATAACAACAATGACACCACAAATTTATGTGTAAAGAGAAAACTAAGATTTCATATTTAGTGTGTTACGATGTATATTATGGTCATTTTGTTTCATGATAAAATTGTTATTAAAATTTTGTTTCATTAAGTGTGTGCACAAAGATGAAAATGTATGTGGAAATAGAATTTCTCAGATAAATCATTAATTAATTTATTTTTTATTATAATTTTAACTTTGAATGAAATGAATATAATGGACAAATTATGGTACACTCCCACTTTCCTCTCTCTTCATCTTTTCGTTCCTCCCACTTTTGCTTTGGCATCTCTGCCTGTTTGTTTCTAGAGAAAAGAAAAGAAGAAGAAAAAGAAAAAGTAAAGAAACCTCCATGGATTCAAAGCTCTGTGGTGTCCATCTTTTTGCAACACAAGTGACCCCATAACCAGCTGAGCTGTACCCAAAGCCAAAGCTCTCTCTTTCCACCTCATCACTAGGTTATTCTTCTTTTTCTTCTCTCCCAATCAGAGCTCCTCCTACTGTTGATTCTGATTTTGAATTCTCTCTATCAACCAACGGCTAAGAAAATTATAGCAGTAGCTATGAAAGTGACAATGCGTTCGAGTCTGATGGGTTTGTGAGTGGTGAAGATGGGTTTGATACGGCTTCGAAGAAGCTATTTGTTACAGACCCAGATGATGAAACCCTAGAAGAGAGTAGGGTTGTTGAGGATTGTGTTGTTTCTAGGCCTTTTGTGACCGACCCAGATGAAGAAACCTTGGAAATAACCATGAAAGAAGAGGAAGAGGAGGAATATGTTGATGAACCACTCAGAAAACAGGGTGTCACAATTGCCATGTTGTCGAGAGATAGCGACGATGATTCTGTGGGCTTTGAAGAGGAGGAAGATGATGGAGTTTTGGGTTCTGTTAGGGTTCCTGGTATCCGCATTTCGGAGAAGACTGAGGTTGAAGGAGGAGAAGATGAGTCACAATTTGAACCCGTTATGGGTTCATCAGAAGGGTGCATTGCTTTGAAGGACTCTAACACAGTGTTCACAGGTTGAAACTGAGAATGGAGGGAGGAAGATGGAAGGTGGGTTTGTAGGGGTGTGTGAGTGAGTGAGGGTAAATATGGGAGTTTGTGTGTATTGTTGTGGATGGGTGCGTGAGTAAGGATAAATATGTAAATTTGTGGTGTGTCATGAGTAAAATATATATTTATCAAATTATTGGAGGTGTGTTTTTAGAAGTGGTTTACTTTGAGATACATTAAGGTGTGTAAATAGAGGCACCCAAAACTCAGGGGGGTAATATTTAGAAACAATTTGGCGCTTTTGGTGGACGGCATTCTGGAACTTTTATATAATGCGAACCCTCGAAGAATCTTCCATCACTCCATATTCTTCCAACTCAAAAATGAGCCAAGAAAATAAAAACTAACGTCTCTCTCTCTCTCTCTCTCTCTCTCTCTCTCTCTCTCTCTAAAAGGCTTGCGTTATTTCTTTCTATTTTTTTATCAATCAAAAACATTTTTTTTTTTTTTTTTTTGCAGTGTTTAGCAAAAGTGAAATAGTGTTACTATGTTCTCTACATTTTGTCGAAATTGCTTCTTCGAATTGTATGCTCATGTTTTAGAAGTCATGTAGACTTTCTCAAAATTGGTTTTGTGTTGAATTACATATTAAGTATTTCTCAATAAGTCCTTTGATAATTGTAGCAAGCCATTCAAGGTCTGTGAGGATATTGGAGGAGATGGACACAAAATTAAACCCTGAGGAAGTCATAGAAGAATTCGAGATGCTAACAAAGGATGCTAAGAGAGTTCAGAAAGACACCCTCCAGAAAATACTGGAAGAAAATGGCAGCACAGAGTACTTAAAGAAATGGGGTCTTAATGGAAGAACTGACCATGAGAGTTTCAAGGCTTTTGTCGCTTTCGTCACTCACAAGGATTTGGAGCCTTACATTCAGAGAATGGTGGATGGTGATACTTCCCCCATCCTTACTGGAAAACCATAACAACCATCTCATTAAGGTACTTGTAATTAATTGTTATTTTCTTGATGCTTTTTTTAGTGACTTTTTTTTTTGATAAAAATTGTTTGGATGTGAAGTTCATAGCGTCTGTCAATTCTTGGTTTCTTGCAGTTCTGGCACCACTCAGGGAAGGCCCAAGTTTTTCCCGTTCAATAATGAATTGATAGAATCCACTATGCAGATGTATAAGACATCTTTTGCATTTAGAAACAGGTTATATTCCTTTGTTTATTGCAAAAAGATTTTTAGTTCATATTAGTATCAGATGTCCTTCTCTTTCAAGTTGACCTTAAAATATTTGGTTGGAATTGTAAGTGATTATTAGATGTTTTGGAAGTTACATTTCACTTGTCTATTAAATTTTGTTTTCTTTGTTTGGAGGAATCAACAATATACAAAGCGTTCATGAATATGTCAATTAGGCATTTTTCCGACTTTGACATTTCCACAATCAAGATGCTCCTTTTTTTTTAGCGAATTCAATTTGTTTAATGCTCGTCACTAGGCAATAACAAGTTTTGTTTTTAAATTCTCCCCATTTGCCAATTGTAGTCCTATAGTTGATTAAATGATTTTACTGTTTTTCATCCTCTGTGTAGAAGTTTCTAAGATGGTTATTAATCTTTGTGAGGCATGTGTGTATATACTCTCTCTCTCTCTCTCTCTCTCTCTCTCTCTCTCTCTCTCTCATTCTTCCAAACATATCCAAAAACAAATTTGAGCCATTGGTTTGGAAATTCCACACCCATACAAATGGACACAAACTCTCCCATCCACCTTTTCTTATGTTTTAAAATTCTCTGCATTGCCCATGTTAGTGTTTAATGTGTTTCTGCTTTTCCTTGCTTGTGCATGACGTTAATAAGATATCTGCTGATGTGAAGAACTACTGGTTTGCAGGGAATTTCCTATTGGGAATGGAAAGGCCTTGCAGTTCATTTACAGCAGCAAGCAATTCAAAACGAAAGGGGGTCTGGCTGCAGGAACTACTACTACGAACGTGTTCAGTGGTTCGCTGTTCAAGAATACAATGAAGGCTATGCGGACCCAATGTTGTAGCCCTGATGAAGTGATATTTGGTCCCGATTTCCAGCAATCCTTATACTGCCATCTTCTAAGCGGACTCATTTACTGGAATGAAGTCCAAGTAGTGTCCTCTACATTTGCCCACAGCATTGTTTATGCCTTCCGAACCTTTGAACAAGTTTGGGAAGAACTCAGACTTGACATCCGAGAAGGGGTTCTCACCACCAAATCATCGTCCCATCCATACGAACAACTATGTCGAAATTGCTCAAGCCAAACCCAGAATTGGTGATAAGATCCATAAAAATGCTCGGATTAAGTAATTGGTATGGATTAATACCGAGCTATTTCCCAATGCAAAGTACATTTATGGGATCATGACCGGTCAATGGAACCTTATTTGAAAAAATTGAGGCACTATGCGGTGAGCCGCCACCGCTAAGTGCCGATTATGGGTCTTCCGAGGATGGATTGGAGCAAATGTGAACCCGAAATTGCCCCTGAGTTAGCCACTTTCATTTGTCTTTGCCTAATATTGGGTATTTTGAATTTATTCCTAATGTTGAGGTTCCAAAGTAAGATGAAATCGAATCCTCCTTTCTCTCCATAGAGCCTAAGACAGTGGGTCTGACTGAAGTCAAAGTTGGTGAAGAGTATGAGATCATCCTCACTACTTTTGCAAGTACTAAATTTTTTTTTTGGATAGTGCGAAGGCTTGTCAAAATGAATATTAGAAATTACGCCTGCTTCCTACCCGTCAACAAATTTGCAGAATTTATGGCTCTTTCCACATGAAAAGATTACATATTGATGACATTAGACTATCAAAAAAAAAAAAAAAAAAAGGTCAATGGTTTAGGAAATTATTTTATTTGAACCAGTATAATCATCTATGCATTGAGCCATTGGTTTATAAAACTCACTATCATCCATTTAGTGATTGTTTGAAACCCCTCACTTCCCTTCGTTTGGGATGACTTATAAGCTTATTTTGCTTAAAAAGCTTCAAGTCATTTGCCATACTCATTTCCCACCAAAAAATCAATTTAAGCCACTTTAAAAAGCCATTAGGAAATCCTAAAAGCCAAAAATATGCCAAAGGAACTAGTTTTTTTTAAGCACTATCTTATTTGTGGGCTTATTTTAAGCCAATAAACTAGAGTTGAGTACCAAAATGCTTGCCATGTGGGTGTTGGATACTGTTAGAACAGCTCTATCCTTGTGCAGGTCTTGCTTCTCTCCATACTGTTTCATTTGTTTCAGTCTTTTGGTTGTTTATCCGTTGGAATATGAATGAGATTATTCCATTTCACCATCTCACATGACTAAACTAGGTTTTTATTCCAACAGAGTGAGCATTCGCTCTACTTCTCACCATGTGAGTGTTGGATACAGTTACAACAGCTCTATCCTTGTGTAGTTCTGACTTCTCCCCATACTGTCTTGTATTTTTCAATCTTTTGGTTTATCCCGTGGAATATGAACGAGATTATTCCATTTTACTAGTTCACATGACCAAACCGGTCGGTTGAGACACAAATATCTATAATTTGTTCTGAATGCTATAACTTAAATGTTATGCATCTCATGGTTGACATCTTAATATTAGATTCCTCCAATTATTAAAGGGTTTAATACCAGTAGGTGCTCTCTTCTATGTCCCCTATGTATGACAGTCAAATTTTCTTGGATTATCCATGTGTACTAGGGATAGTTTATTCATTTGTTTTTGGTTCCATGTGTATGTCACCACTATGCTTTGGTGGTACATTAATTTAAATGCTAAACTACTAACAAATTAAAAGATATCTTGTGGAATAGTTTTGTATTCGTGAGGATTTGAAACTGAATTCTCTCTGCAAATATCTGTGGTTTCACCGATGTGACCCTGTTTCATTTTTAATTTTCTTCAATTACTTGCATAAATCCGTATGCACATGAATTCTATATATGAACTTTGTATATCTATTCTATTCGCTTATATTATACAAGGAGCACAATTCACTTGATGTGAACCTCTATGTCACATTTTCTTATGCCAAAATTGCCTCTATGTTACTGCTCAAGTTTTTTTATTTCAAATTGTGATTTTTCTAACTTTTTCCTCCTCCATCTACATTCAATTTTTCTTTTCTTTTTTTCCTCTAGATGACGATAAGAACATTTGATTATTTCAATTTCTAGTTGTAATAGATGCTTTCCTATTGAACTTCTTTCCTTTTTTTGAAATAAATATAATTAAATGTTCCAGGTTTGAATTGTGTATGCTTTCCCATTGAACTTTCTTTTCTTTCTCTGTTTTTTTTGCAATAAATGTAATTAAATGTTCTATGTGTGAAATGTGTTGGGAGTTTGACAGCCAATGATCCTCTGTACCCAAATCTGTCACTCTGTCTTGATACATTCTTAGCCATAGGATCCTATCTTGAAATTCCGCCACATTGTACGGCTGGGAGTGTATAAAAACAAAAGAAAAAGGAAATTTATATGAAAGCTTGCCCACACGCTCTCACCAATAAACACTGCTTAGTTTTGCCGTATTAAAAAATTCATTTTGTGAGAGGATTTCTCTTTTTCTTTAGTTTTTAAAATCAAAGTGGCGGCTTTTAATTAGATTTACTTAGCATTTTAATTTCAAATTTCACCAGGACTTGGATGTGCATACACCCAACACCAATTTCTTTTGGCTCCTATTATGTTATTGTGACTTGTAAAACACACAATTTCAACCAAAACTTATGAATTACTAAATTTATATAGTAAACTCGCAGGTTTGTATCGGTATAGGCTCGGAGATGTGGTTAAGGTAGTGGGCTTCCACAACTCTACTCCAGAACTCCAATTTATCTGCAGGAGCAATCTTCTCCTCACCATCAACATCGACAAGAACACCGAGAAAGATGTACAACTATCTGTTGAAGCAGCAGGAAAGTTGTTTTCCAACAAAAAACTCGAAGTAGTTGACTTCACGAGCCACGTGGACTTATCAACAGATCCTGGTCACTATGTCATCTTCTGGGAAGTGAGCGGGGAAGCAGGTGACGACCTTCTGAGGGAATGTTGCAATTGCTTGGACCGGTCATTTGTAGACGCGGGCTATGTGGGCTCACGTAAAGTTAAACCCATTGGAGCGTTGGAACTCCGAGTTCTTAAGAGGGGAACCTTCCAGAAGATTCTAGAGCACTATGTAGGGCTTGGAGCTGCTGTCAGCCAGTTTAAAACGCCGCGGTGCGTGGGGCCTGCTAATAGCACTGTGTTGCAGATTCTGTGTAACAATGTTGTGAAGAGCTACTTCAGTACTGCTTTTTAGTTGAATTAGGTAAAATTTTACTGTTTTTAGTGTACTACATTATATATGTTGGATAGTATGGTTCTCGATAATATGCTTCAAATGGTCTAAAAAAAAGAGTTTTCTTTTACCTCTTGTTCTCATCATTTATGCAACTCTACATGTTTCTGTGTCCATCTTTGATTGCTATGTGGGTGCCCAAGTCCTTAGCCGGTTGCTTGTTCACTTGCAATGAGGCCATTACTCAATTAAATTTTTTTAATTTTTGGTTTAGTTAGCCAGAGAATTTTTTTGTTAAATTTTTCGTTCTGTCAAATTTTTTTGTTAATTTTGTATTGTAAACCATAAAAAATTGACAAGTGTCATAAAATTATTCACTGTGTTTGGTTTGAGTTTTTTGAAAATTCAGTTTTTTGATTTTCGTATTTTTTTGTTTTTAGTGAATATTTTTAAAATTTTAAATATTTTTTTTTTATTTTTTTAGATCCACCTTACTTAGATGTATCTAAAAAGTAAAAAATTTGTGAAAAAATATTTTAACAATTTAATAAATACATAAAAATACAAAAAATATACTGAATTCTCGTATTTTTTTTTTTGGTATTTTTGAAATTTAGTGAATTTTTAAAAGGTTTTTTTTCAAAATTTTTTTACTTTTTAGGTATATTTATGTTACGTATATCTAAAAAATTAAAAAAAAAAATCAGTAAAACAAAAAAACACGAAAAATAAGAAAGTAGAATTTTCTAAAAAGTGTTTTTAAAAAAACGCAACCAAGCAAGCTGATTAATTTTAATCTAGGTGTTAATTGTCGAAGCAAATCAAAGCTTGAGTATGACATAAAATGTAGCACTACTAAGTGTTATAGCCCAGTGGTTGTGTGTATGTGTAAATAAAATAAATACAAAATAAAATTAAATAATCTAGAGAGTAATTAAATGAATTAAATTCCAAATTAATAGCTTACAGTAATTATAAGTCAAGGCTTGTGTTAAATACAATCTCTTTAAAGTAGATTTCGCCCTCGCTCTTGTGTTTCGAGATTTAACAACGTCTACTGCCCAGGATGCAACAATTACTACTTGATTTGTAGCACTATAAAATCAAGTCTGGCGAACCAAATAATGCTGTAACTCTATTTATTAGAAACTAAATAATAGACAGATGCAAGAGCATATGAGGATGAACAGAAGAAGAAAAGAAAAAATTCGATGAAATGAATTGATGGAATGTTAGGCTATTTATAGCCTAGCATGCACCTATACAAGTTGGATATGGCTGGAAAGGTGCAGCCGGAACAACACCGGTTCGGAAAGGAGGCGACTAGAAAAATTTGAAAATTCAAATTTGAAATTTTGGAGCAAATTTTGAATTATTTCTATAAAGAAAAAAAATTTCTCACAAGAATTTTGAAAAATTCAAATGAATTTTGTTTAAAAAATTAAAGTTGAGACCCGACCTGGTCGGACGGCGACGCTCATGCAGTGATTTTGGGCCAAGCCCACTTTGTCCATAACTCCATTCCTTACAAAACTTGGGGTGCCTCTTGGGGCTCATCGCAAGTGTGGCAAGCCAAAGTATATATATTCAAATAAATCTTTAAGCATTTTCTATGTGGGACAAGCACATTTTACAAACGTGTAAGAAACTCACTTAAAGCCATTTCCATGAACTCGAAAATATGTGTTAAATTCTCATTCATTCGGAAATGGTTTTGAGCAACCAAATACACGATGTTATTGACTACGCGACATTAAATATGAACCTAATTAGAAATGTCAAAAATAACACTTGGGTCCTACCTTAATTAATACTCAAAATTAGCAAAAAATAAGTTCATACAAAGCCATTTTCCAATACTAAGTTGGTTGGTCTGAAATTTGGTTGAAAACCAATAAAGGAAGAGGTTGGTGTTTTGAGGGGTTGTGCCTGTGATGTTATTTGGTTACATTTGAGTGATCACTTATTGGATTCTCGTTAGATGATAATAAGCCTCCTAACTCTAGTAGAAAGGTTATTCTATGCAGCAGGTTGCAAGTTTGACCCTTGTCCTTGTTGTGCACTTTCTATCCCTCATGACACAGCCTCATGAGTGACCCTTGGTGTCATGGGGTGTGCATGACCGGTGGCTATTAGCGATGCACATTGATGATTTGATTATGCATTATTGATATGTTAATATACCCCTGGTTAAGGGCAAGGGCGTATTAGCACAAGGTTGGACAATTAGGTTGTGGCATGTGATGTGTAGAATGTTCATTCGTGAGCCAACCAGTGTGGTTTGATGCTTTGATCACATGAAACTCAGTTGTGCGAGTGCCTTGTTTGTGATAACGGCCTATTTTGAGAAGTGGATTAAAAGTCACTTCTCAATTTTTAATCCACTTCCCTTTCTCATAAAAAAGTCAAAAAAAAAAAATTTTTAACCATCTTTTCAAAACATCCCAACATATAGTCTTAATTGTGAAGGTTTTTTTTTTTAGCAATTTTAATAACACAACCAATGCTTTTTAACCGGTGAAGTCTCCCATGCTATAGTAAATGACTATAATTCCCATCTTTAACCAAGTTGTAAAATTGGAAGATCATGAAATGATGAACTTAAGATAGAGATCATATTGTATGATGATAGACTTGAATTACATTTAGCTTTACCATAGTTGATAATCATCTCAAAAGCTCTTTCCACTGCTAGATGATCGATGCGTCTGTACGCTTAGAAACCATACAAAATTATATATTTGTGATATAGGATGTGAACTATTACAATACAATTAGGTAGTACTATACAAATAAAATTTATATAATATTTTTATTTAAAATGATGCGACAGTCTTAACACCTATTATTTTAATATAATTGCCACCTCTAGAATATAATTACCACAATATTCAGTATATAATTTTGTATACATGTAAATATTTTGGGCAGGGCTTCCCTTCTGTTTAGGTTTGTGGAGTTTATTTTGTTTTGATGATTTTCATTTTGTTAGAATCTTTATGTTTATTATCCACATATAACAAATAAAAAAATTAATTGATCTGATAATTGTAATATATTTAATTTGTCAAAAAAAAAAAGTGTATGATCTATTATTCAAAATATATTTGTCGTTTATTTATTATTAGACAAATGTAATAAATTAAACATGATACGATTATCAAATTAATCTAAATTTTTTTTAAATAATATACACAAAAATTTTTATAAAATAAAGAATTTTGATGAAACAGAACCTATCTTTTCATGTGAAGCTTTTTTTATTTTTCTTATGTCTTTTAGCCTTTTATCAGCATCAGTGCCAATCAGACACCATTATCAGTAAATGGACTGCTTGCCTTTGAGAGAGAGAGAGAGAGAGAGAGAGAGAGAGAGAAGAAAAAGAAGAAACAAAAACTCACGAGGTGGCTGACCATAATTCTTTCTTTTTCAACTTTTTTGGCTTTTTCCATACAATGTGCCGTTTTGGCAAATAAACAAAAAGTCAGCGTTTTTCAGTACCTTTCCAAAATGTCAACCTTCCCAAAACGCTGATATTCCCATTTGGGAAGAGAACTCTTATGTGATTGATCTTTTCAGATTGTTTTCCTTAAAATTTTATGTTTCAAGTGTCAAGTGTCAACTTGATAGCCAAAATTTAAAAAGAAAAATTATGTGCATAATTAATTACATGAAAAAATAATTTCTAGTGTTAAAAAATTTAATGTTGAAACAAACGGAGGTTAAAAAGATACACATTTACTCCAGTTAGGTATTGTGTTGTTAGGTCTCAGTTTGTTGGGCCTATCTAGAAATCAATTTTGTTAATTTCAAATCATTCATCTTATAACATTTACTGAATATACTATCCATATAAAAAAATTAAGATAATTCTAAGAATTAGATAGTATCTAATCATCTTAATTTTTTAACTAGATATTTTGCTCAAGTAGTTCTCTTAAGCTAGTAATTGATATTATCAAGGTGGAGCCACCAAACTCAACAACAGCATGCCCAGCCAGAGAGAACCCATTTCAAATTCAAAAATTAAAAAAAATAAAAATAAAAATTTATTAGATAGGTCTGCCTCATATTTTACATGATATGTTCTTACAATTCTATTAGTTATAGATCTATTATTTCTTATTTTTTTCCCTATATATTATATAAAACAACCAATATAATTGGAAGGGCACACAGTCTAATTGGAATTCTTGAAAGACAGGATAATTTTTCCAAAAATAAATGTTAGTAAATTGGTTTTTACACTAAATTGCTATTCTAACTCGAAAGTTAAATCCACTTTTGAAAAAAAAAAATTAAAAAAATAGGTTTACATATCATTTTCTATACAATTTTCATTTCAAAATAGTAATTATTTATTGCTTTTGTTTATGGATTATATAGTTCTTTAAGAGGAGCACATTACACTCTACCATGGATTGCCGATTTTCATTCGATCAAGGCCCAGAAAATCCACCGACATCAGCAATCTTTGGTCGAGAGTACATGGCCACCAATGTCTATCAACATTGCCAAACAGTGTTTAAGGCAATTTAATGCTGTCGAGTAATTAAAGTTATAAAATCCAAAAATTAATGCAGACGTAACTGAATTAGATTATTTTGCACAAATTCTGCTCTCTTATAGTGGACCCTACACCTAAAGTGAATCTACACAATATATTATTTTTTGGATATTTTTCTGTGTTTAAATTTTTAATTTATAACATTATTAAAAAAAGTTTCACATAAAACTGCACCCAAAAAGAGTTTAAGTGATATTTTTGTAACTAAACCATTATAATGGGCATTTTGTATTTTTGTAAGAAGGTGATAAAAAATAAAAAAAAACCATATCATATTATTTTAGATGAAATTACTTTAAAAGTTAAAATAAAATGACTTTCACATAGTTTTCATATGAAACAAAGTGAAAAGGTTATCTAAAAAACCATTTTCTCAAATATATATATTTTTATACTAAACATGCAGAATATACAACTCAAATTAATAAATACATGTGAGAATCATTTTCTTTTTGTTTAAAAAAAAATTACGCCCAATTTAATCCGCATCTAATGTAGATTAAATCCAAATGTGTAAATTACAAATATACTCCCTGAGATTTGATTAAAATATGAATCACCCCTTGTGGTTTTAGAAATTAAATTTCACTTCCTGAGATTTCTAATTTCACAACAAATCGCCCATTTTATTAATAAATCATTAAATCAATTAACAGTTTTAATAATGTTAGAAATGTGTTTCAATTAGTAATTTAGGTAATTTTATTATTGTATAGGAGAGCAATTATGAATTTTATTTTTTTAGTTAATTCTGTTAAATAAAAAATACTAACAAGGAGGTATTTATAATTTTCTAAATTACAGGGGGCAATCTATATTTTAAGCAAATCTCAAGGAGTATATTTGTAATTTACCCGAATCTAAATTATATGCCTATTTCTATGCACTGTTCTTTGTCCCTTTTAATTTTATTAGTTCATACAGTTACTTTTACTGATATAAACAACCACATGAATCAATGAAATGTATATAAACTAAAAAAAAAAAAAAAAGGAATAAAAGGGAGTAAGTGGTCTTATTTGATTATATGGCAAAATGGAAAAGGTAAATTGAATTAAAGACCTAACCTTTGGTTAAAACAAATGCATTTATACTATTTTCCTAATTAGGTTATTCAATTTTTTTAATTGAATTACAATAAATATAAATAAATTTCTTAAAATTATTATTATTATTATTTTTAATTTGATAAGAAGACAATGGTCATCTCAAATGCAAAATTTTCTTATAATAATGAGATTTGGGCCTAATTGGGTTGGGATTCATGCAGGACCTGGAATTAGCGAAGACGTTAGTGAGGCCCAACGGGATGTTCTTCGATGACGTGGTTAGCGAATCGCTTCTAATGTGAGCGATACGGTGAGTCGGGTTTACATAGTGTGCGAAGAAGACCAACTTATGAAACCCGAATTCCAGAGATGGATTATTCAGAACAACCCACTTGATGAAGTCAAGTCCATTGCAAATGCTGACCACATGATCATCCTATCAAAACCCAAGGAGCTTTGCCTCTGTTTGCAGGAGATTTCTCAGAAATATCATTGATTTTACTTGAGTGTTTTAATAGATTAAGCTCTATTTGGTAATCTCTAAATAAACAGTTTTTTTTAATTAAAATAGTCAAAAGTTAAAAAGTCTATTAGTTTGTTTAGTTATAATTTAAAAACAACTTTTTCATTAAAAAATAATAAATTTGAGAATGTTAGCAGCTAAAAAATGACTTCATTATTAATATTTTTAAAAACTTCACTGTGTCCCTTTACTTATACTGTATTAATGATTGTAATATGGTAATTTTCTTTTTATCAAAAAGCAAAACTTTGGAAAAATTCATGAAGAACTTTTTTTTCTTAACCAAAAAATAATTTTTGTAACAATTACCTAACAGCTTTTTAAAACTATGAAAAAATTGAAAATCAAAAAATTACTTTTAAAAAAAAATTTGTTGAAGTTCACCAAAATTGAGGAAAGAAGTAACAGTAGCTAGTTTATATGATGATTGGGCTGTGTGCATCACTGAGATTGTAAAATTATTTTCAATTTTTTTTATCAATAAAAAAAAGATTATATTGATGAAAAGTGAAATACAAACTATATTACAGCACATATCATTAAAGTAAGATGCGTGCAAAAACGTAGTGAGTAAGATCATCTCATTTGTTCTTGCTAGTTTGCCAATTTGTTGAAGATGCATTTAAGCCTCCGTTTGGGGAGTGGGTTGGCTTTTTGGCTTTTTGACTTTTTTGATTATTTTAGCCTGGGTTAAAAAGTTTGGTTTGTGAAGGATTTTTTAGCTTTTTTAGCTTTTTTTTTAGAGAAAAGTATAATGATTACGGGTTAGATGTGATATTTTGTTAGTTGTAGCTAAAATAGCCTATTTTGTCTTTTATGACTATTTTAGCCACAAACCAACTTGCCAAACACCATCAATTATTTTTAATTGACTAGTTCAAAAAATGTGAAAGGAATTGAAAGTCTCAACCACCTCACCACTCCATGCACCGTAACCATCATCATCACTAACATCAACACTAATGCAATCATTAATATATTAATCTCAAATTTGTAAATCAAAAAAATATTTCTTATGAAAAATATTCTTTTTTGTTGAAATGAACAGAAAGGAATAAATCCAACTTAATAAAACAGATAAAGTAGAAATAAAAGTTGAGTGGGAGGCACTTTAAATGTAGTTTACAATGATATACATAAGCACCTTACCATACTAATTGCGACAAAGTTTTTCCGGCATTTACTCAAGCACAAAAGGAAACCATACTGCCACACAAACCCAACATCACCAGGACCATTGCCACACACACCAATTGAGGTACCAAAACAGAGAAAAAAACATAATGTCAACCCTGGGTTGGGATAACAAGAAGAGGTTGGTTCCTTCTTCTGTAAGGTGCAATGCTAAACTTCTCCTCCATGTGCAAGTTCTCTAGTTCAATCCCACCTTCACCCTTCTAATCAAATAAGTTTATGAGCAAACCCAACACCACTAGAACCATTCTTATTGCCACACACGAATTGAAGAACCAAAAAAGAAGGGGGAAAAAAAATGCACATTGTCAACCCTGGACTGGAACAGCAAAAAGAGGTTGAGCCTTCTGTAAGATCATGCCAAACTTCTCCTCTATATCCAAGTCCTCCGGTTTAATCCCACCATCAAGCTTCCAATCAAGCGAATTTAAGAGTGAACCCAACATCACTGAAATCATCCATGTCGCCAATGGTAGCCCGGGACATATTCTTCGACCTGCACCATATGGAATTAACTCAAAATTGCAGCCTCAGACATCAATGTCCGAGTCCAAGAACCTCTCCGGCAAGAATGAGGCGGGGTTCGGCCAAATGCTTTGGTCATGGCCAATAGCCTAGACGTTCACTAGCACTTGTGACCCTTTTGGGATTGTGTAGCCACAGACTTGCTCGTTTGAGTCAACTTTACGAGGAATTAAGAAGGAAACTACTGGGTGCATCCTGAAGGTTTCCTTAACAATTGCTATCAAGTAAGGTAGGCGTGCAATATCCGATTCTGATATTGGTTTGCCTTTGCCAACTATTTGTTCAAGCTTTCTTTAAAGTCTCTGGATTGCATAAAAGCTCCGTCATTGCCCACTCTAATGTATTTAAAGTTGTGTCTATCCTTGCTATAAATAAATCCTGTAACACAATTTTTGTACCAAGTCAGACTAAATAATTACTCAATTCAAATTCAATGTAATAAAAGTAAAGCAAATTATGATGGTAGTCCCTGTATTTTGGTTCTTGTGTCATTTTAGTTTTTGTAATTTCAATTAACTCGATTTTGATTATGAATTTATCACTTTGTCTCAATTTAATCTAATTAATTCCAACTCTTAACATTTTTTTATATAGAAAATATATATATATATATATATATGTTATATGTCATATTTTTAAGGACAAAATTATAAACTTATTCAATTTAGTGTACTAATCTCAACAAATTTAGTGATAATTTTCTTTAAAAAAACATAAATAATATTATTAATTGGATTAAATTGATATAAAATTTAAAATAAAGAGTCAAAATTGACCCAATTAAAAACATAAATATTAAAATAACATAAAAAGATAAAATATTGTAGGGGGATTCGAGATTAGGAAGATGATTGAAGAGGCAAAACTATGTTAATAGTCCAACAATGGTGGAATGATTGGAGAGTGAGTAGCTAGTTAAGGGTGAAGCATGAAACTCAAACAGAAATGAATGTCAGTGCACATATGGGCAAAATCTCCCACAAGTTTCCAAAATTCTTCTTCTTGAACCCTGGGAAATGAGTCCTGTTTATAGTCTTTTTCTTGGTACCAAGAGGACACCAAGTGGCTAAATAGAGAGAAGACAGGTGTCCCTAAGGATCACATAGAATATTCTGCTTTGAGCTACCAGGCTGAAGGTGCCACATGTTCCCGTGCATGTACCGTGTACTATTTGTTTGCCTCCGCAGCTACCTTTTTAAGCCTTAGCAAGTGTAGTTGCGATGGGAGTGTTTGGCGCTGTAACTCCCTTTTGAACCTCAGCAAAGTGCAGTTGCGGTGGGAGTGTTTGCTGTTGCACTTGCCCTGTTAGCCCGAACCTCAGCAAATGCACTTGCAATGGTAAACCTTACTGCTGTACTTGCCTTCTCAGTTCTATTTAGTCAGTACATGCATTCTTAGGACTTCATTAACCTGCTATCAGCTATGTTCGTGTTCACCTTGGCGAAGCCTCCACCCTTAGCCACCTAACTACAAACTCCCCAGCTTCCCAGGGCGAAGGCCACAATTAAGCCTGCTATCAGCCATGTTGTGCCTTAGTACCAAGCCCAAGGGGGCTTCCTTAGTCCTGCAAAATCCTCTGAAAAAATGGTGTTCCACAACACATTCATTGACGTCCTGAAACCAGCTCTCCCAATATCCACCGCAACACCTATTCAAGAAATTAGAAATTAAAAATTAAATAACAATAAATTAAATAATAATAGCATGGGTAGAAAATAGTTTGTGAGATTTTTTAGACATAGATAAACTGTCGTTTTAAACTAGTTCTAATAGATGAATTATAGAGTCCAAAATACAACTCACAGAATGTTTTTAAGCAAGTCAAAGTCTTTGATTCAATTCATTTTCAGCCTTATATTGACATTGAGGCTTTCATAAAATTTAAATTTAAAATTTTAATTATGTATGGCCTAACAACACCTTCTCGGCCACACTTGCGGGCGTAGTAGACAAGCTCCGCCACCTTCTGCTGCCGCATGCGTTGGGTGGTGTCGAGTCTGTTGCGGGTAAAAATGTTGGATGTCGTGATTTTTGGGAGGGTCCGCCACCTGCTCAAGACAGGTAACCAAACCACCGCGTACTGGTGCTGGTCGAGGGCGTGGACGGTGTTGGGGACTGATCGGTTGGAGAAGGCGAGATCTTGCTTTTGGAGGACTTCTTTGGCCATGGCTGACGAAGAGATCACCACCGTGGTTACTCGGCCGAATTTCAGACTCATGATCGGACCTTGAGTTTTGGCTAGCTCGGTTAGAGACAGGTGGGCTTGTCTCGTAGTTTGAGGAGGTTTCCGATCACCGGCGATGGGACGGGTCCCGGTGGGAGCTTTTGACTTTGTTTGGTTCCTCTTAGAAAGGAAAAGAGGGCTCAAATTGAAGTCAAAGACAATAGAAGATATAGTCCAAAGCTCAGGAAGTCCATTTTTTCCGGCGAATGTGTGGATGGTTGGAGAAGGTTGGAGAGTTTTCAATGGTTTTTACAGTCTTGGTGAGCTGTGAACTTTGCATTAAACAATGAATAATTCTATCAACCCAATTTAACTACTCCTTACCCATTCGAGTGTGTGTTTGGGATTGAATATGAGGAAGATTTATTTATAAAATAAATTTGAACCATAAGATGATGAGTATTTTTTAGATAATTAAGACTGAATTTGTAGCATAATTGTTCAAAAATACCAGGATGAGGGAATCATAATCTCAATAAAAAAAATTATTGTAAATTTTTATTTTTATATATTTTTGTTTTTGTTTTTGTTTTTTTGTTTTTTTTGTTTTTGTTTTTGTTTTTGTTTTTTTGTTTTTTTTGTTTTTTTTTTTTTGTTTTTTTTTTTGTATTTGAAGCAATAAAGTTGTTTATATGCTCCTTTCATGTTGATCATATTGATCATTTTTTTTAATTAACTAATTTTTTATCTGTCTCAATTTTGTTATCTTAATTCGAAACTAACTTGGTTAATATACGTATTATTGAATCATCTCATGTGAAGCCAAAGAAAATTTTATAAAATTGGATAGGTTTTGAACATAAAAACAAATCAAAATGACAATAAAGAATGAAGTAAAAATAAAAATAGAGAATCATTAAGAAGGTTTATTTATTTATTTATTTCATTTAGAAAACAAACAATGGGAAATGAACAGATTATTAGGAAAACAAAGAAGCAACATCAGTCGAATAATGCTTATTAAAAGTGCCACGGAGCACATTCTCAAATACAGCAAAGCTTATATATTTTATATATGATTTGAAAAAAATTATTAGATTACTAGCGATACTCATACTTGATGTGTAATTTCAAAAAAAAAAAAATAATAATAATATAAAAATAATAATATATATATTTTTATATATAATATGTATTGCTCAAGTGATAAGGGTTTAATTTGCCAAATTTTGGTTTGATTGTCTCCATTAGCCGGATGTGACTTTGGTTCAGAAGACCATCGAAGATGCTACATGGACTGCTACTCTAATACCAAAAGACAGTGATACCTTAAAAGGAAAAAAAGTTGTTTGGCTCTACTTGTATCATTTTCACATCATAAGTGTCCCCTACAGGGTGCCACACAATGACGGTTTTCTGATTGTCTTTATTTCTCTCTCTTTTAAACTGCCTCAGTGCAGCTTCATGTTCAGTATCTACAGTGTTCACAACACCTACTTTTTGGGCTGGGTTTTCCACATATGTGCCATTCGACAATTTTCTTTGCTCATCAGCCTTTCCGGCTACTGTAGCTACCTCTGCTTCATTTCCCTCTAGATTCATCCTAGTTTCTTCTTCCTTGTTTGGCTCATCACTCAGCCATCCGGTATTATCCGTTAATCCGTTTAGGTCAAATCACCCGACGTCGAAGAACTGCAAGTTGTCTAGATCTTCTTTGAGATCTACAAGGTCGTCCAACCCTTGGCTCGGGCCATCCTCCCTGACCACATTGATGCCTACCAAGATTGGTAGCACCACTTTAGGTCTGATTTGACTAGTTGGCGTAATATAGCAACTCGGATCGTATGCCCTTTCAAACAAGTCCCTGGGACACTCCGCCGACAGGCCAATACCTCCCTCCAAGGCCAGACCCTCCTTTACTACGGGTATTGTCACCAGATTATGAGGCTTAGGTTGTGGCTTAAATGCGCCCATCATGCACAAATCTATGCCCTCAGGAATAAACAACATTGGTTTCGGTAGGTGGGAGGGGGTAATATATACGCTGGGGTCATAAGAAGTGGCCAGTGTATGGATCAGGTTAAGGTTTCGGGGTGGGAGAACTTGATTATGGGCTGGAATTGGATTTGTGGTTACATTTGGTTTCTGAGGTGGAGCGATAACCTTGTTGTTAATAAGATCTTGAATCTCATGACGCAATCGAAAGCACTAGTCGGTGTCATGACCGTGTTGCTGGTAAAAAGCACAGTACTTTGCGGGGTTATGTTTGGGTGGAAGAGGGTCAGGAAGTGGGTGAGGTTTTAAGGGTTTTAGATGCCCTTTCTTGACTAGTACTTGCATGGCTTTGGATAGGGTCATGTATAGTTGGTTAAAAGTCCTACCCTGCGTTTGGGTAGGGTTGGATGATGTTTGTGGGCCCATATTGGCAAAGGGGTCAGCAGTTTTTGTCGTGGTGACAACACTTACATCCGATGGCCTCGCAGTTGTGCTACCACCGGAAGCATTGGAACTGCGAACAAATGGCCTCTTGGCTAGCTCCTTATCCTTAGTAATAAGTCCTTGTTTCATGGCATCTTTGATTTGCACCCCCATTTCATAAAGCTTTGTGAAGGTGAATAGAGGTAGAACAATCATCTTCTGCAACAACCCATGCAGATTCCAGACAACCATTCTTATCTGATTCTTTTCTAAAGGTCGAGTGGTCATCATCGAGGCTTTGGCCCTCCATCTTGTCACAAACTCAGAGAAACTCTCATTCAGCTCTTGACGTGTTGCCTTAAGATCACGAGTTGTGACCTCAATTTGCGTATTGTAAGAGTACTGAGCAATGAAGGCTCCGACCATCTCCTCCAAATTCTGTTTGACAGAATCTTCCAATTTAGCATACCAAATAGCTGTTATATCTGACATGGTGCAACCAAAGAGAGACAGCTTCTGTAGTCTAGTTAAGCCCATCGGCCGCAAAATGTCTGAAAACAGTCGCAAGTGAACCATCGAATCCCCGGAGTTGTCAATACAATCAATGTGCGACATTTTAAACCGATCTGACAATGTAACCGCAAAATCAGTGTATCCATCCTCTACGTCTGGAATGGAATTGACCCCTTGCGCTCTCTTGAACAATTTCTACAGTTTGTTGACCTTGAGTGCAATTGGGTCAACCTCAAACTTGAATGGAGCCTCAGTCTGATAAACTGGGGCTCTGGACGCTTGTGTCGGGATAGGTTCTGCTAGATTGCCCTAGTTTTCTTGAACATTTGCGATATTAGCAGTGGCTCCGGGTGCTGGGATAGCTGTGGCAGGTTCATAGGATGTCGAGGCCGCGGCCGACTGTGGTGGCTATTGCTGTAGCCTGGTTATGACCTTGGCCCAACGGGCTGTAACTTTAGCCTGACAAGTTGCATCACGCTATAGGGTCTCAATTGTTTGTTGCAAATGGAGTAACAGTTCCTCCGTATTGGCTGGAGGATACTATGCCATTGGAATAGGTGGCTGTTTTTGAATTGGACTAGAAGTAGATGACTACTCTTGAATCGTACTAAACATAGGTTAGCTGAGAGGTGATTGTTATAAGAATTGGATTGGCGAACTCTATCTGGTTCTCCTCCGTCTTGTAACCGGTGAGAGTGAGGTAAACACGGGTTATCCCCGAACAAAATCCCCGGCCTTGCAAAGTCTTCCGACTCGAGTCTAGAGTACTTGGGGGATATTCTAACTTTCTGAAGCTATGGTTTAAACTACCTAGCAAAAGAAATAAAGTAAAAGAGCAACAACCAGAAATCGCACAACACCTCAGCTACGAGTTTTTATCAACACAAACATGATCAAAGTTATAGGATCGTACTTAACACTGAATTTTACCCCAAAACAGATACCAACCTTACAATTGATATGCACATTCCTCTACAATTTCACGGTAAATCACATACCAGTTAAGAGATAGCCAAAACACCCTATGAGGGGGGTAGGGTTACCCTGTCCTAGTCTTGTCATGAACTAGGGTTTACTATTTCAATCAAGCGGTTTCATGCAATCATGCATTCGGGTAAGCGTCTTGTCCTAGTTTGGAAAAGTCATTATGGCTTACTACATGCAGCTAGGCCAAATGGTCAAAGAGGGTACCTCAGTAAGACCACTTAATATACCTCTCACACCTAACACCAAGAAGTGAAAGGAGGATCAAACGGTACAACGGTAGTCCAAATCTAAGGGCTGTGTTCCCAACATAGCAGAGCCCATGACCGGTCAGCATTTTGGCCAGCTTTTGAGCAAGCCGCCGGCAAACCATCCAGGAATAGCAGTTGGCAAACATAGTGACTTAAGCGCACTAATGCAAATGCAATGCAAAGAACATATAAATGTAGACAAAATTTCACACCATGAAATTCGAGTCAAGGTCTCTAAACCTCCCTAACAGAGTCTCTAGAAACTATAGCTTACTTTTCGTGCTCTTTTCAGATACAACTAGCCCTACAGTTAGGACTCCCATGGTTCTGAATCTGATTCCACAAGTGCAAAGTGAAATAGATAAACACAACTGAGTTCAAATCCGACAATTCTTTTGAAAAATCGATTTTGAATAAAAAATGCCAAAAATGGACTGCTTTTGCCAAATTATAGAGACGCCACCTAAATATTGCTTTTGTCAAATTTAGAAAACCCGAGACTCGTGCCAAAGGCCACTTATCCGTCATCACCAAAGTGTCTCGTCTCGGGAACTTAGGTATGAATGGGGAAGGTCATGAATTGAGCACCCTATTCGCCCGATCAAAGATTGGCTTCTATTAATCATAATGTGATTCTTATTTACATTATAAGCTCTTGTTCCGATTATTAGGGTAATTTTACTATGTGACGCACACAAGTATAGAATAATTTGCAAAAATTGAAACACTTTGAGTTCATGTTTGTCTGAAAAATGGTTTCAATATGTACCACTTAAAAAAATGGGCTCATATGTACATTAAGCAAATTATCCAAATTTAAGCAATTAGCCTTCATCCACAAGTATTCAAACAGTTATATCAACTAAACACTTAACATCATGGAATATGCTTGACGTGGCAACAATCACACGCATGCTATATGCTAAAGCAATAAGTGCTCACCTTATACTCCAAGGCAAGCCAAAAGAAGCAAAAGAGTTGGAAAAAATGCATGATCCTACGGATGCAAAATGACTAATGCAACACATGCAATATGCAATTAATATGCTCGGCTACAAGCATGACATGTGAATCACTTTGATAGCTTGCAGTTTAAGCACATTTTCAAAGAAGCACTAAACGACATTGCTTGTTAGAATGATGCGCTAAGCCTAATGCATGCAAGACAAATGAATGCTTTATACATGGGAAATGTTAAACAAAATATGATGCTTTAAACTATCCATCGTAAGCGGGTAAATAAAAGGGAGAAAGAAATGGGGTTTGGAAGGCATACACATTATTACAAGTTTGCCCTCACACATGAGAGCCTGAATGAATGAATTAGCTAAGCTAGCTAACTACCTCTAATTTAACTAACTAGTCTAGCTAATTAAATAATTACGACATAAAATTAATTAATCTAATTAATTACAACACAAAATTAATTAGCTATTCTAACTAAGCATTTAAATATTACAAGTCCGCAAGTTCACGGTCCTTGAGAAATGAGGGAATGGCTTATGCATGAACATGATTTACTCCCCCAAAAATGCCTTTGCACTGTTTTGCACCTCAGCCTCTGCTTTTCTTTGTGGAAAAAATGGTATTACCTAGCTGAAAAAAGTGAGAAATACAAGGGTAAAGGCCTAGGAAGCAAGGTTCAAAGATGGGTAGTCAACCCCTCTACCTTTAATGGCCTTAAACCATAAGTTTCAGCCCATAAATATAGGTGAAAATAGTATAAAAATAGCAAGAATGGATGGGAAAGAAGTAGTATAAAGGAGCTAGGATGTAAACCTCTTGAAGATGAGTGATCCTTTGAATTACAAACCACAAATTTTACATTCTCAAGAGCTAAAATGCAAGCTTAAACACCTCAACAAATAACCCTCAAGATTTCGTTTAGAGTGTCTAGGCAAAGGGTATAGAAGTTGCAAGGGAGAAAAAGAAATGTAGAGAGAGAAATATTTTTTAAAACTTTGCTCTACAAAATTTTCTAACCCTAATTTTTGAGAGGGAGTCATCTATATATATAGAAATATATGAGACTATCTCGAAAATATCCATACAGACACAGCTGGTGCAGTGCATGCATTTGTGGAGACAACTGGCACAGTTGGCAAAAAGATTGAGTTTTAACACAAGTGGCCGGTAAGCCACTAATAGTGGGCGGCTGTAGACTAATAGTGGACGGCAGGCCACTAGTGGGTCTGTAACCCCCTGGATGGTCAAGCTTGAAAAACTGCTATTTTGGTCTAAAAACAAAGCACAAGGTTTGTAGGTTTCTGAGGCTCAAAACTGAGGTTTCTTGCTGAGGAACTCGAACATTTGGAAAAAGCGTGTAGATTCATCATCGAGTGATTAATCGATGGCGCCTAAGTCTTAAGGGCTGTAAAAAATAGGGTGTTTACAGTAGGTTACACGCTATAAGCTATTTGATTTGTCTGCTCTATCTGTCTGCTTTTGGAGCCATCTGTGAGTAATAACTTAGTAACGCTATGTTCAACTTTATTTATTTTTTGTATGATGATATAAGATTTGTTTTCTGAAATGTTAAGTTCTGTACAATGAATGATTGTCCAATTCTGACAATGTATTTATGGCATCTTTAGCATCATATGATATCTGTTAGCTATTACCTGGTGTCAAAGGTTCCATAATGAAACTTAATATGTCTGTTATCTGTTACCTGTATCGGAGGCTCAATTATGGAGATCAGCATATCTGTTTTTTGTTATCTAGATCCGGAAGTTCTTTTATGGAACTGGTTATACATAACCACCATCTGTTTTGTATCTGTCTGTATCTGATCTCTATCTGTTTTATTAACGTTAATGGATGTATTACGTATGATTAAGAACAAACTCTGATATGAATATGAATCTGTTTTTTATTTGAACTCTAATTTTGGAATATGATATGGGACATCATTTAATTAAAACCCTTTACTTTGTTATTATTCACTGGGCTTCCGCTCACTATTTATATTATGTATGTAGGTGATCAGGTACGTGACCAGGCTTAGTGATGATTGCCTGGAGCTTGTTTTGTCGGCCAACCCTTGTGCCTCCCGAGGAGGTTCCGAAAGTCATGTGGTCATGTTTTGTGAATGTACAAGACTTGTTTTCTTTTGGTATATGAATCAGTTTTTTGTTTATCTGTACTTTGGCTAAGTCCCTTTTTGACTTTATTTGTGTAAATGGGTGACGTGAGGTTACCATATCTATGACGTCACATGTACATATATAAGTTTTTTTTTGAAAATTCTATCCCATGTACGTCAGCACAGCTCAATAGATTATGTATGCTTAGATATTTTACTTCTATAACCCCTTAATATGTGATAAATTGTTCAGAGGCCTTTGGTAATCCAAGAATTACTGGTTTTAACAACGCAAAACCTATAGAGTGGGTTTGGGTCGTGACAATAATAATAGCCCAAGTGGAAAAAAGTCCAAGGAATATTGGATCTACAATTCTAATCCAATTTGAATAGGGCTAGTTTCAAAAAGAATAAAAGACTTTTCAGCCATTAATTTTGAAAGAACTTTTGAAATGGTAAAAGTGGCACTACAAGAAATTACACTTTTGGCGACCAAATTTTTAGTCGCCAAAGGTTGTTTTGTAGTTGGCAAAAGTCAATGGTGACTAAATTTATTCATCGCCCCGTTGGTCGCCAAAGCCTGGTCGGCAATAGTCAACGGCGACTAAAGTTACGTTGGTCGCTAATTATCTTATATTTGGCTACTAAAACAGACTTAGTCGCCAAACATAACGTTTTGGCGACCAAATATTTAGTTGTCAAAAATAATTGAATTAAAATGAAATTCTCTTTCAGCGACTAAAATATTTTGTCACTGAAACATTTTAGTCACTAATAAACTTATCTTTGGCTATTAAAACGGGCTTAGTCGTCAAAAGTAATTAAATCAAAATAAAATTCTTTTTCAACGACTAAAATATTTAGTTGCTAAAACATTTTAGTCGCTAATAATAATACATTTACTAACTAACAATTTTAGCCACTAATAATAATACATTTAGCGACCAAAATATTTAGTCACTGTTAGTTTGCACGACTAAACATTTTAGTCACCAAAAGATTAGATATTTTCATTTCATGGTAATTTACGACCAAACATTTTAGTCGGTAAAGGATGCCATGTTCTTTCGTGACTAAAATCTTTAGTTGGCAAAAGTTTCTTTCCTCATCTTGGTTTATTTTAGCTACTAACTATTTGGTTGCCAAAAGTCTTTTTGTTTCTTTGAATTAATTTCTCAACCACCTGTATTTATTCCATTATTAATACAATATGTACCCTGTATATAAATAAAAAAATCCATATATTGATAAAATTAGCAATCATTCCACAACATGCACATATTTCACTTTCAACCATAAAAAAAAAAAATATTTAACATCAAATGAATATTTCCAATAAAAATTCCATATAAACCAAGTATAATCCAATCTCAAAAATATAATTCCATCCATAACAGAGGATTAAACAAAATTAATATCCAAAAGTTAATCTATACCACCAAAAACTAATTTGTACCATGCCAAAAGGTGATCAACCATTGCTTTATCTTCATCTCCAACTATTCAATCAAGCTCGATAGTTTGTCTTCAAACAATTCTGATTTATTCTCAACAAATTTTGAAACTTTGGCATAAAGATAGTTGTTATTGGCAATCTTTACTAGTTCAGGAAAATGCCAAGAGTACCATTCTCTGCATTAAGTAAATCAAAGAACAACTTTAACGAAATCTATACTAGAGACATCCATTTCCTTGGCCTCACTGGAAAATGAACAGTTGTCGCACATCCTTGAGCCAACATAAAAACATAGTTGACTTTGTCATTCCTCAAGTTTATAAAACAAATAAACACGATAAATAATTAGTCATGGTTGAAACAAACAAATGGTACCATTGCAGTCTTGTAATGGCTCGACAAAATGATAGAATAAAACACTTTGACGACATTCTCTTTTAGACTGCAAACAAGAAATAATAAGATTTTTGTTGACAACTAAAGCATTTGTCAATTGCACAATACTAATTTATATGGGTGGATTTCAAATGCCTCCGTACATGCATGGTTAGGCACTATCTCGAATTTTGATAGGAACTACTAGTTGTGTGGTGTATAAGTAGGTGCACAAGGTTTTGTTTGCCTACAAGGAATGACGTTAACAAGCGATGATTAGTCTCATAGTTGACATGGTTGGAGAAAGTGTTACTAAGTAGATTTAGAAATTTAGGTATATATAAAAAAACAAAAATAATTATGATAGACAATCTGATTAACTTGTTCAACAATAAGTGAAACACATAAACCCAATTAGTACTGGTTTGAGCATGATGAGAACAAACAAGTTTTGCGGCTTGAGCAAATTTTGGCTTTATTTCCATATTGTGACCAACATGACATCTCAAAGAAATAAATAGAGAGTAGAGTTTATGTGGGCAATCTTAAATTCTTGCAAGGTAAAATAGATTTTGGTATTATCTTTTTCCAAGTGAATTTCCATGTCCTGACAAGAAAATGAGATGGCTGTTCTCCCAGGTTTGTTTAATGAAAGAATACAAGAACCACCTAAGGGTGTGATGAAACACTAGATGCTACATAAAGAAACCATATGTTTTAGTGATTACCTAAAATTCTCAGTTCTGCAACTACTCTCGCCACCAAGACATCAAATACCTCTCTGAAGGCAAGATTTGAGAATGTGTTTGGACTTAGTTTGATTTAGAAACAAAGAGCTACATATGTCAAGAGGTATAAGCTTGCAGTTTCCCCTCTTGCATTCATTTCAATTATTTACTATCAAGTTCTTGTAGGTTTGTGTTGTTATGATCTCCCTTCAAGTGTCTAAGTTTGGGTTTGGAAAGCTACCAAAAGGGTAGAGAGAGTTAACACTCTTTCTCAGACCTTCACCTATAGCTTAAACCCTTGCTTTTACACACTTTTTCTTTGCTTTCTAAATTGATTTTCAGAGTTAAAAAGAGGCTAAAAAAATAATGTTTTGAGGTTTCAAAAGTGTAGGTGTTAGCCACCTATCCTTGTTCTTATTTACTAGCCTTATTTTCCTTCTTCATTGTTTAGCTTTTTTTAGGCTCTTTTCATGCACTTTGAGCGATTGTTTTTTACCTATTAGAAGCTGTTTTAGGGCTGTTCTAAGTTGTTTAAATAATTTATGCTTTGATTAGTTTGCTTGTTGTCTCATATGTTTGCATACCTAGCTTGTTACATATTGTTCTTGGCCTTTCTTTGTCTAATTTCCATTTTTAAGAACTTCATTTTAATAATCAACTTTCCATTCATTTCTTTCATTTGAGAGTCGTGTCAATCGGTTGACGGTTATTCAAAACATGAACTAGAGATTTATGTTTAATGGCTTAATTTCCACAGATGTTCATTGTCAACGGTATAGTCACTTTTTCATGTTGAGAATCACTTCCCATTTGACATATTTCTCACTTAGTGGACGTAATCTTTAGTGGACGTAACAATCATCTTGGACTTAATTGATTAAAGGATGACAAAGACTAATGAATTTAGCTTAAGATGATCCAACCCACATAAAGAAAATGAGTTATATTGCTTGGGTTCGGCCGGACGTTATGCCGAATCTATTGTGTCAAGGATTGTCTTATATTAATTCATGATGTTTTGATGAACCTTGAAGCGTCTCTACCTCTCTCTTTGAGTTCACTCTATGATAGGTGGGAGGGGTAGTTATTGTTCATCGTATTTATTGAATTTTATCCAAATTGAATCTGAAATCATCAAGCAATTAACTTGCTCATTGATGGTTTTGGAAACGATTCCAATCTTCTCTCGAGGCTTTCCCATGATAGAGAAGTGTGAGAGGGACAAACAGAGTTCATAATAACTCTGTTTGCAATGTTTTCACTTTAGCGCACAAAACAGGATTTTGCATAAAATTAAGGCACGACCGGCCTTATTTAGGCCTACCCGAGCTTCATTAAGGGCCGGCCGGCCATCAATGTTTGGTCAGCAATATGTTTTGTAGAAAACAGAGGGCAATGGTTAAAGGTGAAACAGAGCAGACCTAGGCAAACAGAGCAGTTCTTGGACATTGTGCATGCAACCTTTGTGCATCCTTGCTTACATCAATGTTGTAGATTAATGCTCCGAGTATTGTTGTAATTAATTAATTATTATTGTTATAATTAGTCTTGTTGTAATTATTGTTGTAACTCTTATTATTATTGTTTAGTTGTAATTGTTATAGCTAGTTAATTATTTGCTTATTTATTCATTCAGTTTTGTAATAATTAGTTTAATTTGGACTTTCGGACTTTGATTCCCACCCTCTCACACAAGAGCAAATGTGTAATAAGTTGTATGTCTTCCAACTCCACGTCTTTCTCCCTTTTACTTATTTGCTTACAACGATTAGAATAGAACATCATTTTTCAAATTAGCATTCTTATACATTGCATCCATTGTCTTGCTTGCATTCAAGGTTCGGCTCATCATACTAACCCAATATCAATGTTCAAACTTGAATATGTGCTTTATCACATGTCTTGAATGAAATCATTTGCCATGCTCATAGCCGAGCCAATAAATTACATAATGTATGTGTTGCATTTAGTCATATTGTATTAATTAAGAGTATAGCGACCCCGGTCTTTTCCCATTTGATTATTGTATCCGGACTTAGGTTCCGTAGATCCTAGCATGGTTTAATTGTTGTTGTCGTTCTTTAATTTCTCATTTGGAATTATAGGATGTTTTGGGCAGGTCTGTTTCAAGTTGGTTGGGTTCGGAAACCAAATCTTGCTGTCGATTTTGAGTTCGCCGCCGGCGAGGGCTTGGTCGCCGGCGAGGTTGAGTTTTGTCTCTAGTGGTTCGAGCGAAATTTCTTCGCCGGCGGCGAGCGTCTAATCTGAACTGAGCGAGTGTCTTCGCCGGCGATCTTTCCTTCGCCGAGCGAGCTAGGTGTATGTTTTTGAGTTCTTCGCTCGGCGAGCATTCTGTCGCCGAGCATGCTTCGTTGCGAACTGAAGCATCGAGTTCTTAACTCGGCGAGCTTTTCTTTGCTCGGCGAGTGTTTATTAATTCTGGTCGCCGGCGACCATGTCTTCGCTCGAGCGAGCCTGTCCAGTATTTAAACGCAGCAGCAGTTTTAAAACGTCCTTTTTCACAACTTTTGATCCAGAAACCCTAGTTCCGAGTTTCTTCTCTCTCAACTCATCTTTTCCTTGGGTTTGATCTATCTAGAGGGCGTTTCTAACCTATTTCCTTCATTAAAAAGGTAGAGGAGAGTGAGGGCTTTCATTTAATCGGAGAAATTGTTGATTTGGAGCACTTGGGGTTTTGAGCATCATCTTCTTCTTCATCTTTTGGGTTCTTCTGTTTAAGGTAGGGATTTCCTACTCCATTTATACGCTTTAATCATAAGTGTTGGTATTTTGGTATATGGGGGGGGTAGTTTGGTGATTTTGGGAGAAACCCTAGGTTTTGACTTAGATTAATTTGTGTAATTAATTTAAGGGAAGTATGTGGAATTGAGTTTAATTCATGAAATTGAGGGATTATGGGATAAATTGATGTAGTTGGATATTTAATTACTTATGGAATTAGGATTGTATATATTGTATATTTATTTCGCTTAGAAATAATTGTTTGGGCTATCGGTGGAGGATGGCGATGATTGTTGTAGAACTTGCATGTGGCTTAGGTATAATCGAATTGAGTCAACTATTTGGTCGTTGAATTAATCTGAGAACATTACTTGTATTGATTATGTGTTGTTTATTGCAAGTATTGATTATGTTGCATTTGGTTTTGGAGGAGATAGGGATGGACTCGGTTTAGGGAAGAAAGGGATGGACTTCTAAACCGAATTTGTTGGGGGTTTAGGGAAGAAAGGGATGGACCTCTAAACCAGATTTGTTGGGAGGAGAAAGGATGGACTCCACTAGCATCACATATATGTGCGCTATTTGTTAATAGAAGTATTTCTATTTATTGTTGATATGATACATCATCACTAGGTGTATCGGTTGGGAAGTATGGAAGTGAATGTGGTTGTGATTGATACAATACCAAAGATGTATAGTTGTTATGTTATAGAGAGGTTTAACTTTATTTGTTATCCTGTTAAAGCATTGAGAGATGGGATTCCGTTGAGTTTTTGGCTAGGTTTTGAGCCATAGATGGAAGGTAAGATGTGCCATAGACAATGTGTCATAGGCAATATAGATATTCGTGTCATAAAAATTGTAATTGGAATATTGTGTGCTAACCATGTATCAGATGCTAATGCTTTAGTTAATTCTTATACTTGGTTTAGTATTTCTCTACTGGGTTGTGGCTCACCCTATATGGGAACTTCATTTTTCAGGTGCAGATGGTTCACTACCTCCAAGGACTTAGCTTGTGAGGAATTGGAACTCAAGATTTGTTTTAGTTTATTTGCTTTTATATGTAAACACTCAAGCCTAGGGCTTTATTTGTTTTGAGTTAGAACTCATGGATTTGTGTCCAAGTATTGGCTTGGCAAGATGTAAGCCCGTAGGGCATTTATTTTAATGTTTTATTTCTTAAGACTCTGATGAATGGAATTATATTTCTTGTTTTTATATATTGGTGCATGTTAATATTAATTATTATGGGTTAATTTTGAGGCGTTACAACTTGGTATCGAGCGTCAGGGTTGAATACTTTGGAGTGCGTGGGAAGTGATTAGTATCACAATGGGTTCGCCTCGTTTGATAGAGACTTAGTGTAATGATTGCATGCTTATATGATAACTTGTTTATGTGATTATGTGGGTATGGAATGTAGTATCTGGGATATTGATTGGACCCTTGAGTCTCTGAAAGTCTTGTTGGAAAGGCACTTGATCAATGTTGTTTCCAACCGGAACTTTAGTGACGTCGCGGGACTATCACTATCCGTAAATGAAATTCGTGAGGTGCTTATGTGATTATGTGCTTACGTGGTGTGATTTATTGTTATCCAATGTGTTAGGACGCCGAGTGTCATAGTTTTGGCATATTATTTAGAGTGCTAACGTCTTTGTTTCCTTTATTAGGATGTCGGGGCGAGGGCGAGGTCGTGGTAGGCGTGGTGGGCGAGCCAGCAAGAAGTGCCTATCTGGAGGAAATTCGTGATTCAGAGGGTGTTGGCGTGCCAATGTGGCCGAGCCATGAGGCGGCGGTATGGGCGCTTTGGCCCAAGAGATAGCGAGGGCATTTCAGCGTCGATGGACATTCTTAGGGTCGAATCCAGCCGATTCGGCCCATTCTAGTTGCCGCAGATGAGGCCTTCTTTTACGAAGAGGGAATTTTTCCGGTCTCAGCGGAAGTGTTTGTAGGTGACCCTAGCGAGCCGCTTAAGGCGCATAATGGCTCGAGCACAACGAAAACGTTTGAGATGCTAGGCATCGAAGGCGAGACATGAAGGTGACCTTGGCATCTTTCGGCTAAAGGGGATGCGGGTCAATGGTGGAAGTTCACTAAAGGCGTATTGGAGTGCGTGGAAGGCGTTTGTTGGCGCTTTTGAGAAATGTTGTCTTGGTGTCGAGAAGCTGAGAGATCAGTTCTGCCATCTTGAGCAGGACAGTTTATCAGTGGACGAGTTTGAGGCGGCATTCACTAGTTTGTCGAGTTTGCACGGAGTTAGTAGCGGTGAGGCGTCGTTGTATTGAGTTTGAGAAGAAGTTGGCGTGGCCTCAAGTGAAGTTGTCGGGTCTATGATTGGGATTTTGGGCGTTTGGTTGATCTGACCCTCTAGGGTTATGATCAGAAGAGGAAGAAGCGAAGGCTCCAAGAGGAGTCGAGGAGGTCGAGTGATGGCGAGGCGAGAGGTTTCACTCCTCGGCGACCTCGAGTAGTTTTCTAGATCCACATTTCCTGTGCCCGATGCTAGTTACGGGAAAGCGATCGAGGAGATATCACTTGCTTCAAGTGTGGCCAGTGGGCCACAAGTCTTGATTTGTCCTCGAAGGGAGGAGTCTGAGGCGAGATCTTCTTGGCTCGATCTCGAGCGAGTCGAGTAGAGGCGATCGCTCTCTTGTTTCAGTCACGGTCATCCGGGCACTGAAGAGGTTCTGTCCATGATTAGTGGCACTTTTACCCGTGCGTCTGGTTTGAGTTGTTTTCGATGTGGTCGGCGGGGCACTGAAGAGGTTTTGCCCACCGTGAGTGGCACATCTAGTGCATCTGGTTTGAAAGCGGAACTCGAGTCGGCCAGATTCGATCCGTTCGAGCCTCGAGGGCTAATCGAGGCTTCATCGTCCCATTCGGTCTGTGATCTTATGCTCCTAGGGGTGAGCGAGTTGATCGAGAGGTCATCTGGGCGTGTATCTTGTTACCTGTGAGAATCTTGTACCGACTCCGTCGGTTGTGAGAGGTACCTTCTTGTTTTGCAATTCGATTGCTAGTGTTTTGATCGATCTGGAGCATCTCATTCTTTTGTGTCTGCTACATTTGCATCCATTTTGGAGTTAGAGTTAGCTCGATTAAGCGTCTCCTATTTGTGTAGTGTCACCACTTGGGGGTGAATTGATTTTGAAACAAGGTGTTAGGGGTTGTGATATAGAGGTCGATGATCATAGAATCCCTTTTTCTTTCGTGGTTATGCCCATGAAGGGCTTCGATGTTATTTTGGGTATGGGCTGGTTATCGTCATACCGGCATTTATTGATTACTACCGTCGGAGGGTCACTTGTTGTCTTGTTAACGGAGAACGCTTTCATTTTAGGGGATAGGGTTGGTAGTGTTTTGCCACGTGGTATGATCATGGCGAAGTGAGCTTAGTAGTCTACTTGCGAACCTTTCGATTAATGAGGATGTTGAGACCCAGTTGTGTTGCGAGTAGTTTGTGAGTACTCGGACGTCTTTCCCGAGGATCTTGTTAGTTTGCCACCTCATCGAGAGATTGAGTTCTCTATTGACTTAGTGCCCGGCACAGCGCCGATTTCTATGGCACCTTACCGTTTTGCCCCTGCCGAGTTAGTTGAGTTGAAGGTTCAGCTCCAGGAGTTGATAGATAAAGGTTATATCCGTCCTAGTGTTTCACCGTGGGGGCGCCACCCTTTTCGTTAAAAAGAAAGGTGGTGCTTTGAGGTCAGTATAGATTATCGGAAGTTGAATCGGGTTACGGTTAGAACAAGTATCCTATGCCTCGTATAGATGATTTGTTTGATCGATTGAAGGGTTCCGTTGTTTCTCTAAGATAGACTTGAGATCGGGTTATCATCGGTTGAGAGTCGGGAAGAGGATATTCCAAAGACGGCATTAAAATGCAGCGGTATGGCCACTATGAGTTCTGGTGATGCCGTTTGGGCTCACCAATGCACCGGCGATGTTTATGGATTTGATGAACCGGATCTTAGGAATTCTTAGACCGTTTGTGGTCGTCTTCGTGGGCGACATTACGATTTACTCACCTTCGGAGGAAAAGCGAGGAGCATTTGAGAGTGGTGCTTGAGTTACTTAGAGCCCATAATTTGTATGCTAAGTTTGGGAAGTGTGAATTACGGCTAGAAGAGGTGAAATTCTTAGGCCATGTAGTTTTACGGGAAAGGAGTGTCTGTTGATACATCCAAGGCGAGGCGATTGCAAGATTGGGCACAACCTAAGAGTGTATTTGAGATCCATGATTTTACGGGATTGGTGGGTATTACCGTCGGTTTGTGAAGGATTTCTCGGGTTAGCTTCACGTTGACTAGATTGACTCGGAAGGAGTCAAATTTGTATGGAGTGAGACTTGTGAAAAGTCGTTTGAGTTGAAGGTTAGATTGACCACCACGCTCGGTCTTGATTATTAGGAGAGAGGGTTGGGTTATGCGATTCTTGTGGCGCCTCACGAGAGATGCAGGTTGTGTGTTGATGCAAGAGGAAGGTGGTTGCCTATGGCTCACGTCGATTGAAGATTCATGAGAAGAATTACCCTCGCATGATCTAGAGTTAGCATTTGTGATATTTGCCTTGAAGATTTGGAGGCATTATCTGTTTGGTGAGAAATTTGAAGTATTCTCCGATCATAAGAGTCTGAAATATTTGTTCACAGAGAGACTTGAATCTGAGGCGAGAGGAGGTGGATGGAATTTATGGAGGATTATGATTTGAGTTGCATTATCATCAGGAAAGGCCAATGTTGTGGCGATGCCCTTAGTAGGAAATCTGTTGGTGGCGTTGCTAGTATAGCCATCAGAGTGGGAGATGTTGGGTGCAATTGGGGAGTTTGATTTATACAGGTGAATCCGTTGAAATTTCTGACCTTGTTTTCTATTGTTCATGACCCACCCTTGTGACTCGAGTGTTAGAGGCTCGGAGGGTGATCTTGAGTAGAATCTCTCAGAAGATTTCCAATGGTAAGATTGAGAAGGGCTTGACGGTGTATCGACTGAGTGTGAGATACCAAGACCGTCTGTTTGTGCGAGTCGTGTCGAGAGGAGGTACTCCAGAGTTTCATCATTCGCGCCTATGCGGTGCATCCGGAAGCACCAAGATGTATCGAGATTTGGGTCGCGATTTTGGTGGCGGGGTATGAAGAGATGTGGCAGCTTTCGTATCTAAGTGCCTTATTTGTCAGCAAGTAAAGGCTGAGCATCAGAGGCCAGCGGGTTTGGTGAAACCCTTGCCTATTGCCGCGTGGAAGTGGGAGCATGTCAGTATGGTCTTCGTTGTGGGTGTTCCGAGGACTCGGGGGTAGTGATGCCACTAGGGTGGAGGTAGACCGGTTGACGATGTCAGCGCACTTCATTCCTATGCATGTTAGAGATTCGGTAGATCAGCTTGCCGATTTGTATAACCGGGATCTAGTGTGGTTGTACGGGGTCCCGATGTGATCGTTTGAGATAGAGATCCTCGTTTCACCGCCAGTTGTGGCGAAGTTTGCGAGTGCTTTAGGTACTAAGTTGACTTTTACGGCTTATCATCCTCGGTGACAGGCGGTCCGGCGTACTATTCAGATCCTTGAGGATATGCTTGAGGTTGTGTTCTCGACTTTAGTGGGTCGTGGGAGAGGCACTTGCCATTAGTGGAGTTGCCTACAATAACGATTTCGATCTAGTATCGGTATGGCACCATTTGAGGCCTTGTATGGCGGCCGTGTAGATCTCCGGTTTGTTGGGCGAGGTGGGTGATGCACCTTTGATAGGTCGGAGTTAGTGAGGAGGCAGCGGAGAAAGTTGAGCTTATCCGTAGGAGACTTACTCTGACCAGTCGTCGAAATCTTATGCCGACCGTAGGAGGAGACCTTTGGTGTTTGAGGTAGGGATCATGTCTTTGAAAATATCACCTAGGCGAGGTTTGATGAGGTTCGGGAAGAGTGGGAAATTATCCCCTCGGTTTATTGGTCCCTTTGAGATCCTTGAGAGGATTGGCGAAGTTGCTTATCGTTTAGCTTTGCCACCACAATTGTCCGGAGTTCATGGCGTGTTTCATGTGAGTATGCTTGAGTATGAGCGGATCCGTCACATGTCTTTGGATTGGACTGATTTAGTTGTTGATGAGGATGTCTCATATGAGGAGAGACGATTCGAGTCTTGGATAGGCGGGATCAAGTCTGCGTGGCAAGACTATCCCTTTAGTGAAGGTTTTGTGGAAGCATCACGAATTGGAGGAAGCCACTTGGGAGCGTGAGTTAGAAGTCCGTGAGAAATATCCGGATATGTTTATTGATTTGTAATCTTGTATCTAGATTATATAATATTGTGGAACTTGAGCATTTTATATATGTCTTAAGTTGGAAAACATTGAGAATGTTTTGGTTTTGTGAGATTAATTTAAAAAAAATTTTGTTTTGGAAGTTTAGTGGAACATTGCATATGTTGGTTTATTATTGAATATCATGGAATTGAATATGATATGAAAATGGGAATCTTGTATTTCAAAAATGTTAAATTTGAAAGGAAATTGCATCTTTATTAATGCAATTTGAAAAGATATCTTGTTTTTGTTTATATTGTGAGATGCCTCTTGATAAAGAGATGAAGTGACGGTGTTGGGTCAAGTTGTTTATTGTTGTTTTATATATCATTGGGAATGAAGAAAAACTTGTTTTACAAACTCATGCTTAATTTAGGGACGAAATTCTTTTAAGGGAGGTTATAGCGACCGGTCTTTTCCATTTGATTATTGTATCGGACTTAGGTTAGTAGATCCTAGCATGGTTTAATTGTTGTTGTCGTTCTTTAATTTCTCATTTGGAATTATAGGATGTTTTGGGCAGTCTGTTTCAAGTTGGTTGGGTTGAAACCAAATCTTCTGTCGATTTTGAGTTAAATCGCTCGGCGAGGGCTTGGTCGCCGGCGAGGTTGAGTTTGTCTCTAGTGGTTCGAGCGAAATTTCTTCGCTCGGCGGCGATGCGTCTAAATCTGACACGAGAGCGAGTGTCTTCGCTCGGCGATCTTTCCTTCGCCGAGCGAGCTAGGTGTATGTTTCGAGTTCTTCGCCGAGCGAGCATTCTGTCGCTCGAGCATGCTTCAGGTTGCGGACACGAAGCATCGAGTTCTTAACTCGGCGAGCTTTTCTTTGCTCGGCGAGTGTTTATTAATGCGGTCGCTCGGCGACCATGTCTTCGCTTCGGCGAGCCTTTGTCCGATATTTAACGCGGCGGTTTTAAACGTCCTTTTTCACAACTTTTGATCCGAAACCCTAGTTCCGAAGTTTCTTCTCTCTCACCTCATCTTTCCCTCGGGTTTGATCTAGCTAGAGGGCGTTTCTAACCTATTTCCTTCATTAAAAAGGTAGAGGAGAGTGAGGGCTTTCATTTAATCGGAGAAATTGTTGATTTGGAGCACTTGGGGTTTTGAGCATCATCTTCTTCTTCATCTTTTGGGTTCTTACATTTAAGGTAGGGATTTCCTACTCCATTTATACGCTTTAATCATAAGTGTTGGTATTTTGGTATATGGGGGTAGTTTGGTGATTTTGGGAGAAACCCTAGGTTTTGACTTAGATTAATTTGTGTAATTAATTTAAGGGAAGTATGTGGAATTGAGTTTAATTCATGAAATTGAGGATTATGGGATAAATTGATGTAGTTGGATATTTAATTACTTATGGAATTAGGATTGTATATATTGTATATTTATTTACGCTTAGAAATAATTGTTTTGGGCTATCGGTGGAGGATGGCGGTGATTGTTGTAGAACTTGCATGTGGCTTAGGTATAATGGAATTGAGTCAACTATTTGGTTGTTGAATTATCTGAGAACATTACTTGTATTGATTATGTGTTGTTTATTGCAAGTATTGATTATGTTGCATTTGGTTTTGGAGGAGATAGGGATGGACTCGGTTTAGGGAAGAAAGGGGATGGACTTCTAAACCGAATTTGTTGGGGGTTTAGGGAAGAAAGGGGATGGACCTCTAAACCGTTTGTTGGGAGGAGAAAGGATGGACTCCACTAGCATCACATATATGTGCTATTTGTTAATAGAAGTATTTCTATTTATTGTTGATATGATACATCATCACTAGGTGTATCAGTTGGGAAGTATGGAAGTGAATGTGGTTGTGATTGATACAATACCAGCATGTATAGTTGTTATGTTATAGAGAGGTTTAACTTTATTTGTTATCCCTGTTAAAGCATTGAGAGATGGGATTCCCGTTGAGTTTTTGGCTAGGTTTTGAGCCATAGATGGAAGGTAAGATGTGCCATAGACAATGTGTCATAGGCAATATAGATATTCGTGTCATAAAAATTGTAATTGGAATATTGTGTGTTAACCATGTATCAGATGCTAATGCTTTAGTTAATTCTTATACTTGGTTTAGTATTTCTCTCTTGGTACGTGGCTCACCCTATATAGAACTTCATTTTTCAGTGCAGATGGTCCACTACCTCCAAGGACTTAGCTTGTGAGGAATTGGAACTCGAAGATTTGTTTTTAGTTTATTTGCTTTTATATGTAAACACTCAAGCCTAGGGCTTTATTTGTTTCTGAGTTAGAACTCATGGATTTGTGTCCAAGTATTGGCTTGGCAAGATGTAAGCCCGTAGGGCATTTATTTTAATGTTTTATTTCTTAAGACTCTGATGAATGGAATTATATTTCTTGTTTTTATATATTGGTGCATGTTAATATTATTTATTATGGGTTAATTTTGAGGGCGTTACAAAGAGCATGTATATTTTTTTCTAATTATTTTGCTTTGTTTGGCTTGGAGTACTAGGTGAGCAATTTTGAGCTTTAGCATCTTGCATCAAATGTTTGTGTTGCCATGTCAAAACATATTTCCATGAGGCTAGTTGCTTAAATGATATACCTATTTGAATGCATGTGGTTGAAGGCTAATTGCTTGAATTGAGATAGTTTGATTAAATGTACATTTAAGCCCACTTTTTCAAGTGGTACATTCACAAACTCTTTTCATTTTCAAAAAGCAAGCATGAAATCAAATGTTCCAACTTTTGCAAAATTAGTTTATACTTGTGTGCACACATCACATAGTAAAAATAGCTAATAAATTGGAACAAGAGCATATAATGTAAATAAGAATCACATCATGATTAGTAGAGGCCGATCTTTGATCGGGCGAGTGGGGTGCTCAATTCATAACCTTCCCCTTTTGTACCTAAGTTCCTGAGCCGAGGCACTTTGGTGATGACGGATAAGTGGCCTTTGGCACGAGTCATGGGTTTCTTAAAATTTTCAAAAATATTTAGGTGGCGACTCTGAAATCTGGCAAAGTTGTCCATTTTTTGCATTTGATTCAAACATCGATTTTCCAAAAGAATTGCCAGATTTGGACTCTTTTGTGTTTTCACTGTTTCATATTGCACTTTGTGAAATCAGGTTCAAAACCACGGGAGTCTGAACTGTGGGGCTAGTCGTATCCGAAAGGAGCACGAAAAGTCAAGCCACAGTTTCTTGCGACTCCGCTAGGAATTTAGAGAACTTGACTTGAAACTCATGATGTGAAATTTTATCTACATTTATATGTTCTTTGCATTACATTTGCATGGTTACTTTAAGTCACTGTGTTTTCTATCTACTATTCCTGGACAGTTTGTGTAATAACCCCGATCCCTAATTAACGTTAATCCATGATTAATTATGCCTAATCAGTAATTAAGGAGAAATTCTGAATTAAATTGCATATATGTGTTGCATTATTTGTGTCTATATCTATTTAATGTAGAAAGACATGTTCATGTTTTCTTTCGGTTTGTAAGTTAAAGGCCTTATCAGTGCTCGATTCACAAATTGACTTGATTTACGTATTAATTAGGATTTATAGGATTTTATGGTAGGTTTAATTGAAATTCGCTTTGGGACAATTAAATTAGAATAATTAATGCTCAATTAAGCCTAACTAATGAAATCTTGATCTAAACCCATATAAGGCACCTTTTTGTTCCCCACTCACTCTTTTTCTCCATCTTACATGCATCCTTGAGCACTCATAGACACAAAAATGTGAGAGGGAGAGAGAGTAGGAAGGAAGTTGAATCAATAAGAGAATTGCTTGAGATTTAGAGGAAATTGAAGAGGACTTCGAGGATTAAGCTACCACACTTGAGAATTCAAGACTTAAGGTAGAAATCCACCATTTTAATTGTGAAATAGAGTGGTATAATGCATGGGTTCATGGAAATTAGAGATTAAAGTCAAGAAATAACTTAAAGAGTAGATTTGAGAATCAATTCATGCATGCATGTCCATTTCTTCCTAAATTGAGCATGATTTCAAAGAATTCTTTTATGCATGTGTTCATCTCACTTATATTTTGAGAATTCGTCATGTCTTCTATCAATTCGCCAAATTTGATCATGTTTTGAAGTGATTGAGTACAAGAGAATTCATGCATGTTATGTTCTTGAACATTCATAAAGTTTAAGTTGATATTTTGTACAATTGGCATGTCATTGGGCCATGATTTCTTGAAATAATCCTTAAAACATGTTGTTTTATGAGTTTCTATGAGTTTCCTAAAGTTTTGGCCCCAAAATGTTGAGTTTTGAAGTGTTTGGTTTGAGTTTGAAGCTTAGAGATCAAATTTGGAAATTCTAGATTTTGCATTCACGCTCGAGCATAGGAGTTTACGCTCAAGCGAGCACTCTGAGTGCGTGCACTTTTGCTCGAGCGACTGGAAGCTCGCTCGAGCGTGAAATGCATGTATCCAGAAGTTCATATGTTTGCAGCATGCTCGAGCGACAGAAGTCATGCTCAAGCCAAGGTCTGAGTCTGACGCTCGAGCGTGGATTGAGTGTCTGTCGGGCATGAAAAGCAAGCAACTAGTACTTTTTCCAAAGTTTACAGTTCGCTCGAGCGAGGGAAGTCATGCTCGAGCGAACCTTCACTTCTTGCATGTCTGCTCGAGCGAGGAAAGCCACGCTCGAACGTGGACCCTGTTTTCAGCAAGTTTTGGAAAATGTTTTCAAATGCATTTTTGCATCCTCATTCCATCATAGGCATTCTTAGGCCATGATTAAGAGTCCATAATGAGGTTAAAAGCTAGAAACGCGCTCAGAACAAATAAAGCAAGTCATGTACAATTCGAACATGTGTTTCAGGTGTGTGTTCGTTATGTGTTCATGTAGGTCACGTACCGTAGACCGTTTGATTAGTTTGCTCTGTCTGTCTGCACTTGAAGTCAACTGTGAGTAATAACTTAGTAAAGCTATGTTCAACCTTATTTATTTTTTGAATGATGAAATAAGATCTATTTTCTGGAATGATTGTCCAATTTCTAATAATGTATTCGTGGCATCCTTAGCATCATGTGATATCTGTTAGCTGTTACCCGGTATCGGAGGTTCCATTATAGAACTTAATATGTCTGCACTCTGTTACCCGCACTGGAGGCTCCCTCATGGAGCTCATCATGTATATTCTTTGTTACCCAGATCCGGAGGTTCTTTTATGGAGCTAGTTATTCATAACCACCATATGTTCTTCATCTGTTCTGTATCTATTCTGTTAGAGCTAATAGATGTACCACATATGATTAAACATGAATTATGATTTCTGTATATCATCTGAACAAGAATACGAATATGAATCTGAATTATGATTCTGAATCTATATGGACTTCATTCATCAAAACCCCTTTACTCCGTTATTATTCACTAGGCTTTCACTCACTATTTATTTTATGTATGTAGGTGGCAAGCACATGACTAGGCCCAGAGTTGACGGCCTATGTTTCAGTTTTTGTCAACCAGCCTTTGCTCCTCCCGAGGAGGTTCCGGATGAAGTCAAGTTTTGTGGCTGTTTTTGTAATCATATTAGACTATGTTTGTTGTTAAGTTGAATGCGAGATTTTGGCATGAACGCCTAAGTGTGATATGTAAATATTATATCTTGTGACTTCACTCGTAAGTCTATAAAAGTTTTAAGCTATTCTGTCTCATGTATGTCATTATAGCTCATTGGACCTCATATATTTTGTATATTTGCTTCCGCAGCCTCTAATTATTCGCTAATCTGTCAAGAGGCCTTTGGTAATCCAAGGATTACTGGCCGGTTACAATATTAAACCCATATGGGCGGGTTTGGGTAGTGACAGTTTGCCAGAGGCTTGCTCAAAAGGCTGGCTGGTCATGGGCTTTGCCATATTGGAAACATAAGCCTTGGATCTGGATTACCGCCATACCGCTTGATCATCCTTTCACTTCTTGGTGTTAGGTGTGCGAGATATCTTAGGTAATCTTGTTGAGGTGCCCTTTCGACCATTTGACCTAGTTGCATATTGAAGCTATAGTGACTTCCAACTTAGGACATGATGCCACATATTTGCAGGATGTTGTGAAACTCATTGTTTGAAATAGTATAGCCTAGATCATGTCAAAAATCTTGGATAGGGTAACCCTACCCCCTCATAGGGGTGTTTTAGTTCTTTTACTTGGTATGTGTTTTTAGAGTGAGACTATACATGATGGTTCATATCAACATAAGTTTGAGAACATAGTTCAGTGGGGATTACAGTTTACCTGTGTGTTATGACTGTTGTGAATTGGAACTGAAGTGCTGTCCATTTTTTTATTATGTTTTTCTTTTTTTCTTTTTCCTAGGTAGTTTACCATCATAGCTTCAGAAAGACTCAATTTTTCCCAAGTTGTGTGGACTTGCTTTGGTAGGCTTTGTAAAGCTCAAGACCTTGTTGGTGGCTAGCTAGTGTTAGTCTCACTTCCGTTAGTCACACGACGAAGAAGGAACAGACAGTTAGTAACACCGATACAAAGCATTTCGCAAACGCCTATCCGTTTTCACTCAATCATTTCACCAGTATCTAGTTCACCCAAACCAGCAATGGCACATAATACAGCATAGAACGCGGAGGAATTTGCTGCCATGATGGTGGCTTTCCAGAGAACTATGGATACTGTAAACCAAAAGATGGTTGCACAAGACGAGATTATCGCCGATCTACGACGTACATCTGGGGCACCAGCATCAACCATGCATCCGATCCCGGGTACTTAGCCAAACCTTGATCCACTCCCACCGGTTAAAAATCTGCCAGTCCTAGATCCTCAGGACATGTTTCCCTCGGCTCTAGCTTATCAGCCTTCGGTTCAACCCCTCGCAGGAATTTTTCCTTTTGACATCAATGAAATCGATTTGGCTTTGATCAAGATTGCTAGATTGGAGAAAGCATTGAAGAAATCCCAAGGCTTTAACTCCATCCCGATATCAAAGATGGGTACACTGAAGCTTTAGTTAGATTATCGGACAAATTTAAGAAGCCTTCTTGTAGCTTGACTTTCCGTGCTCCTTTTTAAAGGCGAATAGCCCTACAGTTCGGACTCCACTTGTGATTATGAATTTGATTTCATAAGTGTAATGTGAAATAGTGAAAACTCAAAAAAATTCCAAATCTGGCAATTCTTTTTAGAAAATCGATGTTTGAATCAAATGCCAAAAAATGGACTACTTTGCCAGATTTTAGAGTCGCCACCTAAATATTTTTGAAAAATTTAAGAAACTCGAGACTCGTACCAAAGGCCATTAGTCCGTCGTCACCAAAGTGTCTCAGTTCGGGAACTTAGGTACGAGAGGGGAAGGTCGTGAATTGAGCACCCTACTCGCCTGATCAAAGATCGGCCTATGTGTTTCTTATTTACATTATATGCTCTTGTTTTGATTATTAGCTATTTTTACTATGTGATGCGCACACAAGGTATAGAGTAACTTGCAAGAATTGGAACACTTGATCTCATGTTTTGTTTTGAAATTGTTTTGTGAATTTGCCACTTGAAAAAGTGGGCTAAAAAAATGGACATCAAACCATTCCAGTTCAAGCAACTAGCCTTCATCCACAGGCATTCAAACAATTATATCATTTAAGCAATTAGAATCATGGTATTCATGCTTGGGATATGGCAACACAAACATTCAATGCAAGATGCTAAAACACAGAATTACTCACCTAGTACTCTGAGCCAAAACAAAGCAAAATAATTAGAAAAAAAAAATATGCATGCTCCTAACTTAATGCAATATGACTAATGCAACGTACACATTATATATTTTTATAGGCTCGGCTATGAAAATGGCATATGATTGTATTCAAGACATATAAGAGAGCACAAATTCAATTGATAAGTTTGAACAATTTGATATTGCGTTAGCATGATGAGCCGAACCTTGGATGCATGTAAGACAATAGATGCAAAGCATAAGAATGCTAATGAAATGTGATGCCCTATACTAACCATCGTAAGTGAGTAAGTAAAAGGGAGAAAGATGTGGGGTTGTAAGATATACAACTTATTACAATATTGCCCTCATGCAAGAGGGTGCGAATCAAAGTCCAAAAGTTCGAATTTAACTAATTATTACAAAACTGAATGAATAAATAAGCAAGGCTAATTAACTAGCTAACTATGCTATTACAATAGGGAAAACTACGATAACTAAACTCGCTCTCTAAGCTAAGTAATTACAACAATTATAAAGGGGCACAAATAATAATTACAACACTTAATAATTAACGATACTAATTACAAGAAACAATATTAAATTAATTACAACAACGATCATAATGTAAGCAAAGATTTGTAAGAATTGCATGCATGTACATGCACAATGTTTAAGAACAGCTCTGTCTGCCCCAGGCTTGCTTTGTTTCACTTCAGCCACTGCCCTCTGTTTTCTGCAAAAATACACTGCTGACCAAACATTAAAAATCGGTCGGCCCTCAATGAAGCCTAGCCGGGCCTAAAGAAGGCTGGCGGTGCCTCAATTTTGTACAAAACTCTGTTTTGTGTTCTGAAGTGAAAATAGTGTAGAAAAAGTTGTTCAAGCTCTGTTTGTCCCTTTTTTCCTTCTCTGTCATAGAAAAGCCTCGAGAGAAGGTTAGAATTGTTTCCGAAGCCATCAATGAGAAAATTGATTGCTTGATGATTTCGGATACAATTTTGGACAAAAATCAATGAATGCAATGAATATGACCACTCCTCCCTTTTTATCATGGAATGAACTCAAAAAAGGAAGTAGAGACGCTTCAAGAATCATCAAAATGCAATGAATCAACGTATGACCACTTTTGACTCGATAAACTTGGCATAACGTCCGGCCAAGCCCAAGCAAAATGACTCATTTTCTTTATGTGTGTTGGTTGCTTTTAAACCAATTCTTTTAGTCATTTCCATTCTTTAGTCCATTTGTCCGAAGTGATGATTAAGTCCTCTAAAAGGAGAGAAGCGTCAAACGAGAAGTAATTCTCAACATGAAAGAGAGATTATGCCGTTGACAATGAATCTCCATAGAGATTAAGCCATTAAGCGTGAATCTCTAGTTCAAGTGTTGAATAACCATCAACCGATTGAAACAACTCTCAAAATGAAAGAAAGGAGTGGCAAGTTAATTCTTAAAATGAGGTTATTACCATGAAAGTTAGACAAACAAAGGCTAAGAACAACATAATACAAGCTATATACAAAGACCAATGCTACAACAAATGAACTAATCAAAGCTTGAATCAATTAAATAGATTAGGACAACCCTAAAACATTCTCTAATAAGCCAAAATAGTGGCTGAAAATCCAAGAAAAGAACTCAAAGAGCTAAACAAAAAGCAAAGACACTAAAGCTATGTAAGCAAAAACAAGGAGGGGTGGCCAACCCCTCCAATTTCAAGGCTTCAAACCCTGTTTTTTTGGCTATAGTTCAACTTTGAAAATCAGTTCAAAAATCAAAGAAAAAAAGTGTAAAGGAACCAAACGTTGAGCTTTAAAAATAGTTGCAAGTAAGGGTGTTAACCTTACCACCTTTGGTAGCTTATCTAAACCCAAGTTCTAACACTTAAAATGGATGCAAAACAACCCAAGAAGAAATAGGTAGAAATGAAGTAAGCAAAAGCAAGAACAAAAGTTACAAGCTTATACCTCTCAAAATGGAGTAAGCTTTGGTTGATGATCAGACTCACTCTTGACACACTCTCAAGCTTGAATTATACTTCTCAAGGGTCAACAAAGGCTCTAAGATGATCAATCAAGGTTGTGTATGGTGTTATATAGATGATAAAAGGAAGGTAGGTTAACTCAAAGGTAGCTTGCAATGGAAGAAGGAGGAAGAAGGAGCTCTCTTTGTGTATAGGCTTTCTCTCAATTGTTCAATCCCCAAAACAGAGGTATATGGTCGTATTTATAAAATTTGAGCAAGAAACATCAAAAATATCTTCAAAAATGGATAGCTGGCAGCCTCCCTCTCAGAATAGTGTTTCTCGCTACTGAAGCCCAACCAGCCCTAAATAGCCACGATTGGCCCTTAATGAGGCACGGTCGAGCCTCAATGAATTCCCCTATTTTTCTATTTCAGCCTCAACACAAGGTAGCACAAGGTGTAAAAAGGGATTTCTTGGGTATGATCAATGAGAATATGGAAGGTTTGGGGTTGTTTCGAAGCTTGAACAAGACTCCTTTATTGAGACCTTGAACCATGCATAAGACCAATTTCATCATCGAGTGTTCCGAGTAAAGCACTCAAGCCTTGCAGACGATCAAAAATGGAGTGTCCACAGTTGCCCCTCTTTGACAGAGCTCGAAGCCATAAAGTGACGTAAGTGAATGTCAAAGCCCAAAGATGACTCATTTGATGAGGCCGTAAAGCTCGGGCAAGAAATCAAGACATAAATGTAAAGATTGAACTCGAGGCAAAATGCAAAAACAAAATGCAAGAAATAACTTATGATTATGCAATGAAGCAATGCAGTGAAACATAATGCAAATGAAGCAATAAAATGACGCTACAATCTAGACAAGTATGCAACGTTTGAATGACAATGCAAATCAAAGAAAAATAAACTTCGCCGTGTTTCACACGAAACGAAGTGAATAAACAGGCAAGCTTCGCATGAAAAACATAAAGAAAGCACAAACCAACCTACGTCTCACGTAAAAAGGATGCAAGAAAATACAGACCTAACTATGCCTCTTGCAAAAAGGGGGAAGGGCGACATAACCATCGAGCGCACCTAAGGTCTTAACCGAGATCCTAATGCATTGCACACAAGAAAAAGAAGGGTGGTGTAAACAAACAAGTGCACCTAATTTTTTTAACTAAGGTAAACAATCCTCACATGTCACATGCGAGATAAGGAAAGATGGTGTGAATAACAGGCGCACCCGCTGTTTTTAAATGGGGGTACAATCCTAACGCGTCACGCGCGAGAGGAGAAAAGATGAACACACAGGTGCACATGCTATTTTTAACCGAGGGTACAATCCTTACGCGTCACATGTGAGAGGAGAAAAGCGATGTGAACATCGGGTGCACCCGATGTTTTTAATCGAAGGTACAATCCTAACACGTCACACGCAAGAGGAGGAAATGTGGTGTGAATACTGGGAGCACCCGATGTTTTTAACTGAAGGTACGATCCTAACGCGTCACAGGCGAGAGGAGGAAATGTGGTGTAAACGAACAGGCGCACTTGCCATTTTTAACCGAGGGTACAATCCTAACGTGTCACATGCGAGAGAAGGAAAGGTGGTGTGAACGAACAGATGCACCTGCCATTTTTAACCGAAGATACAATCCTAACGTGTCACACGCGAGAGAAGGAAAGGTGGTGTGAACGAATAAGCGCACCTACTATTTTTAATTGAAGGTACAATCCTAACGCGTCACACGTGTAAAGAGGAAAGGTGGTGTGGATGAATAGGGGCACCTTCCATTTTTAACTGAAGGTACAATCCTAACGCATCACACACGAGAGGAGGAAATGTGGTGTGAACAAACAGGTGCACCTTCCATTTTTAACTGAAGGTATAATCCTAATGCGTCGCATGCGAGAGGAGGAAGAAGGATAAACAAATTACATAAGTAAGAATTAGAAATAAACATGGATTCTACACAGAGAGGCATAAAAATCAAAACAATCAAAGTGGTGTAGTAAAGTGGAAGCCAAATTACCCAAGTGTTAAAACAATGAACACAACGCATTGTGTTTCAATTAGGTTGTGAAATTAATGATGATTTTACTGTGGCATGAATGATTTTATCTGGAACTCCTCTGAATGAACTGTACATATAATATTGTCTGGTTGTAATAAAACATAACAAATGATTTAGAAAAACTAATTTATAAACTAACAGAACAGTTTAAATAAAGTGTGTTGCTGATAGCACCCAATGACTCCCATATACCTTTAGCCTTTAAACTCCGGTTCAAAGTATCCAACAACGAAGCAAAGTATGAGGTGTGTATTGCTGGTTTAGAAGCCGCCCTGGAACTAGAGGCAAAAAGGTTTGACATCATCAGGGATTCGAACTTGGTTATGTCTCAAGCCAACGGAGATTGGCGGGTAAAAGAGGAGAAAATTAAGGTTTACCATAAGGTCTTGGATATGCTAATTCCGAGGTTTGAAAAACTAATGTTTACCCATCTGCTGAGGGAAAACAATAAGTTCGCTGATGCTTTAGCAACTCTATCTTCTATGATAGACATTCCATTGGGAGTCAGGATGCGTCTGATCATTATTGAACAGAAGTACACGCCAGCCTATGAAACCATTACCGCGATAGATAAGGCTTCAGACAAAAACCTCTGGTACTGCGATATTTTGAACTTCCTGGAAAAGGAGGCGTATCCACCAGGAGTAAATGCCAAGGACAAAAGGGAAATATAGCATCTGGTTGTTTAATTTATCATCTGCGGGGGCAAGTTGTACAAAAGAGGCCACTTGGGAATGCATAAACTTTGTGTTGAGGAAGAGGAATCAAAGCGCCTTATGGAGGCCATTCACGGAGGAGAGTGCGGAGCCCACATGAACGATGTGATGCTTGCCCGAAAAATCCTTAGATAAGGTTTCTACTGGTCAACCATGGAAGAAGATTGTATATGTAACGCCCCAAATTTCTAGGCCAAATGATAATACAATAATCTTGGTTCTTTCAAGGAAAACCGAATATAAATCTTCAAACTTACATTACATGATACAATAGTTCGTCATGCAACAATACATTAACCTAACAATAAGTAAATAAACAAATAAATACCCCCAAGGGTTTATAAGTTTCCAAGGCTTGAGCCTGGTTACATAAAACGATTATTCAAACCCACACACATATAGCCCTTGGCTTACACACAGAGTCATAGCAAAATGAGAGTCTCGTACTCTCAATACATATTTCCTCGCCTTTAGTTAGGCGGCATCACCACATCTTTTCCTGCACAAAAATCCCGCAGGGTGAGCATAAAGCCCAGTAGAAAATTCTTAACAAAGTATATACATTTTATACAAGTCTCAAGAGATGAAATGCACATGCCATACTATGCCCTTTTGAAAGAAAATCATATCTTCATCTTTGAAAACCATCATGCTCAATGATGTCATACAATTTCAATTATTCAAAACTTAACAATTCATTTCAAGAGCGGTAAATACGATTCTGGTAATCCCTAGGTCGATGTCTGCAAGTAGACTATACAAGTACTACCAAATTGTCATTTTTACCGGTATTAACCGGAAGGCTCGACACCTATCCGCGTGGGTTTTCGGTCTTTCACCCCAGACTCTCAGGCCAACTTATTCAATATCATCTACACCACCTATCAAGACTTACCAACATATTTATCCCAAAACCATTTCATGAAAACTTGTTTCTTAACATTCTTTTCTCAATGCAAGTTTTCAAATTAACTTTCAAAGTTTAATGTAATCAAAAGAATTATTATGCCAATAACACAAGATGAATATAAATACTTTTATTCCAATTCATCATCCAAGGAATAACATAATTCCCTCTTCTCAAGTATCCTCAACAATTAGTCATTTCAAGATATTTCAACGTTTTGAACAATAATTTTCAAAATGAACAACAATTCTCATATTCCCTGAAATTCATCATTTATATAAACATAACTAAGAAATTTTCCAAACATCCATTTATTTTGACACACAAAATAAATATAACAATATCATTCGTGGATTTTTAGTCACTTTTAAAAAAATTTCCAAATTTTAGGTTTTCTCACCAAAACTATACAACTCAAATCTTTTAAAAGAAAACTTTTCCAAAATCATCTTTTCTTCAATCAATGAAGATCAAAATGCATAAGATCATTTTAAAGGAACAAAAGACAAACCACTTTCAAAATCGCTCAACTTCTTGAATTAACAATCAATTTTCAAAGCTATCGAAAGATGATTTCGAAAATCATATAGATCTTGCAAAAATATATATATAACTCTAAGAAAATCCCTACCTCAAGTTTTGAAAAAGAAATCAGATGAAATCCCCAAAATCAACGGTGTCGAAACTCGATCTTCACCGCACACAACGATGCCCTCAAGAAGTTAACCAACTTTGATGAAGAACTTATGGTAGAACTCTAATGGATCTTGAGAAATCAAGGTTTTTATCCAATTTGACGTAGGGAAATATAGAGAGAAGGGAGAGGAAAGGGTTTTTAGAGAAAGAGAGATATACAAAAGTGATCTGAAATATCATATTCACGAACAGATATAACATGGTCTACTCGAGCGTGGAAAGCCCCGCTCGAGCGTCAAATACACTTTCCCAGTACTTTTGCAGACAGGTCAAAATTCTAAAACCAAACATTCTCTACTCCAGCGCATAAACGGCAGCTCGAGTGGACAAACAACTTCTAATGCATTTTGTATTTTTGCTTCAGAGGCGCCGCCTTAACCCGACAGTATTGCCCTAGGACACCAAGGGCGCCGCCTAGACCTCAAGAGTTGAGCAGCTCGATCCCCGACATACTTAGCGAAGTGAGAAAACTGGGATCGCTACAGTATTAGTTTTGTGCGGCGATACCACAAATGCCAGATTCATACCAATCACATGAACATTCCGCCGTCGAAGCTCTACGGCATGACTTCACCATAGTCATTCTCTGTTTGGGAAATAGATGTTATCGGCGTAGTTATGCCAAAGAGATCAAACGGGCATGAGTTCATTCTAGTAGCAATCGACTACTTCACAAAATGGGTGGAGGCCTAGTCTTACTTTGTATTAAAAGCGTCATATGTAGCTAAGTTCATCAAGAACAATATCATTTGCCAGTATGGGGTTCCGAATGAGATTATCTCCGATAATGGGTCGCACTTCAAGAAAGAGGTGATAGACTTGCTTTAGAAATATAAAGTGGCTTTCCATAAGTCATCAACCAACAGGCCACAAACCAATGAAGCTGTCGAGGCTACAAACAAAAATATCAAGAGAATTCTGCAGAAGATGGTGGAAACTTATGGGGACTAGCCAGATAAATTGCTATTCGCACTCTGGAGTTATAGAACTTCGATCCGGACATCTACAGGGGCAACCCCCTATTCTCTCGTCTATGGGATGGAAACCATTTTGCCAATTGAAATTGAAGTACCATCGCTGCAAGTTATGGCTGAGTATTAGATAGCGGGGGCGGGCTGGTGTCACGACCCAAACCCGCCCCTATAGGTTTAGCATCGAGAATCGCCAAGAATCCGGGGATTACAAGGCCTCTCGAGACAGAACATAATAATAGGAGCTAGGGCTAGCAAATAACAATATACAATATACAACGAGTCAGGCAGCAATATGAGATATGAAAAGGCTTTTAAACTTTTTATGTACATATGTACACATTATGTTAAGTCGCTATATATATATATATATATATATATATATAGAAAAAAAGGACAAACCCTATCAACAAAAAACACAACAAGGATCAACCAAACAAACAACAAAAACTAAACTTAAACTCACGCATCGTAATCCCCCCCAATCCTCCTGGGATTACAGAGGCCTCACAAGACACATAACATAATAATTAGAGCCTAAGCGGAAGCAAATAACAATAATACAACATCCATTGAGATTTGGAGACTTATATAAGAAAAAAAAATTTTAAACTTTTATGTTACATATGTACATTATTCTTTAATATATATATATATATTATATATATAGACAAGATAAAAGGGGAACAAACACAAATTCAAAATACAACAAGACTTGATCAACCAAACATGAAAAAAAAAAACAAACTTTAGCTCACAAAAACTTAACCCAAACCATATCCAAACCTCCACGGAGGCACATAGGTTGGTGACACAGAACAGTCGACAAGAATGCATTCTAGGCGAGATGCCTCTAAGCCCAGTCCACGCTCGATCACCTACATACATAAATAATCTGAGCTAAAGCCCAGTGAATAATAACAGAGTAAAGGGTTTTAATGAATGAGTCCGTACAGATTCAGAAATCATAATTCAGTTTCGTATCAAATTCATAATTTGTCCAGATCATATACAAAAAAACATAAGTCATGCTTAAGCATATGTGATACATTCTTTAGCACTAGCAGAAACAGTTGACCCATAAGGGACGGCCATAAAGGCATCTGATTGACCCATAAAGGGGACCACCAGTTAAAGGCATACAGCTGACTCACGGCGCGAGAGAGCGATATAGTTGGCTCATGAGACGACTGCTTGGCCCATAAATGGGACTTAAGGATCCATAACAATTGGCTCATGAGACGCATAGCTTGACCCATAAAGGACGTAATGTAAAATCGTAGATAGGCGTAATGAGCAATATCATTTGAGGCTAAGAATGTCACGAATGCATAACAGAAATTGGACAGTCATTCATTGTACAGAACATATCATTTCAGAAAACAGATCTCATTTGTCACACAGAAAATAAATACAGTGGAACATAACTTTACTAAATTATTACTCACAGATAGTCACGAAAATCGATCAGGACTTTTGGACATGTCGGATAAATCATGCATAATGCATGCATAGCGCATAATGGGCGCTACACAATCACATAACATATACACATTGAAATACAATATTACTCCCTTGATTAAACTTGTCCTTTCTAGTCTTTATAGTTCGAAGTTCTACTACGTTTATTCTTTCACATTTAAATAAACCGGGTTCTTATTTCACATATTGTTTCATTACTAAGTCCTTCTTTTCCAAATAGATTGATCTTTTACTTGGCTTCTTAAACAGCTACCACTAGATCAATGATTCATTCTTCAACTAACTAATCCGTGTTGATTGGTAGCTTATTAATCTTCATTGAGTCATAAATCATGTCTAGAATGCCTTAGAAAGATATGAGAATAAAAATGTGAACTAAATGCAATTTTCCAAAATATGCTGAAAATGGGCCTCCGACGGCTTTGAAGGCCACTTTGGTCGCCGAGAAAACTCTCGAAAACTTCTTTCACTTTGCGAAAAAGACTTCCCTATTCATTGGAGTGGACAACAAAAATTCTGAAATTCTAAAATTGCAATTAAAGTTCAAATTTGGTATTCAAAGCTTCAAAACATGCACTTTAATATACAAACATGCAGAACCATTTATTAAAGTCATAAATTGCTAATTCATTCAAAATCAAGCCCCAATTGCCAAATTTAGTTTTAATTCATTTTCTCCATATCAAGCCAAATTCCAACTCAAAAATGATTAACTTCTAACTTGATCTCCATAAATTGAACATGGCTCTAAACTCTCATTTTCTTTTTAGTTACATAAAATTGGCGTCAAGTTCTTTCTATTTTCCTTGAAATCATGAAATTGAAGTCATGAAACTTCTTATAAATTTTCCAACTAGTTTCCATAATCAAAATATGTTTAATTCAAATGAAATCTTAAATTACATTACATGCATGGATTAAAAATCTAACTATAAAATCAAAGCTTTATCTAGCATTAGGATTAATTCGGATTTTCCATAAACTTGATGTTCATAAAATATTTCATTTTTCTCTTCAAAAAATGAGATTGAATTAATCCAAATCCTTCAAAATCCATGATGTATGCAATACAAATAGGTCTAATTTTATTATTAATCACCAAATCAACTTAACTATGAATTACACAAATCAATTTCTTAGAAATTCAACTTAACTCAATTTCCAACCAAAAACTTAATTTATAATCATAGATGTTCTAAAGTGTACTTAAATGGAACAAGCCTTTTAAATTAAATCACATGCATGGATTAAACAAATTCCTAGTTTTCATAATAAAATCAAAACTCATGAACTCATGACTCTAAAATCTTTCTTTTTTTTTTTTTCCCATAATCAAATGCACAATAAAATTACATATAATTTATGGAGCTTGATTTAATTATAACTTCAAAAATCAAATCCAAAATAATTAATTTCTAATTAATCTTCATAAACTTGATCTTAGCTCTAATTCTTCATTATTTTACTAATTCCTCTTAAATCATGAAATTAAAATTACAAACTCTTTTAAAGAAATATTTGCATGCATGCAATTAGGATCAAAACTATTGATTATATATGTAAAAATATATGTATATATTCCTAGCAAATCATAATTTAATCCTTGAATTACTCTATTTTAGATTTTTACTAATTTTCTTCATATCTAACCCAAATTTAAACTTATCAATCTTTTACACATGAATTAAATCTAAAACCTTGAAATTCCAACATGCATGCAAGGATGAGTTTCAATTTGTGAAGAATAATAGAAATCAAACTCTAACTAATTAATTTCCAAATATATTTCCATGATCTCAAAACATAATTCAAAATTTCTTCATCTTCTTGCTAATTCCTATTAATTACATGATTTTGAGTCCAATTCCATCTTTAATTTCAAGTGTGATACAAGGATTCTACAACAATCAAGATTAAAAACCTTACCTTTAACTTTCCATGGCTGAATTTCTTTTTAATTCCTTGAGTTCTCTCTTTTATCTTCATTTAGATCTCATACACCCATTTCTCCAAAGCTTTTTCCAGTAGAAAAGTTGGACTTCTTTCTCTCACCCTCTCTCGGTGCTTCTCTTTTCTTAAGCCCAAAGATACATGCATCTCCTTTTCTTTTGATTTCATTTCTTAGTCAACAACACAACACACGTGCACTCTTTTTTTTATTTCCAAGACAACACTCTCACATGCACACATAAACAGATTCCTTTGAACACACACTTGGGTTTCTCAAAGACACCCTCACTTCATATACACCTATAATTTTTTGATCCTTCCATAATTTAATTTATGGTTAAGATTGATTTCATTAAATAATACATATTCTTAATAAGTCTTGATTAACATATAATTAAGTTAACCATAACTAATCATAAATCTCTCATAACTTAAACAATCTAATTTGACTTCCATTAGGCCCCAATTAATTATATTTAAATTTATCAGTCTGAATCAGATTTTTAATCGAACTCCTAAAAGGTTCCAAATATTAAATTAAACTTATTTTCATTCTCAATTTTGATTTCTTAAATCATTTGGGTTTTCACTTCGAGATTTCGGATCAGACTCTGTTTTTATTCCAATTAAATTACATATTCAAATAAGACACCCATAAATAAATTAAATTTATAATAACCACAATTTTCAATCCTCATGACTTAATCAACTCCAATTAGGACCTAATTAATCAAATCCCAATTTTACTAAACTGAATCGAATATTTAATTAAACTCCCAAATGGATCCGTAATTAAGATTAAATTGACTCAACTTCATAACTTCACTTCCTTAAGCCATTTGGACCCTTAATTCCTAATTCCAAAATAAATCATTAATAGAATCATATACGAGTCATATCCCACAATTCTCATAAATCCCAAATTAAATTATAATAGTCGGTAATTAAATTTCAAATCCTCTTAATTAATCAAGTACTAATCATTGTACGTGATGGGGTTGTTACAGCCTTCCCCCCTTAGGAAGTTTGGTCCTCCAAACTTAGGATACTTGTACAGAAAATCAGTCATATAACTTGGTCTCACTTCATTTCCTCCCCTAGGTAACTTCTTTTCATTGAACTTTGTCCATACAAGTTGAACTCATTCCCAATCACGTAGTGGTTAATACCCAATTTAGCGATTCATTACAGTTTCTATCAGCATCAATCACATAACTTCTATGCTCAACTTATCAATCTATAATTCATATACTTCTAATAGTAGGAGATTTCTCTTATGGAATGTTCATGATTCTCCTTATTTTTCAAACAGATCAAAACATTTTGCTATTAACATGATAGATTCTTCAAATTAAATTTAATAGTCGAAGCATTACTAATAACAAGCACAATTTCTTGGTGTTTTTAGTCTATTGACAATAATAGTCCCGATATTATTTCTACGCAATTCCTAATTCATCATATCCCAAAAGAACGGACATTTTAACTTTCATTGACTACGGTCAAGGTTCGTAAGTTATGCACATAACGTAATTTCCCAAAATAAGGCTCCACATGTTAATCTATAACAGAAATTTCCGAATTATACGGAAACATAATCACATATTAATGGTCTTAGTTTCAAACAAACATCTTGGGTACCAAGTATGATGGTAATTTCAAAACAGAGGAGTACATTGGATTTCAAACAGAAGCATATCAGAGTCATAACAGAAGCATTTTTTCACAAAAATTCATTGAGCCTATTGAATAACAAATGTTGGCTTGCTCTCATACAGTAGCAGGCAGTCATACAGATCAGAGCAGAACTTTACATACTTCTGTGAAATTAAAATTACCGTTTTGACAATCTAACTCACACTATCATTTCAAAGTGGTGATTCAATTTCATAGCAGGTCTACACTTTACGCGGTCTCATTAACTTTCTTATTTACCTAGGACCACATTTACAAGTAGTTCAAATTACACTGTCTTTATGCACATTCCAATTCGAAGGCCTATATAGATATATATTCATTAACTTTGATCAATTGCCACGTGGTAGTTTAGGGCTACACTTTTAATTTTCTTCAAATCATTATAATTAGCCAATCAAAATTCTTATGTTCCCAAAGGTTCCTTAAGAAATATGCGCTTGTCATTCTAACGATATTTACTTCCTTATTTCCTATTACGCTTTCTTTCTTCCGTTCGACACTAGAATTGAATTTATTTGCAATAGGTTAAGCTATCTAATGTCGGATTCAAAATCTAAATTTAATTACGCCTACAAGATCATAATATCATTCATTTCTAATCACTATTCCAAAAGGGAATTATTGTGTTTTCCTTTCTAGAAGTCTATATTTTGACTCTGTAGCTTAAGTTAATTATAAGTGTTTCTTTCAACGTTAGAAGATTCAATAGCGATACGATTCTTATAAATTGGGTCTTTCCTTTTCTAACTCTCATAGGTTTCAGTCTCCTAATGTGGAGTACAATTTTCTTTCTATTCAAATAAGGTCCCAAAAACATATAGCTTTGTTAGACTAAACGAAAATTCCAATTATTTTCCCATATTCATCAATTGGTCAAGTCTTAGCGATGTTTTAATCATTTTTCGCAATTTTAGGTTGAGTTCTTACTGGTCCAACCAAAGGGTTCCATCCATATCAAAACAATACATGACATAGTTTGTAACAAAACATGGAATGACATTCCTGACAAAACAAAGGAATAACCATCCGAAATAAAGCACACTTCATATATAGCTGGTGTGACGAAGCACACCCGCTAACTAGCGGTGTGGCCCGATGAAATCGGTTAGACAACCCACCTGAAAAACCGTCGGTGGTACCATCCGTACATGACCGTCGATGGCAAAGAGATATCTCAACAAGGTGCTACATAAACTTAACGTCCCCTAGCACGAAAAGGACCTTTCAAAGATGTTAGCAAAAGAAAGTTAATACCTCTTACAGAACTAATGGATAATCATTCATGTTTGATCAAATACTTTTCCAAAACAAAGTAAAGTAAAGCTTTATCAAAGCATTATAACATAGCTTGATTAAAAAAAAAAAAAAAAAAATACCACTCGCACATAAACTGTTAACTTCAAACAGTCCTACTTGTACTTGAGTACTATCCTTAACCAATTAAATTATTTGAGCTTTCTCTAAGGTTTGGGATAGTCTTTTATTTGATGTCCCAACTTCTCGCATTTCCAGCAATTCGATGACATAGTCCCCGATGGATCTTGTGACATATTGACATACTAAGATAACTTACTTCTCTTACAACTTTACCTAGAATTACTCGTCTTTCCTAACACAAAATTCTTAGTTTTCTTCTTTGACTCATTTTTCACTTCCACACCTAATTTTTCCTTTTGATCTTGCCATGTATGGTAGGATTCACAGCTTTCACCACGTTCTCTAATACTTCTTTCTACTTAACCCAATCACTCTGATAAAGACTTAATTCCCACTCCATTCACACTTTTCCACCATTTTCTCCTAATGACGGAAGAGAAGGGTAAAACGCAAGAAGATGGTTGACAACACTTGGGTTAATTTAATTGACTTAAATTATAGTACAAAGCACATATCATATACAAGCAGACATACACATATAGGCACATAAGGACACTGGTAGGGTAACCTATTCATTCCCAGAATTTACCAAGAATTTCGGTTCAAGCAACACCGCCAAACGTGATTCCAATCGGACTTTCAAGGTCATTCCACAAAGGCATGAGACTCTCTACGGTTTAACATCCCACATAATAGGTTCCCAAAATGTACTATCTTACATATCAACTGACTTTTCTTATCCTCAAATACCATAGTCCCACATATTTCATTGATCAACAATTTCCTCAATTTCCAAATATTCTCATAGTCCAATTTAACATATAACCCATATAGCTTTCATGACTTTCGTTAAAGATCCTAATTCTGCATAACACTATGTTCCCACAAATCAACATACTTATTCTCACCAATGTACTAGTCAGATATTCTGATTTCCTTATAACAATAAAAATTTTAGAGATGTCACCATAATTCATAGCTTTCAGCCTTATTGCTAAACTAATTCAACACAATCCAATTTCCTTATAATCATCACAATTATATAATAGCTCATAATTCTTAGTTTCAATACTTAAACGCATTACACAAAAATATATGCATATTCTTAAATGCACAACTTCTTACATACTTACTAGATGCATGGAACTTAAATTTGTTCTAGACATTCTAATGCTCAATAGACACGTGTGTGAGAAATTAACGCGTGCTCTGATACCACTCTGTCACGACCCAAACCTGCCCCTATAGGTTTAGCATCGTAACCGGCCAGCAATCTTGGGATTACCGAAGGCCTCTGAGACAAATTAACATAATATTAGGGGCTAGCGGAAGCAAATAACAATATACAATGTCCATTGAGTTGTGCAGACTTATATGAGACAGAAAAATTTTAAAATTTTTATGTACATATGTATGCATTATCTTTAAGTCGTCATATATATATATATTAGACAAAAAGGACTCAACCCTATTCACAAAATACACAAGACTTGATCAACCAAACACGAAAACAAAACTTAAACTTTAAGTCACAAAGCGATAACCACTTGACATATTCGGAACCTCCATGGGAGGCACACAGGTTGGCTGACAAGAACAGATTCTAGGCCGATGCCTCTAAGCCTGGTCACGCGCTTGATCACCTACATACATAAATAATACAGTGAGCTAAAGCCCAGTGAGTAATAACTTCGAAAAGTTATGTTCCACTGTATTTATTTTCTGTGTGACAAATGAGATCTGTTTTCTGAAATGATATGTTCTCGCATACGTACAATGAATGATCATCCAATTCGTTATGCATTCGTGACATTCTTAGCCTCAAATGATATCTGTATATCTTCTCTTCGTTTCTATTACCCTTTATGGGTCAATGCGTCTCATGAGCCAATTGTTATGGATCCTTAAGTCCCATTTATGGGCCAATCAGACGCCCTCATGAGCCAACTATATCGCTCCTCGCACGTGAGTCAGCTACCAGATGCCTTTATGGCCGTCCCTTTATGGGTCAACTGTATGCCTTTATGGCCGTCCCTTTATGGGTTAACTGTATGCCTTTATGGCCGTCCCTTATGGGTCAACTGTTTCTGCTAGTGCTAAAGAATGTATCACGTATGCTTAAGCATGACTTATGATTTTTGTATATGATCTGGACAAATTATGAATTTGATACGAAACTGAATTATGATTTCTAAATCTGTACGGATTCATTCATTAAAACCCTTTACTCTGTTATTATTCACTGGGCTTTAGCTCCTTTGTTATCAGATATTTATGTATGTAGGTGATCAGTGGTAGCGTGAAGCTTAGAGGCATCTGCCTAGAATTTGTTCTTGTCAGCCAACCTATGTGCCTCCCGTGGAGGTTCCGGATATGTCAAGTGGTTATCGCTTTGTGACTTAAAGTTTAAGTTTTGTTTTCGTGTTTGGTTGATCAAGTCTTGTGTATTTTGTGAATAGGGTTGAGTCCCTTTTGTCTAATCTATATATATATAAATGACAACTTAAAGATAATGCGTACATATGTACATAAAAAGTTTAAAATTTTTCTGTCTCATATAAGTCTGCACAGCTCAATGGACATTGTATATTGTTATTTGCTTCCGCTAGCCCCTAATATTATGTTAATCTGTCTCAAAGGCCTTCGGTAATCCCAGGATTACTGGCCGGTTACGATGCTAAACCTATAGGGGCGGGTTTGGGTCATGACAGCTGGTAACAGAGCAGATTTGAGGAGTTAATGTTGTTTGATGAGAGGAAGCTAAAAGCATTGTATCATATTCAGGGCTACCAGCGTAGAATTGCCAGCGCTTATAACAAGAAAGTTAAGTCTTGGAACCTCAAGGTGGGAGATATGGTGCTGAAAGACAACCGAGCTCCTATCCATGACCCTAAGGGCAAGTTTAGACCCAATTGGACTGGTCCTTACATCATCAAAGGTATCTGGTCAGGAGGGGCAATTATTCTCATGGACTTAGATAGCCTGGAGTTCTCGCAATCGATCAATATAGACAAGTTGAAGAAATACTACCCCTAAGAGGCTCGCTAGGCTGAAAACCCGAAAGGGCGACCTAGGTAAAAGTTAGAGCATGAAAAATTAGAAACAAATAAAAACTGAGCTCACAAGGTTGAAAACCCTAAACGGCGACTTTGGCAAAAGTTAGAGCGCAAAAGGAGAGAGTTAATACTCGAGTAAACCTTAACCGAACTACATAAGGCCTGATTCCCATTTTTAGGATACGTGGGCAACTTCATCTTGAAGTTCGGTCGTAACTATCTCCAACTTGACTGTCCTATCCATTTTCCTGATCAGGTCATCTTTGTTCGTTATCTATAGTTCGGTTGTGATCATTATTTCGAGAAGAAAAACTGGTTACAATATAGAGCATCAGTGATATACAGTCAGGGGCAACTATAATCTTTTGATTCGGGATTGTACATCTTGAGAGTCGATTCTATGCATGTCAAGTGGTGATCGTTTCCGAAAATTATTCTAAAAAGTTTTAATAAAAGTTAATTTTTCTCAAAATTCTACCATTTTACAACTTGGACTATTTTGCGACTGAAAAGAAAATTTTCAGTACTCGCAACTTTAATTTTATTGATTTCAACACAAGTACATTCTCTCTCTTTGATTTAGATCAAAGTTGCTTTTACATCATAAAACTTGAAAAGAAAGATCAAAGCAATAAAACTAGGGACATAGCTAAGTCAGGTGGCTCTATGCCAAAGACGGTCCAACTTCTACCTTCTCTTCAAGCCAAGCCAAACACTCCTCAAAAAAGGTGTAACTGAAACTAATGGCAGGGGCCAGAATCTCTCTCGTCCTCTAGGCCGTGAGATACTAGGGTAGGTGCGAGGCATGAACCGGAAATAGAGCTGTGTATTCCACTTTCTCATCTGGACGTATCTAATCATGCCTAAACTGGCATCTGAACCGGAAAGGAAAATAGAATATGCAATATGTAAGGCCAATTAACTTTATACCCGACTGTCGGGACATGTTATAGCTCATCTTAGCCAAATTAAGCCAAGGGCAACGCCAAGTTATACCAGCTACAAATTTGCTACACATCCAATCACACCATAACCCTTCTGAGGGAAAATCGACCAGCCGATGGCGAAAGAAAGCTAAAATTTGAGTACTTAGGGTAAGGGTCCACTATTTGCAGTTTATCCATCAACCATACCTGGGAAATGATGAAAAATAAGAGAGATTAAAGAGTACAGAGGTGTATGATGAGAGAAAAGTAACGAAGAGGTAATGAGAGAAAAACAGAGAGTGAATGTTGAGTGATGCGAGAATCATAAATTAGAAGGGTGGAAAATAATACCTAGAGAAGTAACGGACTCCTTGCAAAGTGGGTAGTCTCTCGCCGATGAAAGGCATCCAAACCCATCAAGGTTTTAGCCAGTGCCAAACCCATGCAACTCTTACCCTCTTTCAAACATTAGGCCACTTCGATCAACTGGATGCTAGCTCCACTGAAACTAGAAGCAAGAAGGAATTTTGCAAGAAGGCATAAATAGAGAGCATGTTGTTGGCGGCCTCGCCAAAAAGGTCACTCATGTCCCCAATAGCGAAAAATCGATGAACTAAACCAGGGATGTCTAGCTCCCCATCATGTGCCAAAGACTGAGCCTCATATAATGTTAGACCACACATCCATCCCAAAGCTTGGGCATGGCCAAAACGGGACTGCAGCATGATTTCGTCGTCGCACTGAGACTCTATGAAAGCTCAAAATTCCTCAAGTGTTGGACACATCTCCTGTGATCCAAAGTGAAACACATGTGTGATCGGGTTCCAACATCGAACAGTGGCATGGAGGAATGGAAAGCAAAGAGAAGTGCGGCTTAAAGGAAAAATGGCATTTAGGCCAAAACTGCGAAAGTTCACATTTTCCGAGCTATCCAAAGTGGCAATCCAGTCTCGGAGCCTATTATTGCATAGTGTCTCCATCTTGAGAGCAAAATACCAAAGACTTGATATTCTGCCAGGAAAATAGCAAGTGCGCCTGTTTGTTTACACCACCTTTCCTCCTCTCGCATGCAACGCGTTAGGATTGTTTACCTTGGTTAAAAACAGTAGGTGCGCTTATTTATTTACACCACCACTCTCTTATCGCGTGCAACGTGTTAGGATTGTTTACCTCGGTTAAAAACATTGAGCGTGTCCCGGTGTTCACACCAATCTTTCCTCTTATTGCGCGTGACGTGTGAGGAATGTTTATCTCGGTTAAAAACATTGGGCGTGTTCCAGTGTTCACACCATCTCCTCCTATCGCGTGCGACGTGTTAGGTTGTTTACCTCGGTTAAAAACATTGGGCGTGTCCCAATGTTCACACCACCTCTCCTCCTATCGCGTGCGACACGTTAGGATTGTTTACTTCAGTTAAAAACATTGTGCGTGTCTCGGTGTTCACACCACCTCTTCTCTTATCGCGCGTGACACGTTAGGATTGTTTACCTCGGTTAAAAACATTGGGTGTGTCCCGGTGTTCACACCAACCTTTCATCATCTCGCATGTGGCACGTGAGGATTGTTTTCCTCGATTAAAAACATTGGGTGCGCTCAATGTTCACACCACCTTTCCTCCTTTAGCATGCGATGCGTTAGGATTGCTCATCTCAGTTAAAAACGACAACTGCGCTTGTTTATTCATACCAATCTTTCCTCCTCTCGCATGCAATGCGTGAGGATCGTTTACCTCGGTTAAAAACATTGGGCGTGTCCCGATATTCACATCACCTTTCCTCCTATCGCGTGAGACACGTTAGGATTGTTTGTTTCGGTTAAAAATAGAAGGTGTGCTTGTTTGTTTACACCACCCTTCCTCCTCTCATGTGAGACGCATTAGGATCTTGATTGAAAACCTCGGGTGCACTCGATGGTTACGTTGCCCTTCACCCTTCCTACGCGAGGCGTAGTTAGGTCTGAATTTTTTTATATCCTTTCTGCATGAGACATAGTTTGGTTTGTGCTTTCTTTGTCTTTTCCACAAGAGACGTGACGGTTTATTCACTTCTTTCCATGTGAGACACGACCGGGTTTATTTTGCTTTGATTTTCATTTTCATTTAAACATTGCATTCTTGTTTAGATTGTAGCGTTGTTTCATTTGTTTATTTGCATGATCATAAGTTATTTGCTGCATTTCATTTTGCGCTTTACCCTCGAGTTCAATCTTTGCATTTATGTCTTCATTTCTTGCCCAACCCTTGCGGCCTCGTCAAATGGGTCATCTCTAGGCTTTGACATTCACTCACGTCACTTTATGACTTCGAGTTCTGTCAAAGAGGGGCAACTATAGACATTCCATTTTGACCGCCATAAGGCTCGAGCATTTTTCCCGGTACACTCGATGATGAAAGTGGTTTTGTACGTGGTTCGAGGTCTCAATGAAGAGGCCATGTTTAAGCTCCAAAACAATCCTAAGCATCCCATATTCCCACTGATTATACCTAAGAAATCCATTTTAACACATTGTACCACCCTGTTCTGAGTTTGAAGCAGAAAAAATAAGGGAACCCGTTGGGGGCGGCCGTGGCTATTGATATTCGGCCGTGCCTTAGGAGCGAAACACTGCTACGGGTGAGCTACTTGATTGTCCATTTTGAAGATTTTTATGGCCCCTCTTGCTCAAATTCTATAAAAACGAAGTTGTATCTCTGTTTGGAGGGTTAAAGAATTTCTAAAAAGTCTTTACACCTTCTTGAGAGATCCTTCCTCTTGTGGAAGCAACCTTTGAGTAAGCCTACCACCTTGAACCTATATCCATACACCATATACACCTTCACACCTAAGCCTAGGAACCTTAGTTGAGCCTTGAGTACCACAATTCAAGTTTGAGAGTGTGTTTGGACTTAGTTTGATTCACAAACAAAGAGCTACCTTTGTCAAGAGGTATAAGCTTGCTATTTCCTCTCTTGTTTTCATTTCAATTATTTACTATAAAGTTCTTGTAGTTTTGTGTTGTTATGATCTCCTTTCAAGTGTCTAAGTTTGGGTTTGGAAAGATACCAAAAGGGTAGAGAGAGTTAACACTATTTCTTACACCTTCACTTATAGCTCAAACCCTTGCTTGTACACTCTTTTTCTTTGCTTTCTAAATTGATTTTCAGAGTTAAAAAGAGACTAAAAATCATGTTTTGAGGTTTCAAAAGTGGAGGGGTTAGCCACCCCTCCTTGTTCTTATTTACTAGCCTTGTTTTCTCTCTTTGTTGTTTAGCTTTTTTTTAGGCTCTTTTCATGCACTTTGAGCCACTATTTTTTGCCTATTAGAGGCTGTTTAAGGGTTTTCCTAAGTTTTTTAAATAATTTATGCTTTGATTAGTTTGCTTATTGTCTCATATGTTTTCATACCTAGCTTGTTACACATTGTTCTTGGCATTTCTTTGTCTAATTTCCATGTTTAAGAATTTCATTTTAATAATCAACTTTCCATTCATTTCTTTCATTTGAGAGTTGTGTCAATCGGTTGACTGTTATTCAAAACATAAACTAGAGATGTATGCTTAATGGCTTGATCTCTACGGAGGTTCATTGTCAACGGCATGGTCTCTTTTTCATGTTGAGAATCATTTCCCATTTGACATATTTCTTACTTAGTAGACGTAATCTTTAGTGGATGTAATAATCATCTTGGACTTAGTGGATTAAAGAATGGCAAAGACTAATGAATTTGGCTTAAAATGATCCAACCCATATAAAGAAAATGAGTTATTTTGCTTGGGTTTGGCTGGACGTTATGCCGAGTCTATTGTGTCAAGGGTTGTCTTACATTAATTCATGATGTTTTGATGAACCTTGAAGCATCTCTACCTCTCTCTTTGAGTTCACTCTATGATAGGAGGGAGGGGCAGTTGTTGTTTATTGCATTTATTGAATTTTGTCCAAATTGAATCCGAAATCATCAATCAATCAACTTGCTCGTTGATGGTTTTCGAAACGATTCCAACCTTCTCTTGAGGCTCTCCCACGACAGAGAAGTGTGAGAGGGACAAACAGAGTTCAGCATAACTCTGTTCGCACTGTTTCACTTCAAAGTACAAAACAGGATTTTGCATAAAATTAAGGCACGACCAGGCTTCATTGAGGGCCAACCAGCTATCAATGTTTGGTCAGCAGTATGTTTTGCAGAAAACAGAGGGCAGTGACTGAAGGTGAAACAGAGCAGACCTAGGTAGACAAAACAATTCTTGAACATTATGCATGCAACCCTTGTGCATCCTTGGTTACATCAATGTTGTAGATTAATGCTCTAAGTATTGTTGTAATTAATTTATTATTATAGTTATAATTAGTCTTGTTGTAATTACTGTTGTAACTCTTATTATTATTGTTTATTTGTAATTGTTATAGCTAGTTAATTCTTTGCTTATTCATTCATTCGATTTTGTAATAATTAGTCTAATTCAAACTTTCAGACTTTGATTCACACCCTCTTGCACAAGGGCAAATGTGTAATAAGTTGTATGTCTTCCAACCCCACGTCTTTCTTTCTTTTACTTATTTTCTTACAATGGTTAGTATAGAATATCATTTTTCAAATTAGTATTCTTATGAGTTGCATCCATTGTCTTGTATGCATCCAAGGTTCGGCTCATCATACTAACCCAATATCAATGTTCAAATTCATCGCCTGAATATGTGCCTTATCATATGTCTTGAATTAAATCATTTGCCATGCTCATAGCCAAACCTATAAATTACATAACGTGTGCGTTGCATTTAGTCATATTGCATTAGTTAGGAGCATGCATAATTTTTCTAATTATTTTGCTTTGTTTTGGCTCAGAGTACTAGTTGAGCAATTTTGAGCTTTAGCATCTTGCATCGGATGTTTGTGTTGCCATGTCAAAGCATATTTCCATGAGGCTAATTGCTTAAATGATATACATGTTTGAATGCTTGTGGCTGAAGGCTAATTGCTTGAATTGAGACAGTTATCAAATGATATACCTGTTTGAATGCCTGTGGCTGAAGCCTTAAAAAAAATGATATAAAACTTATAATAATTTCTCATCTTTTTTATTAAAATTGAAAGTTATCAAACGAAACCTAAAAAATTAATGTGTAGTAAGAGTTTGTGTGGTGTTGATTTAGAATCACCCTTTTAAAAGTTGAAATGAGTGTCTTTCTCAATTCATCGCCTAACCAAGCTAAAAGCATCCACAATGGATGTGTTAATAGGTGTGCTAGTGTCAGCGGCTAAAAGTTTAGCCAGCCATAGTAATTTTCGTCTTCACAATAGAAGTGTTAAGGAGTGTATTAGTGGGTCGTGTTAGTGTTAGCTGTTATCTTCTTTGTTAATTGTGATTAGCGTTTTAGCCAGCGAAAGAGAGAGAGAGAGAGAGAGAGAGAGAGAGAGAGAGAGAGAGTGGGGACGTGGGGAAGTGCCATGGGGTCGTTTGGCCGAACGCCCGGCCGGTCATCTCCTCGGACGTTAGGCCGGTCGTCCCCCCAAATGTCCAGACCCTTCAAGAAAAAAAAAATTATGATTGACCGGCTTAGACGTCCGACTCACTTCCTTGCCAACTTCTGCAACCAATTTATATATATATATATATATATTCTTTAATACGCCCTTTAACACACATTTTAACACATCCATTGCACCACCACTTACTCTCTAAAATTAATAAACTCTTAACACATATTTCTAGGCCCCACTTTTATCACTTTTTGTTATATAACACACTTTAACAAACAATTTTAGCCATCCCATTGTCGATGCTCTATCTTTCAAAAGTGGATTAGACCTCCCCTGTTCCGTGGGCTCTTTATTACCTATTTTAATGATTTATTAGATTTATGCATGAATTATTTATTTAATAAAAATTAAATTAAATTAATAATCATAATTATATATATATATATATATTTTTCATTTTTAACTTAAAAAAATGCGCATTATTATTACAATTGAACTAATCTATTTTTATGAATATGAAAACAATAAAATTATATTATTATAAATTATTAGATCAATGTGATTTTTTTAAAAAAAATTACAAAAGTTTTTAAAAATAATTTTAAATTAATTATAAACTCTATTAATATTAATAATTAAAATTTTAAATGTTTTAATAATTTTATAAAAATACTACTAAATTATTTTTAAATTTTTTTTTATAAATAATCTACTTGACAAAATTAAAAATAAACCAAATGGCTCATCTAAATGGAACTAGTGATGGACCTTCTTGGTGGTGAAATTTGAGAGGGGTAGGCACCGCGAAAATTGCACAGCCACCCACTCCAATCCAAGTCAACCCCCCTAACGAGCCAAACATGGAAGGCGCATCAGAAATTACTCGCCCAAACATAGATCCATCACTTGAGGGACAACCCCAACTTGGTAATGCATTGACGGATTTGGGAATAACATGACAACATATTAGATCTAATAACGCATCACCAATGGGAGATGAAGTCATGCAAGTTGCAATCAATAATGCCGCGCTCGACGCGAAAATAGCCGAGCAACGCTAAACACTTGACCCTTCAAAACTCTCAGGACCCCATAGAATGTTAGAATCTTTTTATCGTCGAGATATGGGAACTTTTCATCGATGACGCTTCAAACAGATATGGCGCTGAATTGGGGGTAGTTTTGATCTCACCAGATGGACTAACCATTGAACATTCCATCGCATTTGGGTTCCCTATGTCCAACAATGAGGCTGAGTATGAAGCATTGCTAGCCGGGCTGAAAAGTGCACTCTAATTGCAAGCGTCTGAGTTAATGCTGTACAGCGACTCTGTAATACCCCTGTTCCGTAATATGTTAATTGGTCCTTAATATGATGTGATTATGTGTTGGATATAATTCTGTGTGCCAATTATGTGAATATATGTGATTTCGAAGTTCTATCTGTTCACCGTAGGAATATCTATTGAATAATCTGCTTTGGAAATTAAATTGAGGGCCTTGTCGACCACAGAACCCGAAATTGACTATGCCATTGTGGTTGGCATAATTTTTAGAGCCTACGGTGAAATTTAATTGAAAAATTGATTCGGACCAAATCAAGTTGATTAAATTAGTGAATTAATGCCCATCACTTATTATTATTATAATGCCAATAGTGGGTTTTGTTGGAAAAGGGCACTACACCCTCTATTCTCTCTATTTGTTTCATTTTGACTGATTTGGGGACTCAAACTAGAGGAGAGCCGGCTGTAGAGAGAGAGAGAGAGAGAGAGAGAGAGAGAGAGAGAGAGGAGAGAATTGTGCATTTGTGGTTCAAAACTTGGACCTTTTGGAGATTAAGCTCAAGTATTGCTAAATTGAGAAGATTAAAGCTCCATGGTGAGTGATTCATGCATTTATAGTCATCATCTTGTGAATTCAAGTTTAGTAGATGGTCAAGAGCATGAATTAGTTTGAATGTAATGGAATTGAGTTCTATATGATGGATTTCAAGTTAATAGAAGCATGCATGTAAACAATTGCTATAGATTTCCATGTTTGAGCTCAATTTGTGCAATCTATGTTGAAGCTTAATTGGAATCCATGTGTATGACCATTTCTTCACCAAATAAGTTATGAATAATGTGTATTTCTTACATGCAAGAGTAGATTATGAAGGTGCAAGCTTTGCATGTTTGAATGAGATGTATTGGTGATGAGTTTGGGTTCAAATGACGCATGCATGTAGATGAATTATGAAATTGAGCCTCCTAATGTTGTAAACTTGTGTTGGTATCATGTTAATATGTGTATATTTGAGATTTGAGCCATTACATGCTAGTAATGTAGCTGGAAAATCGAAATGGAGCTCAAAAACTCAATCTGGAAAACTCAGATTTTTGGTGTCCGCTCGAGCGGGGGAAGTGCCGCTCGAGCGGGAAAATCGTGCTCCCAGCATTTTTGACAGACATGGTGCCCGCCGAAGCTATGTAGGCAAAAGGCCGAGTGGTAGAGTTCACGCCGAAGGGAAATTCAGTAACCAAAGACTTTTGCAGGATGAAGGGTCCGCTCGAGCGGACGCTTATTTTCCTCCTGTTTTGCATTCTCAGGTGTTTCCATTCTCTTTCACTTGCAAGCACTCTTAGGCATATGTTAAGCATTGTAAATGAGTTAATGAGATAAGAATAAAGCCTAAAGAGGAATATGTGAATTAAAGAACGGATTGAACTGTTAGTGACCTTTTTGTGTTCATGAAATGTGTAGGGTCAAGCTCTAGGGAAAATCCACAAGCCGATTACTGTGAGTAATATTGATATTTAAATGCTTGTAAATGTCCAATTGTTTACTCCCTTTAAAGCTTTATGAATTGCTAATTGGGATTGTGGACGTAAGTCTGATATGAATGTATAAATGGACCCAAGGTCGTTATGACAAGCATAGATGGACCCAAGGTCGTTTGTTAAACACAAATGGACCCGAGGTCGTTTTGATAAGCATAAATGGACCCAAGGTCGTTTTGATAAATATGAATGGACCCAAGGTCGTTTTGACATGAATGAGTGGGCCGAAGGCCGTTTTGAAATGAATGAATGGGCCGAAGGCCGTTTTGACACAAATGAATGGGCCAAAGGCCGTTTTGATACGAATGAATGGGCCAAAGGCCGTTTTGATATAAATGAATGGGCCGAAGGCCATTTTGAAAAATCATCGATGAAGAGCGAAGGCCCATTTTGGATAAAATCGAAAGGCCGTTTTGACAAGAATGGAAATCAGAATAGGCCAAAGGCCAAAATGTTTGGAATTATAACCACTTGATTTGTATTTCGTTTAATTATATATATCTGTTAAATAGAATTATGAATTGGGCCCAAGGCCGTTCGGAATGTGTTGTTCTACAATGTTATGTAATTCTGTATTCGATATTATTCACTGGGCTATCACTCACGCTCATTCATGTGGTTGTAGGTGAGCCAAGAGAAGCACAAACCCAGCCCTAATGAAGTCTGCCAGGAACAACATAAGATTTTGGAGAGTCAGCCTTGTGTCTCACGTACGAGACCCAGCCTTGCCATTTTGTTATGTATTTATGTTTCATCTTGACGACAAGGACTTTGTGTATATTTGTACATAGTCTGTTATGGGTTGACTCAGTTTAGACGATCCTATCGGTAAAGAAGTTTTGCTATTGTACTTTTGACGTGGGTTATTAACGCATATGAGTATGGTTTGTTTTGATGTGCATATAAGCACGGCTCTAAGGACAAAGTTTTTAATTATTGCTTCCGTCTGGCCCCTTTACTCTGTTGAGTTACGTCCGTTTTGATTAGAGGCCATAGGTAATCACAGGATTACTGGCCGGTTATGGCCTTAACCCATAGGGGCGGGTTCGGGTCGTGACAAACTCCCAGCTCGTTGTAAACCAAATATCAAGAGCATACGAAGCCAAGGATGATCGAATGGCCAAACACCAGACTCTGGTGAGAGAACAACTTAAGAAATTTCAAGCCATAAAAGTTCAGCAAATTGGCCGAGAAGGCAATAGCCGAGCAGATGAATTGGCTGGTTTGGCTTCCATCGCCGACAGATCAACCCCCAGCCCTCTCTTGATCGAATTCTTTCCAAGACCCAGTATAAAAGAATCAGAGAAAGCAGAAGTTCTCTAAGTCGAGCTAGGTCCTTCCTGGATGGACCCCATCATTTTTTCTTGAAAGAGAGAATCTTGGGGACCGACAAGAAATAGGCAAACAAAGTCCGGGTAAAGTCTTAGCGGTTTTGGCTTTCTCCATCTGGTGCCCTGTACAAGAAGTCGTTCACTAGCCCATACCTTAAGTGTGTTCATCCAAGCAAAGTCGATGCTTTTCTTTTTGAGATCCACGAAGGGATGTGTGGAAGTCATATCAGCAGAAGATCTCTAGCTTACCGCGCTATCTCACAAAGGTACTGGTGGTCGTGCATGCAAGCCGACGCACAAAAGTATGTGAGAAAATGTGAAAAGTGCCAAAAGTTCACTCATCAAATCCACCAACCGGCCAAAGAACTTTTTGCTCTCACAAGCCCTTGGCCATTTGCGATGTGGGGACCGGACATTATAAGATCACTTCCAACCGCCTCGGGCAACCGCAAGTTCTTCATAACCATGACGGACTACTTTACCAAACGGGTGGAAGCGGAACCCTTGGCGACTATCAAGGAGAGATGTTAAGAAATTTTTCTAGCAGAATGTCATAATGCGCTTTGGAGTCCCCAAAGCCTTAATATCCGACAACGGTACCCAATTTGATAGAAAACTATTCTGAGGATTTTGTGAAGAGCTGAAGATAGAGTTCTCTGCTTCTCTGTTGGCCTACCCTCAATCGAATGGCTAAGCCGAAGCATCAAACAAGACCATTCTAGATGGGCTGAAGAAAAGGATAGACAAAGCTAAAGGAAAATGGACCAAGGAGCTTCCAAATGTCTTTTGGTCTTACCAAACAACACCGAGACTTTCAACTGGGGAGACGCCCTTTGCTTTGACATATGGCATGGAGTCGGTCATCCCACTTAAGATCAGCATGCCCACTATCCGCAGTGAAAACTTTAAGCCGGACTTAAATGCAGAATCCATCGCCCTAGAGTTAGACCTTGCAGAAGAACTCCAAGAAAAGACATTGATTCACGTCATGGCATACCAATAAGAACTGTCTAAGAAGTATAACAAGACGGATCAACCCAGACAATTTAAGGTTGGGGATTAGGTTCTACGAAAGGTGATAGGCAACACCCTAGTGCCAAGCGAAGGGAAACTAGAGGCAAACTAGAAAGGGCTTTACCAGATAACCGGTCTGGCAGGCAAAGGGGCATACCATCTAGAGGATTTGGATGGCAAGGCCATACCCCAGCCATGGAAAATAGCTAATTTGAAATTGTATTACTTTTAGTTTATACTTTCAATTTAATTTTTGTGAAGAGCAAACATACCCTACCTTTTTTCGATGTAATTCTTTCAAGCCCCATGCCAAGACAACTTTGCCCGGCTGAGAGAGTTGATGAATTGTCCAACTCCAAACTTTTAGCCGAGGTGATTTTGCCCGGCTAAAAGAGTTGATGAATTGTTCAACTCCAAACTTTTAGCTGAGGTTATTTTGCTCGGCTAAAAGAGTTGATGAATTGTTCAATATCCAAACTTTTAGCCGAGGTGATTTTGCCCGGCTAAAAGAGTTGATGAATTGCTCAACTCCAAACTTTTAGTTGAGGTGATTTTGGCCGGCGAAAAGAGTTGATGAATTATTCAACTCCAAACTTTTAGCGAGGTGATTTTTTCCAGCTAAAAGAGTTGATGAATTGTTCAACTCCAAGCTTTCAACCGAGATGACTTTGGCCGGCTAAAAGAATTGATGAATTATTCAACTTCCAACTTTTAGCCGAAATGATTTTGCCTGGCTACAAATGTTGATGAGTTACTCAGCTCCGACGTTGTAGCTGCAATGGTATCGCCTTGCTGAACGGGTTACTGTTTTGTTCAATAGTGTTGCATGGTTATAAGATAGAAACATACACTACAACATTGCAAGTGATAAAAGTTGTAAAAATTTTCATTGATTGAGAATTTGAGTACAAGAGAAGGGACATCTATCCCAGTTACAAAAGTCCAAAAGAAAAAAGACAAATGAAAATACGAAGCTAAACTAGGGGGCAAAGATCAGGAAATTCATCTCTAGCTTCAGCCCCGCTGCTCTCTAAGTCAACGACCGCGGTCCTTTCGCTATCGTCTCACTCTGGCAGGGTTGTCCCCTCTTGCTCGACCATTGTGTTGGCCTCCTCCTCAGTCTCATCACCTTGCAAGGAGTTGAATACATTATTGGCACAGCGCACCATGTAGTCCGGCAGGAAAACAGGGGGGAGGAGAGGTGAAGACCTTGATTTTAGGTCCTTGGCCGAGCTTTTCACAAGTTGCCTTCCAACCGAACTAGAAAAAGATGTCCTTGGTGGCTTTAACCTGCTTCGTGTAGTTCTCATCGGCCTCTTTGAAGCAGCGAGTTTCTGCCTCATTTATGGCCTTGTTCCTCGCCTTTTTCACCTCTTTAAGCTCAGCCCTTAAGGCATCTCTCTCTTGCTCGGCTATGTTGAGCTAGCCTAGTAATCTGGCGTTATCATCATTCGCAATTTTGAGCGAAGCCTTAGCTTATCCCAACTAGACCAAGACATTCTTCTCTACAACATTCAGGTCGGTCACTTTTTGCCACAGGTTGATAATGTGGTCCATGACGAGGTGAGTTTTCTAAATAGCCTACAAGAAACCAAAGGAAGGTTAGCCCGAGCAAGCAATAAACCGAGCAAACAGTTGGGAAAATTTTGAAATTGAAGCTCTTACCCTCGTCATTGATTTCATCACGGACTTGACCATCCGGGTGTCAGGTACATGCTCGGTCTCGACTAAGTCTTCTAGCAGAAGCAGGGACTTGAAAAAATCGAAAGCAAGGCGATGTTCCTTGTCCCCCTTCACAGAAATGTTGGCTGGGATGAGTTTTTCCCAGGATTTCAACTTCGGTTGCCAGGCAGGAGCTGGTTCAACCTCAATTACCATGTGCTTAGTGTTGAGCTCAGCCTCCAGCTCAATTGAGGGATCAGCCGAGCGGGCCCTCTTGCTAGCCCGGCATGGCTTAGCGTTCAGAGCAGTCGTTGAAGCCAAGGCAATCACTGTCCCTAAACTTTTACTAGCAGTTGGCACAAGAGGCGGGTTGACTGGTAGCTCAACAGAGGTAGTGGTGATTAGGTTCTTAATTTGGCTTCTTTTCACCATTTCTTCTTCTTCTGTCAATCGGATTAGTGGAACGTCTAGAAGTGTTAGATCGGGAGGTGGAGTTGCCGCTCGCAGAAAATCTATGACTTTGCTTTTGCAGGAAGCTGAGTACCGGTAGCTCGGCACGTAACCGAGAAGATCGTGGCAATCTCGATGTCGATATCTTAGCACGGTTCTGATCGTAGCCTCATTTGGGTTGGAATAATTTACTTGCAACGCTTCAATATCTATAAGAAGAAAGCAATTAGTATAGAATAGCAAAAGTAAATAACTTGACCGGTCAAAGAGTGCGGCTTATATGAGGAACCAAAGTTCTTGCTGATGTACCAACAGGGCACGTCAACTGTCTCGTAATTCCCAGACACCCAGAAGAAGTCGTCGTCATGCATGTCCTTGTTTGGTGTGTCGGTTACTAATCGTTCTCTGCCTAGCCTTATTTTTAAGTAATAATTAAACCCATCAGTCATGCGACCGACAATATATTGACGCAAGATCTCGGCCAGCCCTAGGTTCAAACCAAGATGGTGATTTAGCTCAGCAACTCCATTTATTATTCTGTATGTGTTCGTCAAGACTTGAGTCAGTGCTAGCCCGTTCCGTTTTGGAACTCACAAATTAATGGATACACTGGGAAGCGGAGACCTCCCTCGACTATCAACAGCACAGTGAAGGGGCATGAATCTAGTCTGCCCCGTGGAGTAGTATTGTCCATACCAAGCTCTAAATGTATGTCGGCTGGGACACCATACTCCTCTCCAAACGTAGCCAGGGCACCCGGCTGTGGACTCGTCTTATTCTGCGCCCCCGCCTTTCGAAAAGGGTTTGAAAAGAAGGCCTCACAGTTCGAACTCTCGCAGTTCTGAAGTTAGTCTCACAAGTGCAATGTGAAACTGATAAACACCAAATAGTCCAAATCTGGCAAACCTTTTTGGAAAATTGATTTTAAATCAAATAATGCCAAAATTGGACTGCTTTGCCAAATTATAGAGTCGCCACCTAAATATTTTATTTTGAGAAAATTTAAGAAACCTTGACTCGTATCAAAGGCCACGTGTCCGTCATCACCAAAGTTGCCTCGGCTCGGGAACTTGGGTACGAGAGGGAAAGGTCCTGAAATGAGCACCTCTGCTCTCCCGATCAAAGATCGGCCTCTGCTAATCATGACATGTCATTTTATAAACATTATGCGTTCTTATTCCAGTTATTAGCTAACTTTACTATGTGATGCGCACGTATACAAGTATAGACTACATCGCAAGAATTGGAACATTTCAGTCATCTTTGTTTTGCGAAAATGGTTTGAATTTGTCACCCTCAAGTAGGCTTAAAACATGATTTCCCACTTCGCAAAGTGGGCTTGAAAATCACATTCGTTGAACTGTTCCAATTCAAACAATAAGCCTTCATCCACAGGCATTCATGTAGTTTAGAAAATAAGCACATAGCCTCATGGCCAGCATGCGAAACATGGCAATATGGCAATCACACTCATGCAAGTATGCTAAAGCATAAAACTTACTGAGTATTCCAAGCCAAAACAAAAACTAGTTAGAAAAATGCATGATCCTAACTATGCAAGATACCTAATGCAACACATGCAATAATGCAATTAATAGGCTCGACTACTAATAGGACATATGCAACACTTTGATAGCATGCTTTGAAACACGTATTCAAAGAAGTATATTGAGATTGACAATGCAATTTGAATGATGCGCCGAACCTAGATACATGCAAGACAAATGAATGAATGCAATCATGCAAGCATGAGGTATGTTAATTGAAAATGATCCCTAATTTAACCATTGAAAGCGATTAAATAAAAGGGAGAAAGACGTGGGGTTGGAAGACATACACACACGCACACACACTTATTACAACATTAAGCCCTCGCGAAGGAGGGTCCGAATGAATAATCACTAACTAACTAGATACGCTAATTATTACAACACAATATAAATTAACTAAGGGTTAATTACACTAATAGTCCCTATAGTTTGAGACTTGTGTCATTTTGGTCCCTGACCTTTCAATTGTGACATATTTAACCCTGAATTTTGAATCTTGTTTCAAATAAGGACAATTGAAAATGTCATTATATTTTTCAAGGGTAAAATTGTCAATTTGATAAAATATAAACTAATTTGACAAAAATAAATGTCAAAAAAATATTTTCAATTTTTAAAAAATTATTTTTATCCAGCGATGATAAAATTATGTAAAATTAATAAAAATTACATGATTAATTTTTTAAAATTAATTTTACATGATCATCATCCAAACATATAATAAAAATTAATTTGATAAAAAAATAAATAAATGTCTAAAAGATTTATCAATTTTACATAATTTTATTTTTAGTAGGTAGAAATAATTTTTAAAAATTTAAAAATATTTGTTTGATATTTATTTTTGTCAAATTAGTTTATATTTTATCAAATTGACAATTTTACCCTTAAAAATCTAATGATATCTTCAATTGTCCTAATTTGAAACAAGATTCAAAATTTAGGGTCAAATGTGTCGCAATTAAAAAGTCAGGGACCAAAGTGACATAAGCTTCAAACTATAGGGACTATTTGTATAATTTACCCATTAACTAACTTATTCTAAGCTAATTAAATATTACAAAACGAATTAATTAGCTAAACACTTTAACTAACTAATTACAAGGCAAGTGAATTAGCTACCACTAATTAACTAAATAAAGCAGTTAAATGGCCTTGAGGGGCGATGGATGAATGCATGCTTGACTTCTCCACCTGAAAATGCCACCGCTTTGCCATTGCAGCCTCTGTTTGCACATTTCTGACCACTGAAAATTGTGCTAACTCCCAGAACACTTCTGATCCCCTTTAGGAGCACACAAAGCAACTTTCTTCATTGATGGTCGGTCTGCTACCAATGGTGGCCGTCGGCCATTGCTGGTGGCTGGTTGGCCACCTCTGCCCTAAACTTTATTTTTTGCTGCAACAAAGAGCAAACAGAGGCAAAACAATGTATTCTCAAAGGTTATATGTACTGTTACCCTCTTATCAAAACACATGTCCAGAAAAGTGCAACCCTTGGCCCTTAAACCATCAACCAAGCATTTTTCATGCATGATGGCTAAGGAGTCAAGCTTGTACAAGCTTAATGAATGCACAATAAGACTCAAAAAGACCACCACCCTATCATGCATAATCAAGCGTGATGGTGACCAAGGAAAGTGTTACATTTCATCACTTTCGAGTATGAAATGTCTCATTTTCCTTGCCTTCGAATTAACGTCTGATTCGAATTAATATCCCAAGTTCGAATTAACGTCTGATTCAAACACATGCAATGCAACACGAAAGATGCTTTATCTTGCCTCTTTTACTTGTTCATTTTGTTTACTTATTTTACATTACCGATTCATTCTTTAATCGATTAAGTCCATTGGTGAGTGTCTTCTAAAGTGAAAGAAGTGTTAATCAGGGGGTAGTTTAAGGCACGAGGGAAGCTTCATGCCGTTGGCAATGAACCCTCAAAAGAGGATTAAACCATTAAGCATAAGCCTCAACCTCAAGCTTAAACAACCCTAAGGTTGAAACAACCCCCAAACAATTGAAAAAGTGAAGCAAAGGGGGAGGTTGCAGAGATGTTAAGTGCTGAAATTAGGCATGAAAAAGCATTAAAACATGCAACCAAGACACATAAATGATGCTCAATGCTTAGAAACACTAAGCTAGTGAAGGAAATTGCACCATAGCTATGCAATACAAAGCTCAAAAGCAATAACCAGCCCAAAACAGATGCAAAACAGCCTAAAATATAGCTTAAAACATTATGAAATTAAGCTAACACAAGCTAGAATAATAGGCTAAAACATGAAGCATGCTAGACTAGTAAGCAAACACAAGGAGAGGAGGCTACCTCCATTTTTGGACTTCAAAACATGCTTTTATCCACTAAAATACCTCTAAAAAATAGTGTTTAAAAGCTTAGAAAAAGATAGCAAAATGGTGGGAAACATAAGAGCAAAGGCCTCCAAAACAAGATACAAAGATGGGCTATCAACCCCTCAACCTTTAATGGCCTTAGGATCCAAGCTTCAGCCCAAAAATACAGAGTTTTTATAGCCCATAATCAGTTAGAAAACATACTGGAATGAAGACAAGAATAGCTAAAACAATAGGCTAAAACATGGGGTTACACTACAACTATGCAAAAGACTACTCATGCAACACAAACAGCCCAAAACAGAGCTAAAGCAACCTGAATCACAGGCAAAAACATGCTAGAAATAAGCTAAGTTAGGCTACAAAAATATGCTAAAATATAAGGCAACTAGGCATGCAAGCAAGACAACAAGGAGGGGAGACTAACCCCTCCAATTTTGGACTTCAAAATAAGGTTTTTGTCACTGAAAAACCTTTGAATTTTAATGGTTTAAAGGCCCAAAAAGTTTGATTTGAAGGTGAGAAAAGATGACACAAAAGCTTTAACAACAAAGGAGTGAGAAGGGTGAACACCCCCTAACTTGAAATGGCCTTAAACCAACACTTTTAACCCACAAAAATAGAGGGTTTTTTTTCAGTTCAAAACCGCCCCAAAAACAGTACAACAATATGGCAAAAACAAGTATGAAAAATAAGCTTAAAGGGTAAAAGTTATACCTCTGGAAGCCAAGCACACTTTAGGCACAAATAAGGCACCAAATCAAGCTAAAATCACCTTCTAAAGCTCAAAAAAGGTCCCAAGGAATCTCAGCCCAAAGATAAGCAACTTTAGTTAAGGGTTGATAGGTAAACTAGAAGTGTATCTCTACTTGTATGCACAAAATGGCAAGAGAAAGAGAAATCTAGAGAGAGAGAGAGAATTATAGAGAGAAAGATTTTAGAGAGAGAGGTTCCCAAACTTTTCAACCTTGCAATATGAGAGATATGACCTCTATATATAGAAAAAAGAGAGCCTTGGTCGAAAATATCAAGGTAGAAATATCTAGAGCAATGTGGAACAGTTGGGGGGGAAATATCTACAAAATATCTGAGTTTTGGACACCAGTGGCCGACTGGCCATCATTGGTGGCCGACAGCCACTAATGATGGCCGACAAACCTCACTTCTGGCCAACCGGCCACCACTGGTGGCCGACAGGCAACATTCGTGGCCAACCACAAAAATCTGCTTTTCTGGCCCGATGTCAAACAAGCATATCTCCTTCATCTAGACTCCTTTGAAGATCATTCTTATGCTTCAATTGAAGCCCCAGAAGTCTTCTTTCCAATGGTGGTGGCCTCATAGCTGAAATCCAAGTGTACAGAAGGATAGGCCTATTTTAACGAGGGCTGCTCGACTCTCTCTTAACAGTTCATGCCCAACTTCTTCCCCCAACTAGGTTTCTTCCCTCTCCTCCAATTTTTTTCAACCCCAAACCTCTAACTAAGATGTTTTAAAGAGTTTTTTTTTCAAAGAGTTCACCTCTCCTTCATTTATTCCACTTTGTCCTTGCTCAGTTTACTAAAAAGCACAACATTTAACGAAATACGAGCCTCGGAACATCGTAGAAACATTTTTCAAAAATATTTTGAAAGAGAGGGTTTTAAGGTCTGAAATCATTTTGGTCAAAATAGTTTTGGTCCAAAAATAAGGTGTGAGCTTGGGATTTGATGCTCTCCTTGCCGAAGAAATCGAACCTTTGCAGAAGATAACCTTCACCATCAAGTAAGCAATCAGTGGAGCCCAACTCCTAAGGGCGGTCAAAAATGGGGTGTCTACACCGGCATGTTTACAAGGAAGCAATAACGTCCCATAAGAGATCGGTTTAATTTACTCAACAGAATTTAGTTGGCAAAGTGGTACACGGTGGTTGCTCTGTCTTTGAGAGCCATTGTGCGGGTGTGCGTGGTCCCTTAGGATTCTACAGTTAAAAACCAAGTGTAAGTGATAGCACGGTCGCACGAATGAGCTTGATTCTAGCTCAGTCACTTTTGGGCGCAACTACAACTCAGTCTCAATGTTTTGGCAGAACTTAGCTCGGTCGCTTAAGCAAACCAGATATTAGCCCAGTCCGGCGACCTTGCAATCTTATAGACCAATTTTCTATGCCAATTCCATAAACAATAAAGTTGCCCAGTCAACTCATGTTTTCATATCAAAATGGCATTTTTAGCCCAGTCAAGCCTAGACCCTCACCTGTTCACATAGGAGATGATGAACAGTGTGGGAAACTAGGGGCATAGGGGCTTTCTGGCATCAAGAATGGGGCAAAACCCTAGCCTAATCTAGTTTTTGGCGATGTTTGACTACTGTTATCATGCCCTAAATATGGATGTAGGAGTTAAAGTTCATGAACATGAAGAACACAAAGAAAAGGAAAATGTCACAGGAGAATACAAAGAACTCACCAAATGAGGGCCTCGATTGACGCTCCAATTAAAAAAGAGTATTCTGACGACGGCGACAGGACTGAATCCACTCGAGAGAATGCTCCGATTCAAGTACAGTGAACAAAAAATCAAAGTTGGGTGCTTTGGCTTGCTGGGTCGTCTGTAGAGCAAATGATGAACAGTGAAAGTGAAGGGTTTTGGTCATGAAGGTCATACATATCGAATCGGAGAAGGTGCCAAAATTTGAATCTGAAGAGATGGTGTAGGACAACTAGATTAGAAGTACAGGACCAACGGACGAATGACACGTGTCTATGATGAGACCAGTGTCAGTCTTGAAAGACAAGCTAAAAAGTCGAATCACCAACCGGGCAAGTTGTAGGACTGAACATAAGAATTAGCGCAGTTGAAGATAGTGAACTAATTTGAAAGGGTGGATGACCGAGTACTGAACTGGGTAGATTACGACCGAGCAAGGAAACGAGCTTGACCAGTGAATGTAATCCCAATTACGCTAGCGCTGACGGAATTAAGGAGCAATTGAGAGGGAGATTTATGACCTGGTGTAGGCTGAGTAGGTTTGGGCCTCAGTCAAGGTCTCTACTCGAATGAAATGAGGCCACATACTAGACCGGGGTTTGAGTACGGTTAGATGTTGGATACACGTTGGACCAAAGTCTTAGCCTAGTCAAGTTAGAGACAAGTCCAAGGTTCTAGTCCAGTCTAGAGCATAGTTCTAAATCGCGGTATCGGGTAACGTAACGGTATCGATCGCGGAGAATCGGTATCGGTAGTATCGGCCGGTACGTATTGGGAATCGAGTGTCGCGGCTGTGAAATTTTAAAAATCATTAGCAATCCCTCTAAAACTCAATTTTATGTATTTTTTTACTCTTTTAGCCTTAATTTGTCACATTTTAATCAAAATTTTGATATGTAGGAGCACGTTTGACTCATTTTCAACTAAATGATATGTATTTATTTTAGTCTCAATTATAACTTTTAATTATCTACAATAACAGTTTTCAATTGACAAATATTGTAATTCTAATTTACTTAGTAACAATAATATATCTAAAATAAAAATAAAAATCTAATTAGAATAAACGTCTTTAAAAAAAAAATTCTAAATCTTAAACATCTACACCAAAGCAAGACACTAATAAAAAAATATATATATATATATATAGTACAAAAACATGGCACCAAAATAAATAAATAAATAATAAAAACCAATAAACAACCTTTCCACTAATACAACTTTTGACAGATTGGATTGAACATGTATTTTTCTTATTTTTTTTCCCTTCTTCCGCTCAATAGAAACTCCAATCAGTGAGTCCAGCCGCCAGTGGGGATTCACTATTCAAGTCTTCTTCCCACTAACAAGAGGTCACATTGGTCATCAAGAGAGTGGAGAACTTCCATTGTGTTAGCTCCGTCCTTCAAAATCACTTCTCTATACTCGATATCCATTTCGTTTTTGTACAAATTCTCAAGCTCGGCGATCACTCTTACATCAAGCTTAGTCTCCAATAAACCAGTGATGCAATCGTCTTCTGCAATTAGTCAAATGACGGTGAGCCTAATGGCAGGGTTCTCAACCATGTTCTCAACCCCTAAAACAGAGCACAGCAGCAGGAACGGTTCCCAAAAACAAAGCATCAACAACTCACCAAAAATAGAGCATAAAAAAGCTTAGATCTTGCAGGTTTTTTGCGCTGATTTTCATCCGTACTGGCGTGTATCGGACTGTATCGTCGTATGTATCGGATTCGGACCGATACGTGTCGGGGATCGGCCGATACGTACGTGAAATCCAATCTCACCGGTATACCGGTGAGTATCCGACGCGGCCCTCCCATTTTCTCTGCGAATGCGAATCGGCTGCGCCGATATTTAGAACCTTGGTCTAGAGATGTGCATTTTTGCTAAGTTGGACGGAGTTTGTCCTCAGGAGACCTGGTTTAACCAAGCAAGAACACGTTCTAGACTGTGGAGCTCGGTTGAGCCCACGCTTAGGTTTGGCTGATGGGACCGAGTAGGTAGCACGGTCGCAAGAGAAGGTTACAGCACGACGTTGGGCACAACTCAGTCAGAAATACTACATGGCATGATTGGATTGCGGAAAGGAGATTCCGCCGTCCATATGCGTCAATACCATTAGGCGGATTTGCCATTTGGTGTTTGGCAGTTTTGGTGCTTATACATAGAAGAAGGTAAGAGGGGAACATATCCACACGTTAGAAGGAAGACAGACAGAGAGGAACGTGCATAAACTATATAAACGGTGTTGCGCCTCCATGCACAGGCCGAGAACTTCTGGTTATCAGAGTTACCTACTCCCTTGTCTCCTCTCTCTCTTTTTCTCCTTCCCTCTAAGTGTGCCAACTTGATTGTCGGAGGGTTTTTCCAGCTGCACACCACCGAGTAACTCACCGTTTTGTGTTCTCCGATTATTCAAAAAGGAGCGAAGCTTAAACACAAGGAGTACGAAAAGCGACGAATATTTGCTCCCCATACATGAACGATTTTGCAAAAGAGCTCAAGTATGATAAGACACTTTTAGTGTAGTCATGTCATCCTTAAATACTTCGGTGGAATGTGTAACACTATTTTAGTTAGGTGTAAAATATATATATACATTTTTTTTGGGAGGGGTTTGATATAATAAAAATTTTAAAATAAGGAAAAATATTTTTCATAATTAACAGAAAATATGGCTTTATGGATAATAAATATTTTTTACTTGCAAAAGGTGAATTTTTTTTTTAGAACCAATGTCACCACACTATCACTACCACTCTCACCATCAGCACCAAACTACCATCACCATAGCCATTGCTACTATCACCACCGTCACCGCCCCACCACCACCACTACTATACCACCACATTCATCACCATTGTTTCCATAAATATCACCAGTATTTTACTATCACTATCATTGCTACCACTACTACCACCACCATTAACGCTCTTACCACATTACTACCACCACCATTAACGCCATCATTACCACCGCTATTACTACCACCACTATCACCATCATTACAATATAAAAATTAAAATATATAATTTAAAAATAATAAATTTTAAATTGACTCTTATACATATCAAACAACTTATCTTTAATTCAAGATTTAAATTTTTATCAAAATAAATTTTTAATTTAAAAATTCAAGATTCAATTTTTTCATACTTAATTTTTAGTATTCAACTTTTAATTTTCAACTTTATCCAACTCTAAATAGTACTCTTAATTAATGGGATCCCATAAAAGGTAAGGTGCAATTATGAGCCTATGGAGTGGACTTATTTACTAATTACTAGTAAAACCATGCTCTAATTTTAAATGATAAATTTCTTATTATAAAAATAATTTTTTTAAAAATACTTATATTTTTCACATCATATTTCAATATAAACTAATATAAATAAATTTAAAAAAAAAACAAAACAAAACAAATGACAACTATACACCATTTCTCAGTTCAAAAAAATAAAAAATAAAAAAGGGTAAAAAAGTAAAATGGTGAAAAGGGACATACCAAGCACAAGCGCTCAATATGAACTCTGTTGATCTCATCACCATTCTCTTCACTAATATTGAGAAAAATATCGATGGCATCATTTCCCTCCACATTTATCCTAAATCTCGTCACCAAGCTCAAGCACACTCCCAAAGTAGTCCGTCATCCGCCGACTTATCCCTTGCGGATCCATCTTGGCCACTTGGGAAAAAAATCCACCAAGTTGGGCTTCCCAACCTCCACCATTATATTCCATACCAACTCCTTAAACTCCCACTACAAGAAAAAGGCTTATATAACACAGAACCTTTTGCGACGTCACTTACCTCGTCGCAACAAATGGTCTTTTGCGACGGCAGTTTACAGCGTCGCCAATAAATAGCTTTTGTGACGATAGTTATCCCATCGTGAATTAGCATACAAGAAAATGTATGTTAAATATGGAAGTATTTGCGACGCCTTGTGTACCATCGCAAAAAACAAATTTTTTGAGACAGAAAAAATTTGTTGTCACAAATAATAGACAAATTGTGGCGACGGCATTGTCCATCATAAACAAACTCTTATTAAAACAAAGATCGTTTTACTTGTTAAATTTATTATTTGTGACGTTTTGAATATGCCGTCGCCAAAAGTTATGTTAAATTTCGGATGTCCCGCTCCTTCAGGCCATTAACGCTCGTTTTTTACAAAATCCCTAAAACTGTGAAGCAACCAAAACCCTTGAAGTTGAGATACATACACCAAACACCAAGCACCAAACAGAGGTTGCTTGCTCTCCCTCTCTCTCTCTCAGTCACTCACCGTCGCTTAGTCACCGTCGTTCATTTTCGCCTTGCCTCTCATCGACATTCAGGTTCCTCTCTCTCTCTCGATTTCACTGTTGCTCTAGGGCTTTTTTTTTTTTGGTTTTTTGATGCTGTAGGATTTTGATTTCTATGAAATGACTAAATGGGTTTTGATTTTTGTTTTAGATTTAGGGTTTTTCAAAACCCCTTTTATACTTTTGAAACCCTTCACGCTACACTCACTTCTCCTCACTTCTGTCAATGCTCATCTAGTGGGGTGAATAGGAATCTTTGAATATTTATGTGTCCTATGATGATGCCCTATAGAAGGGTATTAGAAAAAGTTGGTATGTTTCCCTTAATTTCGAAAACTAATTTATTTGCTTTCCCTAATTTTTAAAACCCTAACAGTCCAAAATTTCAATTTGTTACATTCTAGTCCTAGCAAAGCAGTGTAGAGTCCTGTCCGTGCACGTATATGTATTCACCACCTTCACCACATCTCCTAAATTTTTTTATTTTTTATTTTTTTAATATTTTTATTGGCTGTTGTGTTTCTGGTTCTAGTTCTAGACCCACTTTGATTTGTTTTGTTGTTTTATGGACTATTGTGTTTCTTGTTCTAGTTCTAGACCCACTTTGATTTTGTTTTGTTGTTTTGTTGTTTTGTTTTTCTATTGGATATTCTGTTGATTCAGTCCTTATGTTGGGGGTGTATTGTAATGTTTGACAAAAAATAGCATAGAAAACATGAACCAGCTTAGATTACCCAAACTTGTAGGAATGGGCCATAATTTAAATGGGGTTTCATTGAAATTTGTAAATTTTAAAAAAGAGAACATGTAAGAGTTTTTGAATTAATTATAGGTATGTCAAAATTCTGGGAATAGATATTGATTATGGTTGTCTTCATTGCTTCTTGTTACCTTAAACACCTGATGACATTTATATCTGGACAGAACCTCATTATTTTCCTTCTCTTCTTTTCCTTTTCTTCCCTTTTTTTCTGGCTCACTATTTTAGAATTTTATTTTTTTTTTGTTAGGTCATTTTTTCTGCTAATTTCTTTCCTTTTGCTTCCAGGTTCTAGTTTTCTTCTCTTGTCCTTCATATTCTCTGATTTTTTGCTCTGTTTTGTTGATTTTTTGCTTTGGTTTTCTCCTCCCTTCTGCTAGTTTGTTGTTATCTTGAAATTAGAACAATTGTTGTGGAGTTCTCATGATAAAAAGTTCCAAATTGAGCATAACAAAGTTTAAAATGAGAAGTAGACCAAGCATATAAAGTATCTTGAGGGTTATCAAGTGTGCAACCTCGTTTTCAGGTTTCAAGAAAAACAAGTCATTCCTCTCTCTCTAAAATTTCTCTACCTAAAACTCCTTTGCACTTTCCCTTGATTGGTTGATTTTTAATTCATTTTTTATATGCATCTGTTTTTCCTTTTTTATATATTAAAGCACAAGCTTTTTTGCACCTAGGGAAACAAGTTTTATTTTCTTTTTCATCATACTGCTATTGCTTAATTAATCTAATGGGTTAGTGCAAATTAATTTATAGACATTATATTATTATCAATTCTTATTTTTATGAGTGATATTTTGTTAGTAAAAGAGTCTATGAATTGATTGGAATAAAAGAGAAGGGATATTGAGACCAAGAAATCCCCCTACTTTGATGGCTTGTATTGTGTGTGATATTGTGTGTCATTCCATACCAAGTAGCACCCTTATTTAGAGAATTTGTTTTTTGCTTCAATTCTAATATTATAATTTTTCATTGTATAATGTTGTAGTTAAGGTTAACTCAATGAGTTGGTTAGGATGTATTATAACCAAAAAATATTAGATTGATCTTTCATGTAAAGATAGTGGTTGTTGTGCGAGTCCATATAATATGTGAAAAAAATTGACAAATTCATCTAGATTTAGTGACAAGTACCATTTTTCACAAGAAAAAATAAAATATGGAGCTGTTTAGGCAGCCCATTGGAAGGGTGCACGGACCCTGCTCACCCAGGTTGGACAATTGTTGATTGAATTTCAAAATGATGTATGCAACTAATAATGATAGTGATGATCATAAATGAGCATGACTTTCTTTTTTGTATGTTGCAACTGAATTTTTATCATGCATTTTGAATTTCTTTCTACTTAAAGGTTGTAGGAATTTTCAAGATGGTGGTCCTTCCAATCCTAGGCCAACTTGCTGATGAGTATAGGCGAAAACCACCGCTCATTCTCACTTTATCTATAACTATAGTCCCTTTTGGTATGTTTTCTATGAACATTTGTACATTGACCAAAACTTTATGTTGAAGAATTCCAATTGCATTTGATGTTGGTATCTGCATTTAGCTGTGAAAATTTCCTTTGGTATAAACTAGAGTGGTGATACTTGAAAGCTAAGAATCACAGATATTTCTATAGAAGAGGTTTGTCATGTTGTACATGTATATTGGACATGACACTTCTGTATATTAATGTTCTGCAATTATTTTCCATTTTTTATAGTGCAATTGTTTCATGTTGTTACATGAATGATGATTTTTAAGTTATGGAATATATGGCATTTTAATTTTAACTAATGTTATGGTGCTTTTATTTTACTTTTGAACAAGCGTCATAGGCGTATCATGTCCGGCATTTTTTTTTTTGGAAATCGTTGTGTTGCTTGTCCTTGGTTGTGCTACTTATGTTGAAAGTTAAATGTTGATTAGTTCTTTGTTAAGCTTAATTCTTTATTTTCATTTTCAACTGTTCCAACAGACAAGCACCATCTTAGACAGCCCTTAGCTCTAAAGAGACTCTAATTTCACTGAAAATTGAATCAAGAAAAAATTTCTTGAAAGTAAGACATGTTGCAGAGCTTCTACTATCTCTTTATGATCATCATTCCAACCGAAGGACTATGTATGATAAGACATTTGTGGTTTCTAATTGATGCCAATTTTCAAGCTTCATGAGTGACACAAGATAATTGGCATCTTGATGCAATGCCCGGATGTCAGGACAATATGCACAAAACATATGGTTTTCCTTCTAATGAACATGTTATGTGCCATAATGTGTTAATTAACTTATTTTAATTCAAGCACCTGAAGTTAATGACTTGGTTTCAAAGATTTATGTTTTCAAATTGATCGATGATTATTTCCAGCAGGCACATGTGAGTATATTATGATGTGCAAATTACCACATTGATTCATAATGATCACTTTGCTCACTTTCCTGTGTTGCTGTTTCAGTTTTGCTTGCTATCAATGAGTCAAAGGCCTCTGTTTATGCTTATTACGTTCTTTGTACAATTTCATACATTATAAGTCAAGGGAGTATTTTCAGCATTTCTGTTGCTTATGTGGTAAGGGTTCTTCCTCAATGCTAATTAACAAAAAAATTACAACAAGTGTGAGGTTAATTGAAATCACATTAACCCTCTTTGGCAGGCAGATGTTATAGCGACCCCGGTCTTTTCCTATTTTATTACTGTATCCGGACTTAGGTTCCGTGGATCCTATCATTGTATAATTGTTGCTGTCGTCTTTTTTTTTTTTTTCTCATTTGAGCTATAGGATGTGTTGGGCAGGTTTGTTTCAGGTTGGTTGGGTTCGGAAACCAAGTGTTGCTGTCCAGTTCTTGGGGTGGTCGCTCGAGCGAGGGTTGAGTTTTGTCTCTGGTGGCTCGAGCCAGGGTTTCTTCGCTCGAGCGAGAGATTGCGTCTGGTATAGACCTGAGAGTAGTGTTTCTTCGCTCGAGTGAGCTTTTCTTCGCTCGAGCGAGCGAGGTGTATGTTTTCGAGTTCTTCGCTCGAGCGAGCATTCTGTCGCTCGAGCATGCTTCTGGGAAGCAGACCTGAAGCATTGCATTCTTGGCTCGAGCGAGCTTTTCTTCGCTCGAGCGAGCGTTTCTTGTGTCTGGTCGCTCGAGCGACCATGTCTTCGCTCGAGCAAGCCTGTTTTATATAAATAGGCAGCAGCGGGATTTTAAACAGTTTTTCATCCTCTTTTTCATCCCAAACCCTAGTTCCGAGTTTTCTCTCTCCCTACTTACCTTTTCTCTTAGGTTTGATCTACTTAGAGTGTGTTTCTACCCTAGATCCTTTATTAAAAAGATAGTGTGGGTCGAGGGCTTCAGTTTAATCTGAACAATCTTAGTTTTGGAGCACTTTGGGGTTTGGGTCATCATATCCGTCTTCTAATTTTTGGGTTATTTCTTCGAGGTAGGGATTTCCTACTCCATCTTATGAGTTTTGTTCTAAGTTTTGGTACTTTAATATGGTGGGGGTATTTTGGTAATTTTGGGAAAAACCCTAGTTGTTTTAATAAATTGATTTGTACAATTAATTTGAGAAAAATTGGGAATATTAGTTAAATTCATGGAATTGGGGATTTATAAGTTTAAATGGTGTAGTTGGATTATTTAATCACTCTTCTATTTAAATGTTGGGATTATTATTGTTATTATATTTTATTTCTTGTTTAGAAATAACTGTTTTGGGCTATCGGTGGAGGATAGTCATGATTGTTGTAGACATTGCATGTGGATTAGGGCAAACCGGAACTAATAACATTGGCTAAGTCATTAATTTTGACTATTGAATTAATACGTAAAATACATGTATTGGTTGAGCATTGCATATGCATATTATGGGAGGAGATAAGGGATGTACTCCACGGCTTAGGGGAAGATAGGGGATGGACCTCTAAACCGGATTTTGTTTGAGAGGAGATAGGGGATGGACTCCATTAGCATCACTTTTATGTGTGCTTATTTATATTGAAGTGTTTTATTGATACAACACTAAAATGTGTATCAATATGGAAGTATGAAGTGTTTTGACATGAGCCTGAGTCTCATTTGTGTTGTTGTTATTGGAAGTAATGTGAATATGCTATATAGTTCACAGTTGTAAGTTTGGCCAGGTTTTGAGCCATATTGACAATAATGGATATTGATAAGTGTCATAGACATTAGTGTCTTAAGATTGTACATTGAAATAATTGATTATCATGGTTAACCATCTATTGAATGCTATTGCTTTATTCAATGCTTATATTTGGTTTAGTATATTTCTACTCGGCTGTGGCTCACCCTATAAGGGAACATCATTTTCAGGTCCAGGTGATTCGCTACCTCCGAGGACTTAGCTTGGAAGGAACCGGATTTTGAAGCCTTGTTTTAAGTTATTTGTTGTTATTTGACTTACATGTAAACATTCAAGCCTAGGGCTTTATTTGTATTTGAGTTAGAACTCATAATTTTGTGTCCAAGTGTTGGCTTGGGAAGTTGTAAGCCCGTAGGGCATTTATTTTGATGTTACATGTAATGTCTTATTTTAGTAATACTCTGATGAATGAATTGTGGTTTAATTACTTGAGTAATGCATCTCATTATTGTGTATGTTATGGGTTATTTTTATCCGGACTTAGGTTCCGTGGATCCTATCATTGTATAATTGTTGCTGTCGTCCTTTATTTTTCTCATTTGAGCCAGAGGATGTGTTGGGCAGGTTTGTTTCAGGTTGGATGGGATCGGAAACCAAGTGTTGCTATCCAGTTTTTGGGTTGGTCGCTCGAGCGAGGGTTGAGTTTTGTCTCTGGTGGCTCGAGCCAGGGTTTCTTCGCTCGAGCGAGAGATTGCGTCTGGTATAGACCTGAGAGTAGTGTTTCTTCGCTCGAGCGAGCTTTTCTTCGCTCGAGCGAGCGAGGTGTATGTTTTCGAGTTCGTCGCTCGAGCGACCATTTTATCGCTCGAGCATGCTTCTGGGTTGCAGACCTAAAGCATTGCATCCTTGGCTTGAGCGAGCTTTTCTTCGCTCGAGCGAGCGTTTCTTGTGTCTGGTCGCTCAAGCGACCATGTCTTCGCTCGAGCAAGCCTGTTTTATATAAATAGGCAGCAGCGGGATTTTAAACAGTTTTTCATCCTCTTTTTGATCCCAAACCCTAGTTCCGAGTTTTCTCTCTCCCTACTCAGCTTTTCTCTTAGGTTTGATCTACTTAGAGTGTGTTTCTACCCTAGATCCTTTATTAAAAAGATAGTGTGGGTCGAGGGCTTCAGTTTAATCTGAACAATCTTAGTTTTGGAGCACTTTGGAGTTTGGGTCATCATATTCGTCTTCTAATTTTTGGGTTATTTCTTCGAGGTAGGGATTTCCTACTCCATCTTATGAGTTTTGTTCTAAGTTTTGGTACTTTAATATGGTGGGGGTATTTTGGTAATTTTGGAAAAACCCTAGTTGTTTTAATAAATTGATTTGTACAATTAATTTGAGGAAAATTGGGAATATTAGTTAAATTCATGGAATTGGGGATTTATAAGTTTAAATAGTGTAGTTGGATTATTTAATCACTCTCCTATTTAAATGTTGAGATTATTATTGTTATTATATTTTATTTCTTATTTAGAAATAACTGTTTTGGGCTATCGCTGGAGGATAGTCATGATTGTTGTAGACATTGCATGTGGATTAGGGCAAACCGGAACTAATCACATTGGCTAAGTCATTAATTTTGACTATTGAATTAATACAGAAAAATACATGTATTGGTTGAGCATTGCATATGCATATTGTGTGGGAGGAGATAGGGGATGCACTCCACGGTTTAGGGAAAGATAAGGGATGGACCTCTAAACCGGATTTTGTTTGGGAGGAGATAGGGGATGGACTCCATTAGCATCACTTTTATGTGTGCTTATTTATATTGAAGTGTTTTATTGATACAACACTAAAATGTGTATCAATCTGGAAGGATGAAGTGTTTTGATATGAGCCTGAGTCTCATTTGTGTTGTTGTTATTGGAAGTAATGTAAATATGCTATATAGTTTACAGTTGTAAGTTTGGCCAGGTTCTGAGCCATATTGATAATAATGGATATTGATAAGTGTCATAGACATTAGTGTCTTAAGATTGTATATTGATATAATTGATTATCATGGTTAACCATCTATTGAATGCTATTGCTTTATTCAATGCTTATATTTGGTTTAGTATATTTCTATTGGGCTGTGGCTCACCCTATAAGGGAACATCATTTTCAGGTCCAGGTAATTCGCTACCTCCAAGGACTTAGCTTGGAAGGAACCGGATTTTGAAGCCTTGTTTTAAGTTATTTGTTGTTATTTGACTTACATGTAAACATTCAAGCCTAGGGCTTTATTTGTGTTTGAGTTAAAACTCATAATTTTGTGTCCAAGTGTTGGCTTGGCAAGTTGTAAGCCCGTAGGGCATTTATTTTGATGTTACATGTATTGTCTTATTTTAGCAATACTCTGATGAATGAATTGTGGTTTAATTACTTGAGTAATGCATCTCATTATTGTGTATGTTATGGGTTATTTTTGAGGGCGTGACAACTTGGTATCAGATCGTACCAGGTTTGAATACTTTGGGTACGTGGGAAGTGGTTAGTATCACATTGGGTTCGTCTCGTTTGATAGAGACTTAGTGTACTGTTGTATGCTTATTTGATAACATGTTTATGTGATTATGTGGGTATGGAATGTAGTTTCTGGGATGTTGATTGGACCCTTGAGTTTCTAGTAGTCTTGTTGGAAAGGCACTTGATCACTGCTACTTCCAACCGGAACTATAGTAACACTTTGGGACTATCATTATCCGAGAATGAAATTCGTAGGTGCTTATGTGATTATGTGCCTACGTGGAATGAATTATTGTTGTCCAATGCATTAGGACGAGAGTGTTTAGCTTCGGCACATTTATTAATGTGCTAACGTCTTTGTTTCTTGTATTAGGATGTCAGGACGAGGATGAGGACGCGGTAGGCGTGGTAGGCCGAGTTGGTAGGAAGTGCCTGTGCCAGAGGAGATTCCAGATGAATCTGAAGATTCCGTGATGCGGTGAGGGTATTGATCAAGCCAATGTGGTAGAGCCAGTAGGCCAGCAGGCTATGGGCGCTTTAGCCCGAGAGATAGCAAGGACATTGAGAATCGATTGGCATTACGAGGCGCGAATCGGCCTCAAGTTGTTGTGGCAAATCTTTGGACCTTCTTTTCGAAAGGGAGTTCTTCCGTCCAATCCGACGAATTTGTGGGTGATCCAAAACCGCCAAAAGCGAGAGCCACTTAAGGCGATGAATGGCTCCTAATGTACAATCGAAGACGTTTGACATGCTTGGCATCAAGGCGAGGGGTTGAAGGTGACCTTGGCATCTTTCGGTGAAGGGGATGCGTGTCGGTGGTGGAAGTTCACCAACGATATGAGCTACGGGAGGCTTTTGTGAATGCCTTCTGGAGAGGTTTTAGCTCCAAAGAATCGAGACGCCGAGAGACCATTCTGTCGGCTTAGCGATTAAGTTCTTGAGGGCGAGTTTGAGGTTTGCATTCACTAGTTTGTCGAGTTTACTGAGTTGGTGGCGTCGAGAACGTCGTTGCATTGAGTTTGAGAAAAGTTGAGGTCGCGGCCTCGTTGAGAATTGAGATATTGGGTCTATGATTCGGGATTATGGGCGTCTGGTTGATCTTTGCGGCCATACGGAGATCATGATGCAGAGGAGGAGGAAGGGCGAAGGCTCCAAGAGGAGTCGGGATGGCGGAGTGAGAGCAAGACAAAGAGGTTTTACTCCTCGGCCAGCCTCAAGTAGCTTTTCTAGATCTACTTTTCCAGTGCCGAGTGCAAGTTCTGGGAAAGGCAGCCAGGGAGACATTACCTGTTTCAAGTGAGGCCAGCTGGGCCACAAGTCTCCAGTTTGTCCTCGAGAGGAGGAGGCAGAGAAAAGATCTTCGGCTCGATCTCAGAGCCAGAGTCAGGGTAAAGGCCAGCCGCTCACTTGTTTTCAGTGCGGTCAGGTAGGGCACATGAGGAGGTATTGCCCGCAGTTGGGTGGCACACCTAGTGCATCAGGTTTGAGGCAGACTTAGGGTCAACAGCCAGCTCAATCGGGTCAGGCCTCGAGGGCCAATCAGGGGGCTTCATCGTCCCAAATTGATGGCAAAGCGATTTTATGCTCCTAGGGGTGAGCAGGTTGATCAGAGGTTGTCTGGGCGCGTGTATCTTTATCAAGCAGACCTTTGCAGCTCCATCGGTTGTGAGAGGTACCTTCTTGTTTTGCAACTTTCGGTTGCTAATGTTTTGATTGATCTGGTGCATCTCATTCCTTTGTGTCTGCTGCATTTGCATCTGTTTTGGAGTTGGAGTTAGCTCGCTTAGCGTCTCCTATCTCGTAGTGTCACCTCTTGGGGGTGAATTGATCTTGAAACAAGGTGTTAGGGGTTGTGATATAGAGGTCGATCATCATAGAATCCCATTTTCTTTCAGAAGTTATATTTTGTAGTTATACTTTATGAAGGGCTTTGATGTTATTTTGGGTATGGACTAGTTATCGTCATACCGGCGCTTATTGATTGCTACCGCGGAGGGTCACTTGTTGTACCGTTAGCGGAGAGTGTTTCCATTTTCGGGGACCGGGTTGGTAGTGTTTGCCAACGGGTATGTTTCACGAGGCGAGTGAGCTTAGTGGTCTACTTGCTAATCTTTCGATTAGTGAGGTTGGTGAGACTTCAGTTGTGTTGCCAAGGGTGGTTTGTTAGTACTCGGGCGTCTTTCAGGATCTTGTTGGTTTGCCACGCATCGAGAAATTGAGTTCTCTATTGACCTAGTGCATTCTAGACGGCGCCAATTTCTATGGCACCTTATCGCTTTTGCCCCGGTAGGAGTTAGTTGAGTTGAAGATTGACTCCAAGTTGTTAGATAAGGGCTATATCCGTCCTAGTGTTTTTAGTAGAGCAAGCCCTCTTTGTTAAAAAGAAAGGTGGTGCTTTGAGACTGTATAGATTACCGAAATTGAATCGGGTTACGCTAAGAATAAGTACCCTATGCCTCGATAGATGATTTGTTTGACCGGTGAAGGGTTCCGTTGTTTTTCTAAGATAGACTTAAGATCGGGTTATCATCGAGTTGAGAGTCGGGAGGAGGATATTCAAGCGGCATTCAAATGCAGCGGTATGGCCCTTATGAGTTTCGTGATGCCATTTGGGCTCACCAATGCACCAAGTTGTTTATGGATTTGATGAACCGGATCTTCAAAGAATTCTTAGATCGTTTTGTAGTCGTCTTTGTGGGCGACATTACGATTATTCACCTTGAGGAGGAGCACGAGGAACACTTGAGAGTGGTGCTTGAGTTACTTAGAGCCGATAAGCTTTATGCTAAGTTTGGGAAGTGTGAGTTACGGCTAGAAGAGGTGAAATTCTTAGGCCATGTCGCTTCTGGGAAGGGGTGTCTGTTGATACATCTAAGACGGAGGCAAGGCGGGCACAAATTTCTAAGAGTGTGTTTGAGATCCGTGGTTTTCGGGATTAGCTGGGTATTATTGCTTTGTGAAAGATTTCTCGTGTTAGCTTCGCCTTTGACTAGATTGACTTAAGGAGTCAAATTTGTATGGAGTGAGACTTGTGAAAAGTCGTTTGAGGAGTTGAAAGTTAAATCGACCGCTCGGTATTGATTATTAGGAGAGGTTGGGTTATCAGTTTATTGTGGCCTTCACGAGATGCAGGTTGTGTGTTAATGCAAGAAGGAAAGTGGTTGCCTATGGTTCACGGCGGTTGAAAATTCACGAGAAGAATTACCCTACATGCGATCTCGAGTTACTTGGCAAATTGTGATATTTGCCTTGAAGATTTGGAGGCATTATCTATATGGTGAGAAAATTCGAGGTATTCTCGGATCGTAAGAGTCTAAAAATATCATTTACGTAAAGACTTGAATTTGAGGCAGAGGAGGTGGATGGAGTTTATTGAGGATTATGACTTCGAGTTGCATTATCATCCGGGGAAGGCCAATGTTGTGGCCGATGCCCTTAGTAGGAAATCTGTTGGTGACGTTGCTAGTATAGCCATCTGAGAATGGGAGATGTTGGGTGCAATTGGAGAGTTCGATTTGCTTCTGGGCGAATCAGTTGAGGCTGCGGCATTGTTTTCTGTTGTTGCATAGCCTACACTTGTGACTCGAGTGTTAGAGGCTCAAAGAGGTGACCTTGAGGTAGAATCCCTCCGTGAGAAGATTTCCGGTGGGAAGGTTGAGAAGGGTTTGACGGTGTATCCCGACCTGACTGTGAGATACCGAGATCGTTTGTTTGTGCCGGAGTCTTGCCGAGAGGAGGTACTCCGAGAGTTTCATCATTCGCTCCTTACAGTGCATCCGGGAGGCACTAAGATGTATCGGGATTTAGGTCGCCAGTTTTGGTGGCGGGGTATGAAGAGAGATGTGGCAGCTTTCGTGTCTAAGTGCCTTACTTGTCAACAAGTGAAGGCCGAGCATCAGAGGCCAGCGGGTTTGTTGCAACCCTTGCCTATTGCCGAGCGGAAGTGGGAGCATGTCACTATGGACTTTGTTGTGGGTCTTCCGAGGACTCAGCGGGGTAGTGATGCTATTTAGGTTGTTGGAGATCGGTTGACTAAGCTCGGCACTTCATTCCTATCGCGTGAGAGATTCGGTGAATCATCTTGCCGACTTGTACATTCGGGACATAGTGAGGTTGCACGGTCCCATGACGATCGTCCCGAGATAGAGATCCTTGTTTTCTTCGGTTGTGGCGAGTTCTGCAGAGTGCCTTAGGCACTAAGTTGACCTTTATACGGCTTATCATCCTCGGTGACCGAAGTCGAAATGCATACTATTCAGATCCTTGAGGATATGCTTGGGGTTGTGTTCTTGATTTGAGTGGAGTCGTGGGAGAGGCACTTGCCTTTTAGTGGAGTTGCCTACAACAACGTTCGATCTAGTATTGGTATGGCAACCGTTTGAGGCCTTGTATGGCCGAGTGTAGATCTCCAGGTTTGTTGGGCGAGATGGGTGATGACCCTATTGGGTCGAAGTTGGTGAGGAAACGACGGAGAAAGTTGAGCTTATCCATAAGAGACTTGTTACCCGAAAGTCGTCGAAATCTTATCTTAGGCCGTAGGAGGAGACCTTTAGTGTTTGAGGTGGGTGATCATGTCTTTGAAGATATCACCTAGGCGAGGGATTGATGAGATTTGGGAAGGCGGGAAGTTGTCCCCTGTTCATAGGTCCTTTTGAGATCCTTGAGAGGATTGGCGAAATTCACGCTTATCGTTTAGCTTTGCCACCGCAGTTGTCCGAAGTACATGACGTGTTTCATGTGAGTATGCTGCGGAAGTATGAGCCGGATCCATCACATGTGTTGGATTGGATTGATTTAGTGGTTGATGAGGATGTCTCGTATGAGGAGAGACCAATTCGAGTCTTGGATAGACGGGATCAAGTTTTCTTGTTAAGACCATCCCTTTGGTAAAGGTTTTGTGGAAACATCACGGGGTGGAGGAAGCCACTTGGGAACGTGAATTGGAAGTCCGCGAGAAATATCCGGACATGTTTATTGATATGTAAATTTTTTTTTTTTGTAATATTGTTGGACTTAAGGATTTTATATATATATATCTTAAGTTGTAAAACATTGAGAATGTTTTGGTTTAATGATAGTTGTTTGAAATTTGCGTCATAATGGAAGTGGAATGTCACATTTATAGATTGAATGTGTTTTATATATATCATGGAATTGAATATGATATGGGAATGTGAATCATGTATATTGAAATTGTTAAAATTGGAAGGAAAATGCATAATGCTGATACAGGTTGAAATATATGTTGTTTTATATACATATTGTGAAATGCCTCTTGATAAGAGATGAAATGACCGGTATTGGGTCAAGTGGTTTATTATTGTATTGTCATATTGTCGAAATTGGAGAAAAACCTGTTTTTGAAAAACTTATGCTTAATTTCGGGGACGAAATTCTTGGCTAAGGGGAGGTTATAGCGACCGGTCTTTTCCTATTTTATTATCAGATCAGGACTTAGGTTCCGTGGATCCTATCATTGTACTCAATAATTGTTGCTTTGTCGTCCTTTATTTTTCTCATTTGAGCTATAGGATGTGTTGGCGTGTTTGTTTCGGGTTGGTTGGGTTCGGAAACCAAGTGTTCTGTCGATTTTTGGGTTGGTCGCCGAGCGAGGTTTGGTCGCCGAGCGAGGTTTCGGTCACTCGGCGAGGTTGAGTTTTGTCTCTGGTGGCTCGAGCCAGGGTTTCTTCGCTCGAGCGAGAGATTGCGTCTGGTATAGACCTGAGAGCAGTGTTTCTTCGCTAGCGAAGCTTTTCTTCCGGCGAGCGAGGTGTATGTTTGAGTTCTTCGCCGAGCGAGCATTAATACGCTCGAGCATGCTTCGGGTTGTAGACTCAAGCATTGCATTCTTAACTCGAGCGAGCTTTTCTTCGCTGAGCAGCGTTCTTCGTCCCGTCGCCGGCGACCATGTCTTCGCCGGCGAGCCTATTTTATATAAATAGGCGTAGGCGAGATTTTAAATTTTTCATCCTCTTTTGATCCCCAAACCCTAGTTCAAGTTTTCTCTCCCTACCACCTTTTCTCTTAGGTTTGATCTACTTAGAGTGTGTTTCTACCCCAGATCCTTTATTAAAAACATAATGTGGGTCGAGGGCTTCGGTTTAATCTGAACAATCTTAGTTTTGGAGCACTTTGGAGTTTGGGTCATTATATCCGTCTTCTAATTTTTGGGTTATTTCTTCGAGGTAGGGATTTCCTACTCCATCTTATGAATTTTGTTCTAAGTTTTGGTACTTTAATATGGTGGGGGTATTTTAGTAATTTTCGGAAAAACCCTAGTTGTTTTAATAAAATTGATTTGTACAATTACTTTGAGGAAAATTGGGAATATTAGTTTAATTCATGGAATTGGGGATTTATAAGTTTAAATGGTGTAGTTGGATTATTTAATTACTCTCTTATTTAAATGTTGAGATTATTATTGTTATTATATTTTATTTCTTATTTAGAAATAAGCATTTTTGAGCTATCGGTGGAGATAGTCATGATTGTTGTAGACATTGCATGTGGATTAAGCAAACCTAAACTAATCACATTAGCTAAGTCATTAATTTTGACTATTGAATTAATACAGAAAAATACATGTATTGGTTGAGCATTGCATATGCATATTGTGTGGGAGGAGATAGGGGATGTACTCCACGGTTTAGGGGAAGATAGGGGATGGACCTCTAAACCGGATTTTGTTTGAGAGGAGATAAGGGATGGACTCCATTAGCATCACTTTTATGTGTGCTTGTTTATATTGAAGTGTTTTATTGATACAGCACTAAAATGTGTATCAATTTGGAAGTATGAAGTGTTTTGATATGAGCCTGAGTCTCATTTGTGTTGTTCTTATTGGAAGTAATGTGAATATGCCATATAGTTCACAGTTGTAAGTTTGGCCAGGTTCTGAGCCATATTGATAATAATGGATATTGATAAGTGTCATAGACATTAGTGTCTTAAGATTGTATATTGATATAATTGATTATCATGGTTAACCATCTATTGAATGCTATTGCTTTATTCAATGCTTATATTTGGTTTAGTATATTTCTATTGGGCTGTGGCTCACCCTATAAGGGAACATCATTTTGTGTCCGGTGATTCGCTACCTCCAAGGACTTAGCTTGAAGGAACCGGATTTTGAAGCCTTGTTTTAAGTTATTTGTTGTTATTTGACTTACATGTAAACATTCAAGCCCTAGGGCTTTATTTGTATTGAGTTAGAACTCATAATTTTGTGTCCAAGTGTTGGCTTGGCAGAGTTGTAAGCCCGTAGGGGCATTTATTTTGAAATGTTACATGTAATGTCTTATTTTATTAATACTCACGATGAATGAATTGTGGTTTAATTACTTGAGTAATGCATCTCATTATTAGTGTATGTTATGGGTTATTTTGAGGCGTAACAACGGCATCGAGAAGCGTCTTTGGAGTTTAAATACTTTGGATACGTGGGAAGTGATTAGTATCACATTGGGTTCGTCTCGTTTGATAGAGACTTAAGAGTGTCTTTGTTGTATGCTTATTTGATAACATGTTTATGTGATTATGTGGGTATGGAACATAGTTTACGGGATGTTGAATTTGGACCCTTGAGTTTCTAGTAGTCTTGTTGGAAAGGCACTTGATCATCTTTGCTTTGCTTCCTACCAAGAAACTATAGTAACACTTTGGGACTATCATTATCCGGGAATGAAATTAAATAGGTTGCTTTTATTGCTTCCATGGAATGAATTAATGTTGTCCAATGCATTAGGGCGCAGTGTTTAGTCCGGCCCATTTATTAATAATGCTAACGTCTTTGTTTCTTGTATTAGGATGTCAAAGGATGAGGACGAGGCCAGCCTTGCCAGTAGGCGTGGTAAGCCGGGTAGGCGAGGGAAAGATGCCCAATGCCGTAGAAGAGATTCGATAATGCAGAGATTCCGCCGGTGCGAAGGCAGAGGGTGTTGAGTCGAGCCAATGTGGCTTTGGAGCCAGGTTAACCACCAGAGCTATGGGCACTTTAGCCCAAGAGATAGCGAGGGAAGCATCTGAGGTGAATCGGGCTATATTCTGAGGGTCATGAATCACGGCCCAAGTTGTTGTGGCAGAATCTTTGCCGACCGTCTTTTACGAAGAGTGAGTTCTTTCAAATCTAATCCTGGACGAACACCTAGGGTGATCCAAAAGAGCCGCTTAAGGAAGATGAATGAAAGCTCGAATACATTAAGACCGCGAAAGACGTTTGAGATGCTTGGCATCGAAGGCGCAGGGGTTGAAGGTGACCTTGGCATCTTTCCAA